>CM028138.1:689760000-690220000 GCA_016271365.2 Neoceratodus forsteri | reverse complement strand
GTTTAGCAGTTCATGCGCTCGTGGTTGTAATTTTCAATATTTGCACTCCAATGACTTCCAAATACCTGAACAGCACATAGAAGCAAGCAACATTCAGCATTGACAAATGCTTGTACTTCTTTGTCACTGATTTTTTAAAGCCATGTCCAAGTGCCAAATACCACTGCAAATACCTGCAAGCAAACGTTCGGCATTGACAAATGCTTGTTAAGTCCTATGAGTACATATAACTTATAAAGTATTTTCTGTCATGTATTTAATGAAAAAGAACTGTTCCTTCAGTAAAGAATTCAGTAGTAGCTGAAGTTTTTATTTCTTTTCAGTCCTGCTGTTTAGCGGATTTGTACTTTGGACCCAGGCAGACAGCCTGAGTCAGTTCTAACTGGTTTGCTCTGATTGTCTTCAGAACACAGGACCAGGTGGATTGAAATTATCAGTTAAATCTCTGGTGTCTAGCAGACCCCTCACCTTGTACAAGTACATTCATTCCAGGTCAGTCAGGCAGCCAGCCATGGAGCAGAGTGGAGGGCTGTGCTGGTTACCCGCTTGGGGTCAGGGTGGGAGGGAGTGAGGTGATGGGGCACTACCTGATGGGGTGGGAGGTCCACTAGACACAAGGGATTTCATTGATGATTGTATTTATTTTTAAATTGGGGCCAGAGACCATGGGGGGGCCACTAGACACCAGGGTTTAATTTTTTATATTGGGTCTGGCAATCGGCGGGGGGGACACTAAACACCAGGGATTTAATATATTTTTTTTTATATTGGGCTGGTGATTGGTGGGGAGGCACTAGACACCAGGATTTAATATATTGTTTTATATTGGGGCTGGGATTGGCAGAAGCCACTAGACACCAGGAATTTAAGTCATAATATATATTTTTTTACACTGGGGCCAGCAATCGGCTGGGGGTGGGACCACTAGACACTGGGGACTTAATATATTTTTTTATATTGGGGCCGGTGATTGGGGGGGCACTAGACACCAGGGGTTTGGGGGATTCGCAATTTCTTAGTTATGTGTGGTTCATAGCTCAGTGCTTGTGCTACATACTGTAATTGGATAATGAAGGTTTGTGTTTGGACACAGAGGCCAGATAGGTAAGTAGGACATGCTCTTCAGATATGTAGCAGTTTGAGTTGATCTGTGCTTAGGTACTTTGAACATAGTTATACAGTCAGTGCTTATAGTACAAGTGAGCTGGATAGTCTTATGCAAAGTGCTTAGATGTTTGAGCTGATGAGTAACGTTGTTATAACTTGGTTTGGTTTGGCCTTACTCTGTATCCCACCATAAAGAATGCTTAGTCCAGTATTATGAGACCCCCCAAAGAATAATGATATCCACGATTGTTCGGTATTTGATTGTTGAAGGAGTCAAGTAGGATGACACCCCCAGGAAAATGAGTAGCGGTATGATCAGCTCCTCCAACTCTGGAGAGTGTGACCAGTAGCACACAGGAGAGGAAACCCCCCCTTGGGGGGAAACCTCTGAGGACCCATGGCTACTGACCTGCCCGTCCTTCTGGGCATTCTAAAGGAGAGTAATCCTAAATATTTTAATTGGCTAACCCAAACCCCAAGTTGTAGAACCCAATCCAGAGAAACGGAGAACTGAAGACGTATGGAATTGTGACATGTCAGGTGAATAGAGCAAGCATCCATCTAGTAAACCCCAAGTTCGAGAATTCATGAGCAGGCCGGAATGAACTAGAGTGGCATCCATGGTTGAAAAGAATTTGAAGCGAAGAGTCACAGGTGGTGAAGCACTCCAGCAGGTGAGGATGACTTCGCAGAGGAGATCCAGGAATCAAGGCGCAGCATCCATGTCCAAAGGAGGATCGTTAGGTCAAGTTCCACAAGGTGAGATTAGCAAACGAAGGCCATGGCAATGAAGCATAAAAACTGGCATATGCTGCGTAATCAGGATGATGGAGCACTAGGAACCTCCAATCCGGAGAGGGGAAGCAAGTACATGAAGTAGGTAGAGATCGTGGTGAATAGGTAGACATAGGTCAGACATATTTCCAGCTCTCGGGGAGCTCAGATTGCAATGGCGAGTTAGTCGTGATGACCTCTAGGCCCTGTGAGGGTGAAGCAGGCAGTTATGAGCAAGTAATGCAAATTAGTGGACCAGTACGTAGGTCAGTTGTAGTAGTAAATAAAGGTGCATGATGCAAACGCAGCAGCAGGGAGGTAGGATTGCATAGTTTATGAACGGTATACTGCGAGGGGTATGAAGAAAGGAAATAGAGCAGGAATTGAAGAGCTATGAGTGGATCCAATGGTTGCATAACGATGTCGATATCCACGGTCCGAAGGCAGAATGGCACCATAGCTAGAATCGATTTGGGAAGAATATTCTAAGTAGTCCTAAAGTCAAATGCACGAGGTTTTAAATGATGATAACTGTAGAGGCTGAGACAAATGAAGCAGCAAAGACACGGGGTCCATGAAGCTTTGGAGAGCAAATCAGGATAGAGAAAGTCTTCTGCATAAGCACAACCAAGACCTGGTAAGTGTGTAGTAGTATCGATGTAGCAGTGATGTTGAACTGCATGCAATGCAGGACTAGTAGCAGGGAGTGCATAACGGATTGTAAGTGGCATTGTAGACGGAAGTATGCTGCAGAGCCAATTCTATGCAGCGGAGAAATATAATCTGAGGCATGCTTAAGAAGTCGTAGAAGGGTGCTGTACACTGTCATTTCCTGTTCAAGATGGTAAAGCATGCGATAAATCAACTTGGAGGATGAGATGGTGACTCGACCAGAAGTAAAGCATCCAAAACTGCAGTAGGAAGTTTGAAGGAGTTGAAGCGTTATGGCAAGAAGCATCCTAGGAATTGAGGCGAAATGCGATGCAATCCAGAATTAATTCCCATGGAAGGTAGAAGTATATCTTGACACGTGGAAGTAAGTGTGAGTAGCAAGGTGAGGGCTGCAAAGTCCAGTATCCGAGTAGTATGACTGAAGGTGAGGAGTACATGGCAGTGTGTCCAGTCCTGCGAAGTAAGGTGAATGGAGAATAATAGCTAAAGCAACGAAGGCTAGCATAGTGACTGGACCACACGTAGGTCAGTCGTAAGTAAGTAGAGTGTGGCAGCTAAACCCCAAGGCAAGCATGCGTGGCTGGACCACACGTAGGACAGCCGGTAAAGTGAATAGAGTGTGGCAGCTAAACCCCACAAAAGCTAGCATACTCGGCTGGACCATGGAGGTCAGCTGGTAAGGTAAGTAAATAGTGGCAGCTGGTGGACCACATAAGTAAGGAAATGAGGTAGTAAGTAGCAAGTAAATGGACCAAGTTGGTCAATAAATAAGTAATAGAATGTGGCAGTCAGTCCCTTGGTAAGATGCACAGCTTGACCATCAGCCAGTGAGGTAAGTAGAGAGACGGCCAGCTCCAGGTAATCATGAAAATGCAGCCAGACCTACGGAGGTGTGCTGGTAGTAATAGAACGTGGCAGCTAGTCCCTCGGTGAGATGCACAGCTTAACCGTCAGCTGGTGTGGTAAGTAGAGAGGCGTCTAGCTCCAGGTAACATATAAGCACAGCCAGACCCTCGAAGGTCTGCTAGTAAGTGAACCCCAAGTCCTAAAGGCGAAGCAGGTACGAGGTAGAAATACGGACTTCCAGGCCTAGAGTGGGCGTGGCAGGTTGACAGAAGTTATGAACCTCCAGCGGATGTTGGGGAGGTAGGTATGGTAAACGAATAGTGAAACCTCCAGGCCGCGACGCAGTGAGGCAGGTGGAGTGAAGCAACCTTAGGAATTTGCCGAACGAGCTGAGAGCTGATCTGAATAAGTATTCGAGTGTGAGACGGTCGCAGGTTCAGTAGATAGTTAACAATGTCCAGACAGCCTGGGAAGAGAAGGAAGTAAATGCGATGCATAGTGTGAACAATAGGCAACGAGCCACAAGCACGAGTGTATCCTTGACAAGGAAGTCAGTGAACGAGCAAGAAGGCAGCAGTAGCCAAACTCTATAATGCCTGAAACCAGCTATTATAATGAAATAGCGAGAATTAGGCTGATTCTCCCAAATGTAGATTGATTTGGTGACCATGCAGCAAATCGCAGCAAAGGTCAGAATGTAAAGCAAAGACTTTATGGTGGACAATTACAAGTATACATGAAAGGCCCCATATAATCAGTAATAGGAATAATCTAATCAGCTGAGTCTATCGGTTTAATTTGTGCCTCCAGAAGGAGCTGCCATGGTATGAGGAGCATCAGGGAGCTGCGGAGCAAAGATAATATGAATGCAGAAGTCAGAGCGCTGAGCAGTGCACAGCAGTATGAATAGGCGGTGGATGAATGGTGAGGCACTTAGCTAATGTTGCCATGAAGCAATGAGGTAGTAGCAGTTGAGGCATAGGATGGTTGAAGCAATGCTGAGTCTCGAACAGACACTCATGTGTGGTAGCAGTCTTAGACAGAGTGAATTAAATACTGTAGCGTTGAGCTTCACTAACGTCCCCATCTGTAAACTGTGCAATCGGGAGCAGAGAAAGCAACCCAGCTGTAAGGTAACGAAGAAGGTAAGTGTGCAGCATAAATGGCAAGCAGCTGCAGAGTTCAAAAACCTTGGCGCATTCCTGGCAGTGAGTGGATGGACCAAGCCAGACAGGAACGAATAGGGAGAGAGCTGAGGTTAGCGGCAGGTAGCGATGAGGGCTGGTGTGACAGTGGGCTAGTAGAACCCACGTATGGTGGGAGCAGAGAGAGAGCAGCGAGGAAATGGAACCAAAGCGGTGACAGACTGGGCATGGAACTGGGGCTGCTCGAGGAAACGGAAGAGAGGTAGTAAGGAGGTAGGCAGAATGGAAAGCGAGTGATAGAGGGAAACACAGCGCTCAAGGAACGAGCTACAGAACCCCCCCCAAAAAAATCACAGCACACAGGGACAGAACAACGAGAGGAACAGCGAGAAGGGAGGCGAAGGGAAACAACAGAACAGACCAAGCAGGACGGACGGAGGGGGGGGCAGCAGGAGAGCAGCCATGGACCAGCAACGGCAAGTCACTGAGTGCGACTCGCTCAAAGCAGAGCGGATGTAGCCTGCTAGCTTAAATAGGCTGTGGGAGGAGCTCTTCCCCCACATAACTTCAGGTGACAGCCTATCATTTCTCCTTACTTTGTTTTTTTTTAAAGTGCAGTTTGCACTTAGAAAACCCCAAAAGTAAGGCAGAATTATAAATGGCGAATTTTCATTTAATGGGACAACTTCGCAATCTGATCCACAGAGGTGAATTTGGCTATTTTGCCAAAATTTGCAAGTGAAGTAAAACTTCACTGCATCTCTACCCATGGTGAAATACTGATAAGTGGTTGCAAATGACCAAAGCAAGTCGGTGCCAACGACAGGAGGACATTACTACTGTATACGTTCTGTGACACAATAACTGCATGCCTGGCATGCATATCACCAAACATTGCTCGACGAGCAGCTAACACCAGATTCACTAGTGTCATGATATGTTTGTTCTGTGTAGCCACCTCGGTGAGGCGTGCGGACATGCAATAGGCATGTGACGTACTGGTTGCCTGCGTTCAGCCAGTTCGTCGTGTGACTCCATGATTGCTTGACACATCACAGATGCTCTAAGCCACATAGTAAGAAGAACAAAATATAACAGACTCATGACACGCTGTGTAATGTACCGTCACATTTCTGTTTATTAACAAATGCATGTACGTGTCACTGATGACCACAGCCTTTGTACCATCTGGTGAGATATCAAGCTGGAACATTTCTGATATGTCTTGCCTGATCCCTTGCTGCTCCCCTTTGCCAGTCTTGCATTTCCCTGCCAACTGGCTGTTGCAAGTCTTCACCATTGGGCCCCATAATCCATTCCAAATTAAAAACATCCCCTTGACACTCACAGATGTTGCATAGAATGAAGCATGTGAGCACCACCGATGGAACAAAGCGCACGTCCACATCGAGCCTTTTCAGCAGGCTTTGCCAGTTTCCCTTATGCTGACCAAACGTAGAAGGGATGCATCCATAGTGAGCACTATGGAAGGTTCCTTTTGCTGGAAAGAGATTCCTTCCTTGAGTTTTCCTTTATCCTTCCACCAGTCCAGAGCTTGCAACAGGGTCCTTGTGACTGGAATGAGCACGGCCATTCTCGATGCCCTGCAGGGGGCAGGCCTTAGACAGCTAGTGTTGGAACCCACTTGGGAAGGAGCAATACTAGACCTGGTACTCTCAAATGGAGAGAGGATCACAAATTTAGAAGTCAGTAGACATCTGGGGACAAGCGACCACTGCACAGTGTGCTTCACAATAAGCACAACCATGGAGACAAGCCATGCAAAACAAGCATACTGGACTTTAGAAGGGCTGACTTTGGCAAATGGGTGAATACCTGAAAAAGCACTAGCAAATGACCAAAATGAGGGGTGGAAGAACAATGGAAGAAAATCAAAACTGCCATCATAGAGGCAACAAGCCTTTGTGTGAAACAAATAAAGAAACAAAGGAGTGAAAACCACTATGGTTCTCAAAAAGGTGGCAGAGAAGGTTAGGAGAAAAGGCTGCTTTCAAAAAGTATAAGAATCACAGAAGGAGCAACGACAGGGAACTGTACCAATTAAAGCAGAAAGAATGGGGAAGGCAGTCAGACTCGCAAAGGCCCAAACCAAGGAAAAAATAGCCAACTCAGTTAAGAAGGGGGATAAAACCTATTATAGGTACATTAGGGAGCTTAGAAAGGTTAAGGGAAGGATATTGAAGATTAATAAAGGAGAGGGGAGGTGGGCAGAGGGAGACAGTGAAAAGGCAGAGATACTGAATGAATATTTTTGCTCAGTATTCACAAAAGAAGATGAGGAGGAGTTACCTAAACCAGACAATAGAAGCACTCTGGGTAGGGGGTTGACACCAGTCCATTCACAGAAGAAAGAGTCCTGAAAGAACTCCTAAAACTCTAGGTGGACAAAGCAATGGGGCCTGACGGGATTCACTCCAGAATCCTAAAAGAACTAAGGGAGGACCTAGTGACACCACTGACCGCGCTTTTTAACAAATCATGGCAGGATGGGGCGGTACCTGAGGACTGGAGGAGGGCAGAGGTGATTCCCTTTCACAAAAGTGGGAGCAAGGCAGAAGCAGGAAACTACAGACCTGTAAGTTTGACCTCAGTGGTAGGGAAAATGATAGAATCGCTTCTGAAAGAAAGAATTGTTGAGTACCTAGAGGCTAGCGGGGCACAGGACCCAAAGCAGCATGGATTTACAGCAGGAAGGTCATGTCAGATGAATCTAATTGATTTCTTTGACTGGGTGACCAAAGTAATAGACCAGGGAGGGGCTGTGGATATGGCCTACCTAGACTTTAGCAAGGCATTTGACACAGTCCCGCACAAAAGATTAATAATCAAGTTAGCTAGCCTAGGAGTGGGTCCCAGGGTGGTAGCCTCAGGTAGCAAACTGGCTGCACAACAGGACACAGAAGGTAATAGTGAATGGAACACATTCCGAAGAAAGGGGGGTTACTAGTGGAGTACCTCAGGGCTCAGTACTGGGTCCAGTCCTCTTTAACATCTTTATAGGTGACATAGCAGAGGGTCTGGAGGGGAAGGTATGCCTTTTTGCAGATGACACAAAGATCTGTAACAGAGTTGATATACAAGAGGGGGTAGAAAAGATGAGAAGGGACTTGGCAAGGTTGGAGGAATGGTCAGACATATGGCAACTTAGATTCAATGCAAAGAAGTGCAAGTAATGCACCTGGGAAACAAAACCCAGGAGAAGAGTACACAATAGCAGGGAAGGTACTAACAACAACAAAAATGGAAAGGGACCTGGGGGTAGTCATATCAGATGACCTAAAGGTGGGTAAGCAATGTGAGAGGGCAGCAAGGAAGGCTGGGGGGGGATACTGGGATGCATAGGAAGGGGCATCACAAGTAGAACAAGCATTTGTCAATGCCGGACATTCTCTTGCAGGTATTTGCAGTGGTGTTTGGCATGTATGGTGCTTTACCCTAATGCCCTGTGCGATTGCTGGTATTTGCACTACAAATTTTCAGCATGACCTTTTTGTTACCCCCACCTCATAAAAGCATTTGAGACCTCTGCTTATGAACAGTACCACTGTTATTTTGTTAATCTGTCCTGAACGTTGATTTCCCATAGCGACCACACCATTCTGCTCCACATGTGCAAAAACACAGCTCGGGCAGGATGTGAAAAATGACAGGTGTAGCATTCATAGGGAGGTGTGAAGGGATGGCAATGTTGAACATATGGAGTGAAAATACAACAATTTCTCGAAGTTACGAGTGTACATGGAAACTGCGCAATGAACGCTCATGACACAGTCATTTTGTGGACGTTTGTCACCAAATTTTCAACATAGGCATTTTGGGACCTCTGCTCATGAACAGTGTCACTGTGATTTTCATAATCTGTCCTGAGCATTGATTTCTGACTGTGACCACACCATTGTGCGCTGGATGTGCAAAAACACATTTCAGCCAGGATATGAAAAATGTCAGCTGTACTGTTCATAAGGAGGTGTGAAAAAATGCCAGTGTTGAAAATCTGGAGTGAAAATATTTTAAATTCTCGAAGTTATGAGTGTGCGTGGAAACTACGCAACGCAACACTCAGAATATTATCATTATGTTTGACATTTTTTCACAGATTTGCAACATAGGCTTTGGGAGCCCACCCCATAAACAGTGACACTGTTGTTTAGTTAATCAATCCCAAAGGTGATTTTGTGCAGTGACCATGAAATCACCTTTGGGGACCAAATAACTCACATGACAGTAACTGAATTCTGAGGTAGGGTCCCAAGAACCCCTGTTGAAAATGTGGTGCCAAATTTGCAAAATGCCCGAGATAGCCACCTAAGTTGAAAAAAACCAAACATTTATTGCCATTATACAGCTTACCGTCATTTCTTCAGTTTGTGTTCGCTTTCAAGAGTGCAGACGTGTTCCACTCCACTGAAGATCATTCGCCAGGCTCCAGAGGTAAGTATGGGTGAGGGGAGGTGGGGTATGCAGAGGGTGGGTGTGGGTTCAGGGAGGGGCAACAAGACACAGCAAGGGATGGTTTCTGTTTCACAGGTTTTAAAAACAAAAGATGTTAAGGGACAGTTTTCCCATTTACAGGACAATGGGCATGCTGGGGTGGGCTCCAGCATGCCACCTGGGTGTTTGTTTGGGGGCCTGGGAGACAATGGGGACTGGCACTCTGGGTACATACAATGTGTTTGTGGGGGCAATAACAAGGGAGCAGGGTAGACGGCAGCAGAGGGAGGAAGTGGGAGGATTTATTAGCAGCCAGAGGGAAAAGGGTGACGCCAATATGTTAAATACACACACGTTACCACCGCTGATTGCAGTGGTGCTTTTCTTTAACTGAAGACCACTGCAGCCAAACTGCTGTCATAGACAGCTCATGCATCCATTGGTGCAGTAGGTTGCACACGCTACACTGAGCACTGCATTGGACAGGAGGGTCACACACCTTCAAAAAGTCGTCATTGTCCCAAAACGCCTCTTGCACATGCATGCAAGCTTAATGCAAAATAAACAAGCATTTGTCAATGCCGAATGTTGCTTGCTTCTATGTGCTGTTTAGGTATTTGAAGTCATTGGAGTGCAAATATTGAAAATTTGTGAACTTACGAGCATGCGTGAGAACTGCGAACGTCACTGTAAAATAGTAATTTTAGGAATTTTTTCACCAGATTTTAACATAGCCATTTTAACACCTCTGCTCATGAACAGTGTCACTGTGATTTTCTTAATGTGTCCCATACATTGAGTTCGCACACCGACTGCGCCATTGTGCGCTACATGGGCGGAAACACGTTTTGGGCAGGATGTAAAAAATGACAGCTGTACTGCTCATAAGGAGGTGTGGTAAAATGGCAATGTTGAAAATCTGGAGTGGAAATATTGAAAATTCGCAAACTTACGAGCGTGCGTAGGAACTGTACAACGCACACTCGTAAAACAGTCATTTTTTAGGAATTTCTTCACCAAATTTTCAACACAGCCATTTTAAGACCTCTGCTCATGAACAGTGTCACTGTGATTTTCGTAATGTGTCCCATACATTGAGTTCACGCACCGATTGCGCCATTGTGCGCTACATGGGCGGAAACACATTTTAGGCAGGATGTGAAAAATGACAGCTGCACTGCTCATGAAGAGGTGTGGTAAAATGGTAATGTTGAAAATCTGGAGTGAAAATATTGAAAATTGAAATTACTTTACGCAGTATAGAACTGCGAATGCACACTGTGAAACAGTCACTTTAGGAATTTTTCAACTAAATTTTCAACACAGCAATTTTAAGTTCTCTGCTCATGAACAGTGTCACTGTGATTTTCTTAATGTGTCCCATACATTGAGTTCGCACACGACCTGCGCCATTGTAGCTACATGAAGAAACACGTTTTGGGCAGGATGTGAAAAAATGACAGCTGTACTGCTCATAAGGAGGTGTGGTAAAATGGCAATGTTGAAAATCTGGAGTGAAATATTGAAGTACTCAGAAACTATCAGCGCAAGGAGGAACTGTACAACGACACCGTAAAACAGTCATTTTAGAATTCTTCACCAAATTTTCAACACAGCCATTTTAAGATCTCTGCTCATGAACAGTGTCACTGTGATTTTCGTAATGTGTCCCATACATTGAGTTCACGCACCGATTGCGCCATTGTGCGCTACATGGGCGGAAACACATTTTAGGCAGGATGTGAAAAATGACAGCTGCACTGCTCATGAAGAGGTGTGGTAAAATGGTAATGTTGAAAATCTGGAGTGAAAATATTGAAAATTCGCAAACTTACGAGCGTGCATAGGAACTGCGTAATGCACACTCGTAAAACAGTCATTTTTAGGAATTTTTTCACCAAATTTTCAACACAGTCATTTTAAGACCTCTGCTCATGAACAGTGTCACTGTGATTTTCTTAATGTGTCCCATACATTGAGTTTGCACACCGACTGTGCCATTGTGCGCGCTACATGGGCAGAAACATGTTTTGGGTGAGATGTGAAAAATGACAGCTGTACTACTCATAAGAAGGTGTGGTAAAATGGCAATGTTGAAAATCTGGAGTGAAAATATTGAAAATTCGCGAACTTACGAGCCTGCATCGGAACTGTGCAACACACGCTCATAAAACTGTCAATTTTAGGAATTTTTCCACCAAATTTTCAAAATAGGCTTTTTTGAGAGCCCACCTTATGAATGCTAGCAGTGTCATTTCATTAATTGGGCCCAAAAGGTGATTTCACGCAGTGACTGCGAAATCACCCTTCAGGCCCGAATAACGCCATGACAGTGAAATCATTCATGAGAAGGGGTCCCAAAAACCCCATGTTGAAAATTTGGTGCAAAAATTCCCAAAAATGCCTGAGATATGCAACAAAGTTGAAATAAACTCATCTAGCCCATTATACAGCTTACCGGCATTTCCTCAGTTAAGTAGAAGCTTTGAAGAGTGCAGGCGTGTTTCCCACTCCAGCGAAGATCGTGCGCGCCGAGCTCCGGAGGTAGTATGGGGTGAGGGGGGTGGGGAGGCAAGGTGCAATGGGTGGGTGCGGGGTTGTGGGGGGGTAGGGAGAAGCGCCAGTGGGACCGTTTAATTTACAGGTTTAAAAAAAAAATGACAACACGGGATGTTTGCCACGCTGGGGTGGGCTCTCAGCGTGGCAGCAGAAAAACTGTTTGGGGGCGATGGAGCCGACGGGGGATTGGGCACCCCCGTCGGCCAAAACAAGGTTTGCCATGCTGGGGTGGGCTCCCAGCGTGGCACCAAAGCTTTGGGGGGGCGTGAGGCACTGCCAGCACACAGCAGTGGATTTCTTTGAAGTGAAGACCACCGCTGTCATACACAGCACCCGCATCCATTGGTGCAGGACTGCCATGCCTGCTCAACGGAGCAGTGGATTGCACAGGACAGTCACACCTCCAAACTGTTCTATTCTCCCAAGACGTTCCTTGCGCATGCGCACAAGCGAACGTAAAAAGGGAAGTGGTTATCCCTCTATACAGACAGTTGGTGAGACCCCATCTGGAGTACTGTGTGCAGTTTTGGAGACCTCATCTTTGCAAGGACATAGACAGGATGGAAGCAGTCCAGAGGAGGGCAACTAAAATGGTGCAGGGTCTGCAGCAGAAGCCATATGAAGAGAGACTGAGAGAGCTTAATATGTATACTCTTGATGAAAGGAGGGACGGGGGGACATGATAGAAACATTCAAGTACCTCAAGGGAATCAACAAAGTCCAGGAGGGTAGCATCTTTCAGAAAGAGATGTGTAAGAACAAGGGGGCACAATTTAAAGATAGAGGGGGGACGGCTCGGGGTAATGTGAAGAAATTTTTTTTCACGGAGAGAGAGTGGTAGATACATGGAACTGCCTTCCTGAGGAGGTCGTTGGGTCTAAAACAGTGGGGGAATTCAAACATGCATGGGACAGACACAAGGCAATTATAGTTGGAGGTTGCAGGAAGTAGGCTGTTGGTTAACTAGAATCTGCAGCTTATCCAGTAGGTAGGGAAATGGGCAGACTGGGTGGGCCAAGTGGTCCTTATCTGCTGTGAAAGTCTATGTTTCTATGTTTCTAAGGAGTCCCCTTTCTGAGACCAATAAGATCTGAGATGGTATTGAATGTCTCTCATTTGAAACCTGGTACCTGGAACTACCACTGTAGTAGAGGCCATGTGTCCTAGGAGCCTGAAGAAGTGCCTGGCTAGCCTTGGTTGCCCTAGGACAAACAAGTTTGCCAGGGTTTGCAGGTTGTGCACCCTGTCTAGTGGGAGCAGAGCTTTCCCTAGCTGTGTGTCCAACTCTGCTCCAGTGAACTCCAGTAGCTGAGCTGGCTCAAAGTTGGACTTTTCTGTATTGATCTGGAAGCCCAGAGACACTATGGTGTGCTGCATAAGTCTGAGGGAGTCTCTGACCTTTTGGGAAGACTTGTCTACTATGAGCCAGTCATCTAGATAGGGAAAGACAAAGATCTGCTGTGTTCTGAGATGGGCTGCCTCCACTGCCAGACACTTTGTGAAAACTCTGGGAGCTGAAGAAAGGCCAAAAAGCAGAGCTGCTACCAATTTGAAAGTTTTTCTAAAATGGACTTTGCCGTGTGTGTCTGCCCATGTTCTCCAGGCCATTTACTATTTTTATTGGCTGATATTTTAGTAAAGCCAATGAAGTTAATGCTTGAATATTTTCCTGCCAATAGATTTGTTCCACAGGATTGGAAAGATGCCAGTGTTATTCCCATTTACAGAAAAGGGCCCAAGAACATGTGGGAAAGTTAACGGCCGCTAAGCTTGACATCCTCAATTTGCAAGATTCTTGAGAGTCTCATCAAAGACCTGATTACACCAATTCTTAACACATGTGACTCTGAATAACGTAGCTTTAGAGGTGGTCAAAGTTGTATAACTAACTCGATGTGTTTCTACGAAAAAATTAGTTCCTTATTGAATATGAGGACTCCTTGTGACATCATTTTCATAGGGCATTAATCCAAAAACTTCATAAATTAAGTATTAATCGTTTTCTTGCTAATTGGATATCCAACTGGTTATGTAATCGAAACCAGCAAGATATGATTAATGGTTATAAACCAGACATTTGTTCAGTGTTAAGTGTTGTACCACAAGGCTCCATTTTGGGCCCTGTCTTTTTCAATTATTTATTGCTGATTTGACAAATGGATGTCAAGTCCATCACTACTAAGTATGCAGATGACATCAAAATAGGGGGATCTTGTACATCAGTATCCGACGCATTAATCTTACAGAAAGATTTAGACATTATTACTGATTGGGTGAACAAATGGGGTATGCGGTTGCATATTTCAAAGTGCAAAGTTATGCACCTAGGTCCTATTAACATACACCACCAATATTTTTTGGCTGGTGTAAGGTTGGTTCAGACAGTAGACGAAAAGGGTCTGGGAATTACAATTTCTGACGACTTATCAAATAATAGACATACATAACAATAGACATATTCACAATATTATAAATAAATCAAATAAAGTGATTTGGTCTATTCTTCGGAATATTAGATCTAGAAGTCCAGATGTGTTGTTACCGTTGTATCGATCACATGTTAGGTCCCATCTGGAATATGCTTCCCAGCTTTGGAACCCTTATAAGAAATCAGAATGTCATTTGTTGGAGGGTGTCCAAAGGAAATTTACTAAGAAAATCTCAGGATTTGAAAAAGCGACAAATTGTAAGAGGCATGACTACCTTAAACTCATGCCCCTTTCCACTTGATGCCTTAGAGGAGTTCTCATGCTTTTTTTGCTTTATCTTTTTATTGAAAATTTTTCATATAAGTGAACAAAACAGACAATACAGGTATACAGCATCTTTCGTATAAGGAACAAAGATAACATTGTGCATACTGTGAGGAGAAGAAGTCACTGTACTTAAATTAGTTTTAAGTCATAACCATCAAGAGACAGGGCTAGAAGTGAATAATAGAGGTTACAATGGGTCAGGAGATAGCAGAGTTTAAATTATCCACTAAATATAGACAGAAAAGTGACTATCTGAAATTAGGCCTATTAGTGAATGCATAATGTTAAATATGAAAAGAAAGGAGGAGATGAATGCAAGTGACCTGTAAAAGGAGAATAAAAGAGGGTAGACAAAGAAGAGTAATAGAAATAAAGAAAAGAAGCAAAAAGAGACGAATAAAGAAAAAAGGATATCCGTGCCCTAGATTATTGTTATCCCTAATCTGATGTAAATATGATGGCAGGGATAAAGGGGTTGAATGATTATAAATTAGGGCATGGAGATGTTAGTAGTATTAATATACTTGAAATAGTCCTGCCAACATCTATCATATATATTGGGTTCGTCAAGGGTACTGTGAGATAACTGGTCTAGGGATGCATACTGAGATAAGTTCTGAAGAACATCTGAAAGGGTTGGTACATGGGTAGATCTCCAGTTCATAAGGATCAGGCGTTTAACTAGGAGGGACAATATATTTAGCCATCTAACATGTGCATGTGAGAAAGTAGAGTTGTTTAGAGCAAGTATACTTAACAAGAAAAGTTTCAGGTCTAGGGGGATTTTCTGTCTGATTACTTTAGAGGCAAATGTGTGAACTTTATGCCAGAGCTTATCGATAGGAGTGCAAGCCCATAGGATATGAAGGATATCACCATTGGGTAGGTTGCATCACTAGCAGTTATTGTTATTTAAGAGTCCCATATGATGTAGTACCAAAAGGGTTCTATACCAAGAATGTAGGATTTTAATTTGAATTAAGGAACTGCGTGCATCTTTGAATGTGTTATGAGATATACCCCAACATTTACACCATTGTGTGCTCGTGATGTTATATTTAAGGAGGGTACTCCATTTGTTTTTAGCTGATAGAGTTTGATCAGGTAAGACATCCATGATGTCTCTATAGATGGAGCTATTCCATTTTGCTGTTAATTTAATCCAGCGTGAAATGTATTGATCTTGTAAACTGAGATTATGGACATAATGAGAAAGAGCGTTATAAGCAGCGTGGATCTGTAAATACTTCCAAAAGTCTTGTTTTGGCAAGTTCCATATTTTCTGTAATTCTAAAAAAGTTTTAAGAGTGAGAGATTTCTGGTCTAGGAAATCCCATAAGAAAAAATTACCCTTGTTTCTCCAAGAGTGGCAAAAGATAGATTGATTCTCTAGAGCAATTAATGGGTTACCCCAAAGAGGGGGTATAGAACCAAAGGGTTGGGTTAGACTTTAAAAATGTATGGGTTAGCTTCCAGTAAAGAACAGAGGCTGAGACAGTGGGATGGGATTTTAATTTGGAAGGGAGAGAACTAAAGATGAAGGCTGCTTCACACCCCTGTTAAACCAGCTGTTGATTGAAATAGCTTGATGGAAACGACTCAACCTCTCCCTTTTAGGAAAAGTTGCTGCCATAAGAATATTACTATTGCCTAGGGTATCATATTTGCTGAATAATCTACTGATAGCCCTATCGGACAAAGTCTTTCGTCCACTGGATAGGTTAGTCTTATCCTTTCTGTGGGAGGGAAAGAAACCAAGATGGGGCACCCTTAAACTACGAGATAATTGGTCTCGGGGGGGGAGGGGCTTGGGTCTTCCCTGGTTCCAGGGTTATCACTGGTCCTTTATTGTAGCTCAAGCTGTTCAATGGTTTTTACCTGCTGTCTCTCCATCTGTGCCATGGGCACAGCTAGAGGGGCAAATTCAGCTAAATACACCCCTCAGCCTCCTGCTAACTAATGCTACCATCCCCTGGTGCCAGCTCTCCCGGCCATGGCTGAGACCAGAAAAACATGGCTCCGCATCATGAAAGTGACCAAGACTAACAATCAGAGTGCTTTTCCTCCTTTCAGGTACCTGAGATTATGGAACAATCCACTTTTAAAGGTGGAAGACAAACCCCTCCACTGGTTTTCATGGGAGAAGAAAGGGATAAACTATGTCCAAGATTTTTACATACCTAACACCACCATGCTCATGTCCTTCAAACAGCTCAAACCCCACTCCTCACTGCAGTCCCAAGATTTTTGGAAATTTCTGCAGCTTTGCAATGTGGTGCAGTCTTTAGACTGGACTGGCATGGTGGAGTCCAGATGGTGCTGGATGTCCTCCCTACACCTTAAACCCACCTCACCGGGTCTGGCTGGCAGATTTTACACCATTACGCGTGAAGCCCAACTTGACTGCATGGCTACCTGCAGGGAGACGTGGAGCAAAGACCTGGGGCTTTTACTTACACTGGACACTTGGTCCCGCTGCTTGCAATTAGCACACTCCACGTACAAGGATTCTAAGAGCCAATTGATTCAATTAGAAATCCTTCTCTGCTGGTACCACACTCCGGCTGTCCTCCACAAGTGGGGGATACTCTCACATGCACAGTGCTGGAGATGCGGGCATAGTCCAGCCAACACTCTCCATCTACTGTGGCACTGCCCAACTCTAGTCCCCTTTTGGTCCACTATAGATATGGATTGCTCTGGAGTACTGGGGCAGCCCATTGACCTGGCCAATCCTATGCTGCTTTTGGGGGACCAGATTCCTCTGGCACACCTTAAACTACAGCACCAAAACTGGATACCAATGGTCTTGCTAGAGGCCAAACGGCTCCTCTTGATGTATTGGAGGCAACCCCTGCTGCCCTCTAACTCTCTGTGGCACTCAGCCATAGCCAGGCTGGCTACTTTCAAGAGACTAACTTATGCTAATAATGGAAGACTTCTCCCATATTTCAGCAAATGGGAAGCTTATCTTAATTCGGCACTATGTAGGGTTGCACCTTCCCGACCTAGGAACCCCTCTACCTAAACTGCAATATCTACAGTACCCTTCTCATGATCACCGTGGAATGATCAATTAAAGATCTAGCCTAGCACGTATATAATTGTGACCACATGGCTTCCATTATACTGAGGTCCAATATTCCTTTTCTCTTTTTCTCTCTTCCGCTACTCCCCCACCCCTATTTCCTTTCTCTTACACCATACTTTGGTGATCAGACTCTGCTTCTCAGGGGTAGATATGTGAGTGGCCATTGTACTAGGGATAGTGTAATCTGTTGAATTTTGAAAAAGTGACTGTTTGACCTGAATGGCATACAATGGTTGTATATTGTTGATAGAAGAACACTGTTTCATCAAAATAGTATATCTTTCAATACTGCATTCAGAGTGTTGTGATATCTTGAATTTTTCTTTTATGCGGATGCAGAATGTTACTGCATTGCAAGGCCTTTTTGGACTGTATATTTTTTGCAAACTTACATGTGGTGTCCTTTAAGTTTTGGAAAATAATAAAATATTCTGATAAAAAAAAATGAAGGCCATAGGGACTCCCCCAAGGGAGGATGAGGATTCCATTGTAACCCATAGCAGTGTGTGAGGTGAAGGTTTATGGAACCATTTGATAGCTTGAGAGTTCCGGAAGACCCAAATATAAGCTTTGAACCAGGGAAGTCCAAACCCGCCCTTTTTCCAATGTGTATGAAGTTTGTTATGACTAAATCTCGGTGGTTTACCTTCCATATAAAGTTACCGAGTAATTGGTTGATTTTAGAAAGAAAGATAGATGGTAAAATTAAGGGGATATTATTGAATAAATAAATAATTTTGGGTGTGATGGTCATCTTGATGGCAGCTATATTCCCCATGAAATATAGGTTGAGGAGTTTCCATCTATCTAGGCTGGTCTTGATGGTATCAAATAAGCGGCTAAAGTTTATATCCCAGGTTTTTTTCAGATTTCGGGATATAGGTAAGTAAAACCTTGAGGAGACCAGCGAAATCCAAGAGGTAGATTCATAAAAGGTTTGCAGTGGTCGTTAAGGGGTAATGTTTTGGATTTTCCATAATTAAGAGCAAGGCCAGAGATATAAGTGAATTTACTAAGTAAGTTAATCAACAAGGGTCCAGCCTCTTTTAAATTCTCAAGTAGTATTAGAAGGTCATCCGTGTAGGAGAGAGACATGTATCTGGAATTGCCAATAGGGATGCCTTTAATATCGGGGGATTGACATAGACTGGCAGATAAGGGTTCCATGGCTAAGATGAACAGAGAAGGGGACAAAGGGCATCCTTGTCTGGTTCCTCTCGCCAATTGAAAGTAAGAAAAAAGGGTGGAATTGTAAGAATTTTTGCAGTAGGCGAAGTATATAATAATGTAATCCAGGAACAGAAGGTGTGGGAGAAACCGAAGTAAGATAGAACTTGATAAAGATAGTTCCAGTTTAAGGAATCAAATGCCTTTTCAAAATCAATAGCTATAGCCGCTACAGGGGTTTTAAGAGATTTGGCTTTGTGAATTAAATTGAATAAAGAACGCAAGTGGTCTGAGCCAGATCTGTTTTTAATAAACCCAGCTTGTGAACAATGAGCTAGTTTAGGGATCAGAGGTTCTAGATGCAAGGTTAGAAGTTTGGCAAATATCTTACCATCTGTATTTAATAATAAGATGGGTCTAAAACTAGTTGGGAATAAAGGATCTTTGTCTTTCTTAGGAATTAGTGTTATGATTGCCTCAGTACACGTTGGAGGAAGTCTGCCTTTATAGGTGGCTTCCTGGAAAACATTAAAAGGATCGGGCATAAGGTATCGGAAAGTGACTTGTAAAAGTCTACCGGAAATCCGTCTCCTCCCGGGGATTAACCAGACTTCAAAGAGGACAAGGCTTGCTGAATCTCTTGGAGGGAGAAGGGCTCATCTACAGTAGAGAGTTCGCTTCAGAGGTAGAGAGATGAGGCAAGTGTAAACTGTCTAGAAATTGCTGTATATGTAAGGTAGGTGAGGAATTTGGGTTAGAGTATAGATTCTGATAAAATGATTTCATAATGTGGAATAATATGGAAGGGTTATCAGTGCGAATAATACCATGAGAGTCCTTGAGACCTGAAATGTGAGGTTCAGTTTGTTGCATTCTAAGCTGGTAAGATAGGAGCTTTCCATTTTTGTCTCCTTGTTCCTAATATCTATGTTTAAGCTTAAATAAAGCTAACTCAGTTTTACAGGAGATTTAGTTTATGTTGATCCTTAGATGGAGAATTTCAAGTTGTAGTTGAAAGTTAGGGCTTTGTTTGTTAGAATTAAAATACAAATTCTCTTTAGTTTTAAGGGATTTTTCAAGATCATCCAGTTGCTGCTGTCTTGATTTTTTTCCAGTGGGCGGCATAGCTAATTATTTTCCCCCTAATCGTGACTTTTAGGGCTTCCCATACAGTACACATGGAAGTGTCCACAAGGTTGTTATGAGAGAGGAATTCTTTGATCTGTGATTTAATCATGGGTAGGAAATCAGGGTCTTTGAGAAGAAGGGGATCAAAATGCCAGAAAGAGGATTTTGGTTGTGAAGGGCCCCATAAGAGATGTAGTTTAACTGGAGAATGGTCCAAAATTACTATAGGAAGGATCAATGAATCAGTGTTTTTTTCAACTACAGAGGGTGAAGCGAACCAATCATCAATTTGGCTATATGATTTGTGTAATGAAGTATAGAAAGTGAAGCCTCGATCACGTGGGTGGAAAAGTCACCAGACATCAGACAGCCCTAAGTTTTTAAGAAGTAGAGAGAAGGCCTTAATACTTCGGGGATGGGCATCTATAGACATGTTGCTTCTATCTGTGGTAACTTCTAGGGCAAAGTTGAGATCACCTCCAAAAATTATTGGGGTATTGTCCAAATTTGCACCTCATGCATTTATATGATATTATTCAAGACCCATACTTGATGTGTGAAATGGGTTTGGAATTTAAAAACCAGTCACATGATATTAGGGGTCACCCACTGCAATTGGTTAGAAAACCATTTTTTCATACTTATAGGAAATATTTTTACACCATTAGAGTAATTGGTCCATGGAACAATCTGTCACTTCATGTGATCATCAGTGAGACTAAAGGCATATTTAAGTATCGATTGGATACATTAATCGATGCAGGTTATAAATTGGTTTATTATTCCTTGGTTTAGTATTGGAGCATTATGGGCATAGGCCTTCTCACTTTCTAAGCTACCTTAGTGCGAACCTTAGTATAAGACTGATGTGTGCACTAGGCATCGCTCTAGCGATTCGTGCTGTTTTCAATGCATCCTGTTGAGCGGCGAGCAGCATGCAATCACCAATACAGCCACCAAGATGGTGTTATCTGGCATTAACTGTGCTTCCTGTACTGCTTCTAACCACAGGGAACCACGATGCTCATTACTGCCCCAGGGACGCGAAGTTCTCCTAATGCTTAGCATCACAATCTGCATCATGGCCACTGCTACTCTCTAAAGCCTGGTTACAGCTGGACCAACTGCCCACATTTACATTGCCATGGGGCCTGACCACATAGTACCCACTCTTTCCGTACCTGTTGCCTCTAGTGCTGCTACTTACTGTGATGTGTTCCCTTCACATGATCCACCTAGGTGTTTACCACAGTGCTTGCTTCACAATGTGGTCACCAAACAAGTCCCCTATCCTTTTCTGATGGGGTTATTCAGGCAGTGATGTCCGCCGTATGCTAAAGTGTGTCCCAATCAGTCGTTTCAACTTGTTCTCCTTTTATTCCTGTTTGTCAACATGTACCTTTTTTTTATTATTGACCTTGCCCTTCGTACCATGTGTCGTATGTCTTTACTCAGGATGGTTTTAATGGTTTTTTGGTAACTATGCATCTACAGTATGTGCTAAGCATCATAAATGAATGCATGTTTACATATCTACTGTGACCTTATGTATCTGTCATGGAAAACACTAACGGTCACTATTTCTGTTTTGTTTTAGGTGAACAACATGGATTTTAGAATGTGGCACTACTTTGTACGTTCCAGAGCAATACAAACCCTGCAGCCACTAACAGAGATGGATGAAGTCTTTAGCAGCTATCTACGTAGACATTTGCAGTGTGGTTGAACAGTGATGGTCTATTCTTTGATGCTTATGACTGCAGCACTTAACAGCCAGCCACGGACACTGTGGACATGGGTTCCTTGGTGTTTTGGAATTTGGTGATGACGTTTAATGGTTACCTATGGACCAAAAACTTTTGCATGAATCACGCAACCTTTTATTTTATACTGAGCAAAATACAACACCTAAGAGGAAGGCAGAACACCAACATGCATCAAGGTATTCCAGCCAACGTAAGACTGGTTATCACAATTTGGAGACTGTCCACAAACAACGCATATTGGACTATTGGGCACTTGTTTGGTGTGTCTAGGGCAGTGGTCTTCTCTGGGGTACATGAGGTCTGCAATGCTAATTTTTTTTTTTTTTACTTTATTTCTTTATCTTCTCCTCTCTACTCTCGGAGCCCTCTCCTTCCTTCCTCTCATCCCTCCATTCCACCTCTGGTGGGATCTGCCCCTAGAGTGCCTCCTTCTCTCCTCCTGCACAGTGGGGTCTGCCCCTCTTTTTGGTGATCTGGATGGTGCCCTAGAGGCTATCATCTAGGGCTGCCGAGAGGGTTTTTCCGTTTCTTCCTGGTTTCCCTGCCCTCCGAGACATCGAGCGCTAGGACGTACGTCCCGAGTGGTGGCATGCTGACGCTCGCCAGACCCTCATGCACCGTCGATGCACCCCCCCTCCCTGGCTCCGATGAACGGAGCCGCCTCCACCCCCCTCAATTGTTGGTGCTTCCACCGGCTGTGAAGGGGATGCAGAACGCGGATGCGTTCTTGGTTCCCACCCCTGAGGGAGGAGAGCATCCGTTGGGACGCGCGATCCTCCTTCCCCCTGCCGACCCCCGGCCACCCGAGTCCGTTCCCAAACCCGGGTCACCGGTGTAGCGCGAGGTGTGGTGTCCAGCGCCTCAACCCTCAGCGCCACTGGGCTGGCTTGCAATGCTATTGTTGACACCTTCATACACATGATAACAATCCCTATGGGTACACGGCTCCAAGACATCCTGGATGGCTTCGAGGGCAGATTTGGTTTACCCCAAATGGCAGGTGCAATAGATGGCACACACACATCCTGTTCAAGCACAAGCTGAGGATGTAGCCTCCAACTCTCTTGCCTCTGCCTTACATAACTTTCTCTCATCAAACTGCTCCTGCTTTAACCCTCCTTAACCATCCTCTTATACCTACGAACATATGAAATTTGCCAGCAGATAAAGGCCTAGAGGTCTATCAAGTCTGCTCGAATGTGCAGCTAGCACCCCTCTGCTCCTCTCCATGACTCACATCCCCTATTAAACCTCCTCCCCCCCCGAGTCTGCTTCTTGGCAGGCTCTCCTCTCCCATCACCATTTACCTCCTCACTCCTACCCCTCACTGTCTTCCATTACCAACTTGCACCTGCTTAGTTTTGACCTCCAGCAGGGTTCTCTGCATCCTGGAGGGATCTAGCACTGGGCAAGCCTCCTCCTTCCCCTCCTCTCCCCCTCTCTTCTTTCTACCCAACTTATTCTCGCCTAAATCTTCCCTCTGTTGGGATTCTTAGCATCCTGGCGATGTCTACTCTCAGGTAAGTTTCTTCCCTCTCTCCTTTTTTCCTTTCCTCTTTTATCCCCCCCATTTCCCTCTGCCCAACTTGTCCTCCTAATTCTATCCCCTGGCAGGGTTCTCTGCATACTGGAGGGGCCCAGCACTGGGCAATTACTTTTCCTTTACTTCTCCTCTCCTCTATCCTTTCTACCCTAGTCCTCACCTGATTCTGCACTCTGGCAGGGTTCTCAGCATCCTGGACTGGTCTAGTCTTAGGTAAGCTTCTTCCTTCCCTCCTCTTCCCTCCTTTCCCTGCATCTTTTCTTTTCTTTTCTCTCTTCCCAATGTGTCCTTACCTACTTCTTCCCCCTGGCAGGGTTCTCAGCATCCTGGAGGGGTTACAGTACTAGGAAATGACTCATCCTTCCCTTCCCTTTCCCCTCCATCCTTTCTACCTAACTCATCCTCAACTGTCTCTGCTCTCTGGCAGGGTTCTCAGCATCTTGAAGAGGCCTAGTCTTAGGCAAGTTTCTCCCACCCCTAATCTTCCTTCCCTTTACCATCCCCTCTACTATCTCTACCCAACTTATCCTTGCCTACTCCTGCCCCTTATTCTAAGACCTCACCTCATTCCATCACTGGCAGCGATCTGCACACTCTGAAGGGGCTAGTTCCAGGTATGACTCATCCTTCCCTACCCTATCCCTTACCCCCACCTCCTTCCTGCCCCCTTCTCTACCCCCTGCACTTAAACAAAGGAATTAGTTCACTTGAGCTAATAACTTGCACTTTTTGTTCTGTCTGAGGTGCTCCCAGATTGCACTAGCCCTATATTAACTTGCCCCTCACAACTGATTTTTTTCTCACTTTGCTCCAGTAATGTTCCCCCCATCATTATCCTCTCCTTCCCCCAGCTGGTTTCCCCTGTCTACCCCTCTACCCTCCTTGATGTCCCCTCACTGCACCGCATTCATTCAATAATTGCTAAATTATCTGCCTTTTAACTGTGATCCATTCCTGTAAGAATCTGGCTCCAATGCTACATTAAATTTCTGTACTATGTCTATGTTTCTCAGATATGCCCCTTGCAATTAAAGAGCTAGTGTACTGCTTGGAATTAATAGTAATTTTCAGATGCAGTCAGCTGTCACTTCCAATATCTGAAGTGTTTTTTTTATTTTCTGTCTGCTAAACAAAAGATTTTCCACCTGGCAGTACTGGGGTGATGAGTGGAGCAGCACTCTGTCTGGAGGGAAAAAAAAGTCAGTTCTGTTCCTCCCACTGCATCCTCAGAAATGAGACAAAACACCTTAAGGCATCACAGTCCTTGCAGACTGAGCAGCTTTTTTTTCCAAGCTACCAACCAAAATGCAGGAAATTTTGACATCACTAGTAACCAGGGAGAGCTAGTCCCTGCTGCTTCATGTGAAAGTGAAACCTGGCAGTGAGAAATAGTTCTAATTGGTTACTAGTGATGTTGTAGTCAGTGTGGTCTCAGTGTTGATGTAGTGGGAGGAACAGAAGTGACTTTTTTTTTCTCCTCCAGATGGAGTGCTGCTCCACACATCACCCCAGTACTGCCAGGTGGAAAATATCCTAATTAGCAAAGAGAAAAGAAAAAATACTCAAGATATAAGTAGTGATTGCTGACTACATCTGAAAGTTACAAATAACTGCAGGCAGTTTCCAGGTAGTACACTAGCTCTTTAAATGCATATTCCACAGGTATGATATATTGAAATGTATGTTATGTTACAAATGTGATTGTATGATTATTTATTATATTTTTTAACTGTATGTCTTGTTACAAATGTAATTGAATGTTTAATTTCTCAGATATGTTAAATGGTAAACTGTATGTCTAATTCTTCATCCTATTATACCCCTCCCCAGGTCGCATCGGGAGACGAGCAAACTTGTTCATTGTGCCTTCCTGGTGAAACATTTCAATAAACAAAATAAAATAAAAAATGCAGCAGCAGAGCATGCAGCTGAGGATGCAACACAGCATGCAACTGAGGATGCAGCTGAGGATGCAGCAGAACATGCAGCAGAGCATGCAGCAGAACATGCAGCAGAGCATGCAGCTGAGGATGCAACAGAGCATGCAGCTGAGGATGCAGCAAATGTCTTCAGTCTTAAAGATTGGCATTCAGCTGTGATACAGGCAGTGGTGGACCATCAGTACTGCTTTTGGGATGTTACCATTGGATGGCCTGGGAAAGCACATGATGCGCAGGTTCTGGCTAACAGCAACCTGTAGGCCAAGGCAACAGATGGACTGCTGTTTCCCAGTGAGACATGGGACATTTGTGTGGTGCAGGTGTGTGACAGGGAGCTCCTGTCTCTCTTGAGGACCGACCTTTTCTTAAATCTGTTGCAACAGTTCATCTGTTTCTTAGCCTAATCTATTCTTTACAATTTCTAGTCCATAAGGTTGGCCACCTATGGGCATCCCATTCCCTTTCTTGACTATGCCATAGTGTCCTCTTTAATTTTCCTTTCCCCTCTCAGGTCCTCTTACAGGGAGGTTATTGTGGTGACCTCCAAGCATACATAAAACAGGTTGTGTTTATCATTGTTGGATTTAGTATGTAAAAGCACTATATCATAAAATACCTTGCTGTATATACCTTATGTTTATGAAACCTGTAAATGTTGAAAAATATCATGGCACTAGGTGTTTTTGATAATGGTAAAAAGTATTAGGTGATTATTACAGAAATTAAGTTAGTTGTGCTGTTTAAAATGCATGTAAATTGCTGTAAACTGAACAAGTCTGAAATTTCATGGTGATTTGCATATATCCTATGATGCTTTGCATTATGGGCATATGTATGATGCTGTATTTCTTTGAAACTTGACTTGTTGCCAATGCCCTTTGGGGTAACCTTTTTTCAGTGCTTCTGCACTGAGGTTCTATGTCTATAGATTTTTTTTTCTTTTTGAGCCCCCACTACCTAAGCAAACAAGGCCCACATAAGGATGAAGAGTTTTCATTAAAAATGTTTAGATCAGAGATCAGTATCAGTAGGTGTTGGCTAAGTGCAGAGAAAGGACATTCATAGTCTGTTGCTGTAAACTGATGTATTGAAGAAGGAATATGCAATTGCTGAAGGTTATTTCCTGTATTTTGAATAAACATCACACAGAGAATGTGTGTTGAACTTGAAGTTTGGTGTTTGGTCCATCTGTTATCCCACAACCCCTGCACAAGGTGCCCATTCATTTACTGGGTGACCCAGCCAGGGCCAGTGTTAGACTTGATGGCACCCCAAGCAAACAGACCTGTGGCGCCCCCTTCACCTTCGCACTCTTCTGCCCCCCCATTCACCCTTGCACCGCTCACTTCCTCCACTCACATCACAAAAGTCAAAACCTTCCCTCCTCCCACTTGGCCAGCTCCAGTGTTGTTAAGCTCACAAGAGTTTTACAATATTCACAGTAAACTTTAGTTATTTAAAAGCTGCTAACCAGGAAAGGCACACAGAGCCAAGGCTCAGGAACATGTGTGTGTGTGTGCGTGCATGTGTGTATACGTGTGTGTGTGTGCGTGCATGTGTGTGCGTGTGTATGTGTATGTGTATGTGCATTTGTGCGTGTGTGTGCATGTGTGTGTGTGTCCGCATGTGTATGTGTGTGCATGTGTGCCTGTGTGTGTGCATATGTGTGTGTATATGCATGTGTGAGTGCGTATGTGTGTGTGTGTGTGTGTGCATGCATGCATGTGTGTGTATGTGTGTGTGCGCTTGTGCATGCGTGCCTGTGCGTGCGCGTGTGTGCTTGCATGCCTGTGCGTGTGTCTGTGTGTGCGTGTGTTTGTGCACCTGGCCTGATGTACAGTATGCATTTAGTCAGTTTATTCATGTCTTTGATTCTTCTGGTTTAGTTGCTTAGGTTTACTTACAACGCAGGTGTGGAGGCAAACAATCCTTACGTCAGAGACACGGAGACTTGGAAACTGTTTCACTTTGAATTCACTGTAATTAATTTATTTCATCAATCTGAAATACAAGTACAGGTGCCCTTCTCTGCCCTTTGCATGTGCTGCAATGTACTCAAACAGTACCCCCCCCCCACCAAACAAAAGAGTCAGACAGGTGAGCACTGATGCAGTGGCTAAGGGTCTGAGGAAGTGGCTAAGACAATTACAGTGAATTCAAAGTGAAACTGCCAACTGCTACTTAGAAGTTTTCAACTAACAAAAAACTGTCATCACTTTTGTTTGTTTTTTCTGTTTACACGAGGAACTGGACAAGTGGCCGCTTTTACATGTGCTGGCATAAATGGTCCTCCTCTTCTTAATTCCTTGTTTTAGAGAATGATTGTCTGTCACATGTTACTGAGTTATCTGGCTTTACATGGGTGACATACATTAGCACACTGCCTATAAGTCTAAAAAGACGTGTTTTCAAACCACGTTTTTATAAAATTGAGAGCAGCTTGAAGGGACAATAATGACACCAGATGAAAGCAGAATATGTGCAACTCTCCACAGATACAAAAATGAAACATTCGGAATTCTAATTTAAAATTAAATGGTTCCAACATGTCAAGCCTGGAGACTTGTAAACTCCTCTTTTAATATATGTTTTACATTCTGATAGCCTGACCTTCTTGAAACCAATGAAAGCAGGGCTCCCAGTGACCACATTTTCACGAAAGGGGTGTGTTGTTGTTTTTTTCTCTTCCACTCAATAGGTGTCAACAGGTTCTGAGACCGATTAGTAATTAAAAATGAATGTCAGAGAAAGACAGCAGCGAGAAACAGCTCTAAAAAGTGTTGCCCCAAGAGCAGTCAAAAAGAATCCCAGATGGAACAGCATATTAGGCAAATTAAACAGACGAAACATATGCCCACACTTTCAATAATATTAACAAGCATTTGTCAATGCTGAATGTTGGCTTGCTGGCATTGGCATTGGTAGTGCAGGAGTTAGAGAGATGCATAATAGGAATGGCAGTGAAGTATTGAACTGATGCCAGCCCCACCCCCACCCTGAAGAGACTGACAGGCATTGGGGTGTCCCTTTGGGTTTTTGGTAGTGTAGTGCCGGAAAACATTTTGGGCAGGATGTGAAAAATGACAGCTGTACAGTTCATAAGGAGGCGTAAAAAAATGCCAGTGTTGAAAATGTGGCATGTAAATATAGCAAATGTGCAACGTTACAAGGGTGCGTGGGAAATATGCAACGCACGCTTGCAACACTACCATTTTATGGGCGTTCAACACCAAATTTTCAACATAGGCATTTTAGCACCTCTGCTCATGTACAGTGTCACTGTTATTTCCTCAAAGTGCCCCAAGAAGTGATTTCACACAGCGACCACGCTATTCTGCGCCGGAAGTGTGAAAACACATTTTGGGCAGGATATGTGAAATGACGGCTGTACTGTTTATCAAGAGGTGTGGAAAAATGGCAATGGTGAAAATCCAGAGTGAAAATATCACAAATGCACGACGGTACGAGCTTGCGTGCAATCTGACAATGCACGCTCATAGCACAGTCTTTTCATGGAGTATCACCAAATTTTCAACATAGGCATTTTAGGACCTCTACTCATGAACTGTGTCACTGTCATTTTCATAATCTGGCCCAAACACTGATTTCCCACAGCGACTGCGCTATTGTGCGCCGGAAGTGCGGAAACACATTTCCGGCAGGATGTGGAAAATGACAGCTGTACTGTTCACAAGGAGGTGTACACAAATGACAATGCTGAAAATCCGGCATTAAAATATTGCGAATGCGTGAAGTTACGAGCCTGTGTAGCAACTGTGCAACGCACGCTTGTAAAACAGTCATTTGTTGATTTTTCCACCAAATTTGGAACATAGGCTTTTTGAGAGGCCACCTCATGAACACTGACACTGTCATTTTGTTAATGGGTCCCGAAAGGTGATTTCGCGCAGTGACTGCGAAATCACCTTTTGAGGCCGATTAACGCCATGACAGTGATAGAATTCATGAGGAGGGGCCCCAAAAACCCCATGTTGAAAATTTGGTGACAAAATTCCAAGAAATGCCTAGATATGCAGCAAAGTTGAAAAAACCCTATTCATTCCATTACACAGCTTACCGGCATTTCTCAGTTCGCAGTCAGCTTTGAAGAGTGCAGATGTGTTCTCGTCCATCAAGATCGGCACGCCGGACTCCGGAGGTAAGCATGGGGTGAGGGGTGAGGGGTGGGGAGGCAGGGTGCGAGTGGTGGGCGCGGATTGGGCACCCTTGTCGGCAGACAATGGGGAGTGAATGTATGCCGACGGGATTGGGCACACCTGTCGGCACACAATGACAGTGGGGGGTGGCAGAGCCAAGGGGTGGGCCCCCCTCGGCATATAAGAAGTGCTGAAGGGGCTGATTTGTACCCCTGACGGGGAGTGGGCTCCCTGCGGGAAAATTTGTGCTGACACAGAAAGCAGGCTGGGGGATTGGGCACACCGTCGGGTCGGCAGCGGTGTCGTCACATACGTGGCAGCACGCAGGAAGCGGGTCCGCTGCGTCTGACGAGCTTTGCTAGGATTGCAGCGGGCTTTCCTTAGATGTGCTCACCACATTAGCATGCATGGTGTGGCGCCAGCATGCAGGCTGATTGGGGAATGAGGGACGCACCTACTGATGCGTGCCCTGCATTCGCCCAACAGCGGCCGCGCCCCCAAATCTGCACTCTCCTAAGATGTTGACTTGCATGCAAGCTTGGCAAGCCAACGTAAAAAACATAAAGTCAGGCCAAGTTTCCACTGAAAAAAAATATTTAATAGATGAATATATATTTTTAAATACCCACATGTGGCTCCTGAGCTGCAGATTTTGTTTGTGAGATATAAACAAGCATAATGAAGTTCAGCTAACCTCTGTTTCCTTTTTAAAATAACGGAGAGTTTTTTGTCTGGCAGCCACTTGTTTGCACCTTTACTATTATCTGTTTGAGTGCTCTGTCATTTTAAATTTGGCTCTCACAATTTTCCTTCACAGATAGAATTATCTGGCATAGCTAGAAGTTTAAGCATCATGGGTGTTTGGAAACTTATTACTATTGAAAGGAAAGCACCAACAGTGTGAGTACATATTATGGAAAAAATGGTGAGTGTCACAGAAATAAAGAGATCACAATACTGATTGTCCAAACCAACTTCCGGATCACATCAACAAGTACAACGTTTTATGCAATCAGCAACATGGGCTACATAAGAATCACAGTACTACTACCACCTCTGCCCTAGCCCTCCTTACTGACCATGTCTTCTGGAACATGGATCGGGGTAAAGCCACTGGCATGGTGTTTGTGGACTTGACCAAGACCTTTGACCTGGTCAACCACCCTCTACTGCATACTAAACTCCACCAGCTTGGCTGCTTCAGTGAGACCCTGCGGTGGTTCCAGAGTTATCTGACTGGCTGTTCCCAATCAGTGATGGTAGGAACCGTCACCTCCCCCGAATTGCCTGTCTCTACAGATGCCCTTCAGAACCCCATCCTGGGCCCCTTACTATTTTCCATATTCATCAACTCCCTCCCCGCAGACAGCCTTAATTGCTCTGCCCTGCTGTATGCTGATGACTTAGTCCTCTTCCATAGTGACAAGTCACTACAGAACGTATCCTCCGTACTTACCCATAACTATGGTTCTGCACACAATTTTTTTTTTTTTGTCAAATATGCTTTTGGTAAATGAGAAGAAAACTAAGGCAATGCTCCTTGGATCTCAGCCCTACCTGCCAAGTACTGCGAAATCCAACTCCTCCCTCTCGGTGCTCTCTCCATCTGGCCTTGACTTGCAGAATGTACCCAATTTCAAATATTTGGGTGTAACCCTAGACCCATCCCTCTCCTTTACTGAACATATAAACACTGTTGTATGCAGAGTAAACCAAAAACTAGGCGCACCTATCGTATAAAGAATTATCTAACTCCGGATGCCAGGTTAGCCATTGTCTGAGGTAATCTGCTCCCCATCCTCGACTGCTGCTCCCCAATCTATCTACTCCTCATCTGTATCCTCTTTCCTTCGCCTTAGACTCAACTCAGGTTGCTCTGCCATTCTGGGCACGTGCTTCACCAATCAAGTCACTACCCGAAGTCTCAATCCATGAGCAGAGAGGTCCAATTTGAGGTGTCTGAGGCAGTACTGCACGAGAGCTGCAGACTGCGCTCCCCCAGCCACCTGAAGTAAGCCGTAAATCCTGCAGCCTGCACTGCAGCACATCGACCAGTGGTGTGAGGATTTTAAGCCGACAGTGCAGGTACATTTAGGCTGCAGCAAGTATGGAGACTGCTGAAAGGAACAAAGGACTTTTAAAATTCTTGGCACCATCTCCCTGACTGGTGTTTCCCTCGGGAGACTTTGTAGTGATTGGCAGCCGTATTTTCACCACAAGAGACTGTGTACACTCCTAGGCTAAAGCCGTAGTGTTTTCTTATTGCAAATTTCTCTTAACTTCAGATTTTTTACTGCTCCCTGTCTTTTTCCTCTTGTGAAAATTATTTACAACTTCCAGCTTTTGCTTGCTTCTCACTGGCGCTTTGCGCCAGCTCCCCACCTTCCTCCCACCTCACCCATCCTGGTGGGACTTTTCTTTTATAGACACCTTCATGTCATTTGACTAAGTGTCCAGTCTACCATTGGCTCCTCATACTGAGTCACTGCCAGGTGCTAAACAATCTGTAAGTGACTTTTCTGTGCAGTCTTCCCTAGTAGTCTGTCGGCGAAAGCTGCATTCGTGTAGTTGCTCTTGCCAATTGTACTTGCTGATCTTTGTTTATCTACATAGGCCACAAGGAAGAGTCTTTTTTCCCTTAACTCCTTGGCTTCCTTCATCCTTACTAAATACCCTACCTGGAACTTTTTTCTACTGATGTAAGCACACAGGCATACTAAAGAAAGTAATTATATAGCCATCCGGTGCCCGCTCCGGACTGTGTCTCCCGTCACACTTACTTTAAAGGTGATTAACCTAAAACTATACTAGCTGGACTACTGCTACTACCACTTCTACTACTACTACAACTACCAGTAGTACTACCACTTGTAGTACTACTTAAATGGAAGACCCTCTGCTCTCCTTGACTTTTATGCTCCCTGCAGGGGGAAAACGGTGTGCCATCCACCCTGCTGATTTCTCCGTTCTCTGCTTACCTTCAGTTGATACTCAGCTACATTGTCTGGTTTTCAGTGCAACTGACACTCTTAAACATATAAGCATGGCTCTCCGTTGTCTCATAGGACTGCTTCTCACACTCATACTTCTACTATGTCTAAATAAGGTAGCAATATCCACCCCTTGCACAAATCTTCGCTTCTACCATGTTACCTACTAAATTTTGTTTCAAACAACTTGAAGTCTTGCTGTATTCTGACAAGTACAGTTAGCCCCAGCCTTTAAACTGCCCCGGAGAACAAAGGGTTAACATTTCTATGCAGAGCATAGAATGCTGAGCTCAAACTCGGTTGATGTCTCTGTCTGTTTCCCTTTGAAAGCTAACCGTCAGATTCTTTACTCCGCCTCACTGAACAGTCGCTACGGAGATTTCTCCTGCAGCTCGGTTCGAAAGTCAGTTGAAGTGTCATTTTTTCGTCGGTTTCTAACCGAAAAAGTTTCCCACATAGTTGGTTCAGTCTCTGTCTGTGGTACTGTGAGTACTAGATAGGTTTTGTACTATGTTTTCTGTGTGGAAATTGTAAAAAGTGTGGATTGGTTCAGCTGAACCGATCATTTGCTAAATTCTTGTGTAACTTTAGTGTGTGGTTACCGGTCCTTATTGGTTCTAAAAAAAGCGTGTTTTGAACGTTTTTTCCAAGACCTGTGACACGTTAGGAACCATAAGATATCTTATTGGCGGTTGCCAAAAGTGGTAATTTGGTTAGGTTGGCCATGTCTGAGAAACCCAAGAAAAAAAACAGGCCCACTGGGTTTCAACACTGCAGTGAGTGTGGGGAGGTCTTTGCTAAGGCCGATCCCCACACCACCTGTGTTTATTGTCTGGGGTTTGAACACCTCGATTCAGACTGCCAAATTTGCAAACATTTTCCCAAATCTACCCATGAAAAGAGGTTAGGTAGACTGAGGGAAAAGGAGGCTGAGAAGTCCGCTGACCCAGATGGCCAGCCCGGTTCGGTTCCAACCGAACCAGAAGGAGTGCCCTCTGACCAGGGCGATACTTCGGGCAAAAGGAGAGCCGATCCCGAGGCATCGGTTCCTACTCAAAGAAAGCGCAAAGAAAAATTGTCTGGTTCGGATCCAGAAGTCCATGTTCCAACCGCTGAAGAAATTGCCAGAATGATTTGGATTGTGGAATCACTTCACCCGGTTCCGGCCGATCTGGCACCTTTTGGCAGGAGCTCGGTTCGGTGGGTTCCCCCAGTTCACGATTATACTTTGGAAGAATTTTATGAACCGGAGTTTGAAGAGGAAGGGGAGTTTGAAGATGATGATGGTGATGGTGAAAGTCTAGATATGCCTGTGGAACCAGACATCTCCCCGGACAGACCTTCAGGTGTATCCCCTCCTAGGCTTTCTGAGTCCCCTTCCCACTTTATGTTCTACAGAAAGATGGCTGAGACCCTCCAGCTTCCTATGGAAGAGGCAATGGAGGGTCAGGAGGAGCCTGATTTTGTAGAAATGATGGACATCCCAGAGTTCAGGAGACTGTCTATTCCCCTCCGCAAATCTTTTGGGAAACAGACACAAAAAATTCTGAAGTCTCCCAATTCTATACCTCCTGTGGACAGAAGAATGGACAAGAGGTATACACTCTCAGGCTCAGAAACTGAGTTTTTATATCACCAATGCAGCCATGTTGGGGTTGTGCAGGCTGCTGCCTGTGATGAGGCTAGCATTCCCTTGGCTTCACACCCCCCAGACAAAGACTCTAGAAAGGTTGATGCCATAGCAAAAAAGCTGTACATGGCATCTTCCTTGGGACTCAGACAGGTGAATTATATGGCCTATACAGCTAGGTGCCAGAAGTCCAGGTGGGACACAGTACTAGCACTTGCTAAACAGGCCTCCCCCCAGCTAGCCAAGGAGCTGGAGGTGGTGGCTGCAGATGGGATTGAGGCATCTAAAGTTCAGTTTCATGCTGCTGTGGACTCTAATGATGTGTCATCAAGAGTCATGGCTACATCTGTGGCTCTTCGGAGAATGACTTGGCTCAGATGTACTTGCCTCTCGCAGGATACCCAGGCTAAGGCCATGGATTTTCCTGTAGTGGGTAATTCTCTGTTTGGGGAGCAGACAGAGAATTACATGAAGAAAATGGATGAGTACAGAACCGCCTACAGGAGTGCTCAGGCCAAGGAGAGGCAGGCAACTCCTCAAAGGCAGCAGTCTAGGGGCAGGGGCAGGCCATTTCAAATGCCCTTTTACCAAGCACAAGCCTCTTCTTCCTTTTCACAGAGGGGGTTCTTCAGAGGGAGAGGCAGAAGGGGGATGAGCAGGGCTGCATCCACTCCTTAGCCTAAGGTCCCTGCCAAGCAGACACCCTGATGGGCCTGCCCGGGTTGACTCTCCTATTCCAGTAGAGGGCAGGCTGGCTTACTTTGTCCAGGTCTGGATGTCTATTACATCAGACAAGTGGGTCCTGGAAGTAGTAAGCCAGGGACTGGTTCTCAGCTTCAGAAAATTTCCAAAGATGAGAGCCAGATCTTTTCCACCTCCAAATCTCTCGGAAACCCTTGCCCTAGAGGCAGAGGTTTCATCTCTTCTGGCCTTAAGAGCCATAGAGAGAGTACCTACCATGCACTGGGGCAAACGGCTGTACTCCAGGTGCTTCCTGACCCCAAAAAAGACAGAGGAATGGTGACCCATCCTATACCTAAGATATCTAAACAAACATCTTTTAAAACCAAAGTTCAAGATGGTAACTCTGGGAATAATCCTTCCCTCTCTAAGGCCAGGGGACTGGCTAACCTCCCTGGACCTCAAAGATGCCTACTTTCACATTCCCATCAGGTGCTTCCACAGAAAGTACCTCAGGTTCGAGTTGCCCTCAGGCCATTATCAGTTCAGAGCAATGCCCTTTGGCCTAACCTCAGCCCCAAGGGTTTTCACAAAGTACCTGACAGTAGTAGTTGCCTTTCTAAGAAGGCAAAATATTTCCATTTTTCCATATCTGGATGATTGGCTAATAGTGGGCTAGTCTCCAGACCAAGTCAAGTCTCACCTGCAAGTGACCCAGCAAGTGCTCACTTCTCTAGGATTTCTTCTCAACCTTACCAAGTCAGTTCTCGAACCAGTCCAGCTTCTTACCTTGATAGGGGCAGAATTGGACACACTCAGAGCAAGAGCCTTTCTTCCCCTGGAAAGGGCAAAGGTTCTTATGGAACTAGCCTCTTCCTTCAGCCTTCGGGTATTTCGACCAGCAAGGCATTTCCTCCAGCTCTTGGGCCACATGGCAGCTTCAACAGCAGTGGTCCAAGGGGCAAGATTCCAGATGAGGGATATTCAGTTCCATCTGAGAGCTTTTTGGTCTCAGAGGAAAGATTCCCTTACCAAACTGATCCCAGTGACTCTGACCTTGATCCAAGCCCTCCAATGGTGGCAGGATCAGGACAATTTAAGACAAGGGGTTCCTTTTGCCACTCAGCCTTGTTCAGTGGTCCTTACCATGGACACTTCTCTTCTGGGCTGGGGAGGCCATCTGGGGGCCATCACTGCCCAGGGCTGTGGTCCCCCCAAGAATCCCTTCTCCATATCAACCTCTTAGAACTCAGGGCAGTTTTTCTGGCCCTGAAAGCTTTCTCTCAATCAGTGCAGAACAAGGTGGTTCAGGTCAGAACGGACAACACCACCACCATGTGGTACATCAACAAGCAGGGAGGCACTCGGTCCACGGCCTTGTGCATGGAAGCCATGAAATTGTGGTCCCTGGCTTATTCCCTACAAACCTCTCTGGTAGCAGTCCACCTTCCAGGGAAGGACAATTTGCTAGCAGATGCACTGAGCTGGATTTCTCAGGGCCATCACTAATGGTCCCTGGACCCTCAAGTGTTGAAAGTGATTTTTTTAAGGTGGGGTACCCCATAGATAGATCTCTTTGTAGCCCCAGACAATCACCAACTTCCTCTTTTTTGTTGCAGACCCCCAGTCTTGGGCTCAGTCCCCTTGGATGCCCTGATTCTGAATCGGGAAGGGAAATTTCTGTATGCCTTCCCTACCTTCCCACTCCTGTTCAAAGTTTTAGTCAAGATAAGGTCTCAACCTTGCAAAGTGATTCTGATTGCTCCAGATTGGGCCAGACAACCCTGGTACCCCCTGTTGTTGTCCCTAGCAGTCCATCTTCCCCTGTCTTTTCCCAGAAATTACAACCTGTTAACATCCTCTCAGGGGAGGATTTGGTACCCCAATCTTCAGTCTCTCAATCTCAAGGCATGACTCTTGAAGAGTTAGAGTTTGCAGATTTGCATCTGTCTCAGGGGGTTCTGGATATTCTCAAAGCTTCTTGAAAGCCCTCCACCAGAAAGACTTATAACTCCAAATGGAAGAGATTCAGCATTTAGTGTTCTAAGATGCATATTTTGCCAGATACTGCTGAATTGCCTACGGTTCTGGATTATATGGTCCATCTTAATGGCCTAGGCCTCAGACCAGTTACTCTGAAGGTACACTTGTCAGCTGTTTCTGTGTTTCTGTCTGTGGGGAAGTCTTCCTCACTATCTTCTCATCCTGTGTTCTGTAAATTTTTTAAAGGATTGCTTCACACCAATCCTCCTTTTAGAGACCCTGCCCCTGCCTGGGATTTGAATGTTTGCATTGCTCAACTTATGCAACCTCCTTTTGAGCCTATGTCCTCAGCAGAGCTTAAGTACTTGACTTGGAAAACTGCGTTCTCGGTAGCCATTACCTCTGCCAGGCGTATCAGTGAACTGCAAGCCCTATCAGTGAAACCTGACTTTATCTCCTTTCACAGGGATAAAGTGATCCTTAGAACCAATAGAAGGTTCTTGCCCAAAGTGGTTTCAGACTTCCATTTAAATCAGTCTATGTCTCTTCCTGTTTTCTTCACTGATCATTCTTCCTCAGGAGAGAAAAGGCTACACAGTTTAGATGTTAAAAGAGCCCTTAGTTACTACATAGAGCGTACCAAGGGTCACATGTTTGACTCCCTCCAGTTGTTGCTCACTTATGGAGAAGTGGGAAAGGGCAAACCTGCCACCAAGAGATCTATTGAGAGGAGGATTGTGTCTTGTATACAATTCTGCTATGAAAAACTGGGAAAAATTCCACCCTCAGGCCTGAGGGCTCATTCCACAAGAGGTACAGCTGCTTCCCTGGCTGCTGCCAGGACTATCCCTCTCTTAGAAATTTGTCAAGCAGCGACCTGGAAAACAGTCCATACCTTTACCAAGCATTACTCTCTGGATATCCAGGCTAGGAGTGATGCTCGGTTTGGCACAGCAGTACTTCAGAGCCTATTCCCAAAGTAGGTTCTGTCCCTCCTCCATGGAGGTGACTGCTTGGTAGTTCAGACTTATCGTGAATACAGCAAGACTTCAAGTTGTTTGAAGAAAAAATTACTCACCTTAGTAATTATGTTTCTTCTATTGGAGTCTTGCTGTATTCTGACCTCCAACCCCTCTCAGAACCTGGTTTTGGGAAGTGGGTGGGGAGGTGCAGTGTTGCACCTCAGGGGTGCTCTTTTTACATCCTCTTCTTGTGTGGGTGTTTATTTTATTATATTCCTCTTTAGTTTGGGTTTTGAGGTTTAGGTTTCCTGACTTGAGTCTTCTTTTGGTAGTACAAAACTTTTTACTGCCAGTTGGCTATTAAAATTTTTTTTACAGTTTCCACATAGAATACTATTAGAGTGTTGCTCGTAAGAATCTGACGGTTAGCTTTCAAAGGGAAACAGACAGAGACATCAACCGAGCTCGAGCTCAGCATTCTATGCTCTGCATTGAAATGTTAACCCTTTGTTCTCAGGGCAGTTTAAAGGCTGGGGCAAACTGCACTTGTCAGAATACAGCAAGACTCCAATAGAAGAAACATAATTACTAAGGTGAGTAATTTTTTCTTCTCTACTCTAATAGCTGAATCTCAGTCCTCACCTGGCTATAAGCACTTTATATTAACCAAGGGATGCACCTTCTACGTGATTAGCATACTTAAAAAGTGTCTTCAGAGGAAGGTAGCTCCCTCTACCTTCCACAATAGTATGCTGTGGTTCCTTTTCATCCTAGTTATCCTTCTATCTGGGGACATAGAGATGAATCCAGGTCCTCCAGTCCATTTCTCCTCAACTGATATATCTGCAATTTCAAATAAGGGGTTCTTCATTGTCCACTTAAACATCAGAAGTCTCACCCTCAATTTTGCTGACCTTGAGGCATGGATCGCTGTCTACAAACTAGATGTACTATGTTTATCTGAAACTTGGCTGAAGCTGGGTGTTCCTGACTCCATATGCTCCCTACCTATTTCCTGATCTGCAGAGATAGGCACTCTTCTAAGTATGGTGGAGGAGTTGCCCTGTATTACAAATAACATCTCACTATTCCAGCTCCCCCAATCTCTGCCTCCTCCTCTGACTGTGAATACCTACTAGCAACCCTTGCCCTGGGCGCCAAGAAACTCCATATTATCTGTGCCTACAGCCCTACTTCCACTGTTGGACTGCAGGACTTACTCAATGAAACCTCACAGCTTTCAAAACAAAATGAGGTCATACTATTAGGTGACCTATGTGATGCTCTGCCCCTGCTTCTGGTTACCTGTATGATATTTATATTATAAATAAATAGTATGTGTATGAAATGCCAGTATGTGAGAGATTTGGCCTTTAACTTTGAAGATCAGTAGCTGAAAACACAGGATGTTGTAAAACAGACCAGAAGAACCAGTTAATTAAGACTTCTTTAAAGAAGGGTATTTTATTGTCCTTTTAAGATCTGCCCAGGCTTTTGAAGTTGAAAACCAAATGTGAGCTTTATGATGTTACAGGAGGCAGGGTAATTGAGCTGGTTCTTCTCCTTTCAGTATATAACCAGAAATGTGTGAAGAGTCATAAAATCCCTCCGATCACACTAGCACAGGAAATCAGCCCAAGATGACAGGAGTGTGGGATTGTTACATTCAAAGAGAAATGTTTAATTAAAGACTGTCATGTGGGAAATGTTTTTTGCTGATGTTCACATTATTTAAAATACGTCCTTGTAGATAATTTTGTTATGAATTAACTCCAAGGGAGGGTCTAACTGACATCACAGAAGGGGAAGGGAGATGCCCCCTGAAATGAAACACTGTATCTGGGGAATGTGTCATATCATCTTTGGACTCTGAGGAACTTCTTCACTCTGAAAGCACTTTGGTAGAGAGGAAAGATCTTAAGTTTGCAGTAGGAGTCTTTGTTCTGTAACTTTCCATTTGTTTATCTGATTGTGAGCTCTTGATATTTGTTCTGTATTTTATTTCACCTGTTTTAAACTTTTTAGTAAATAACATTTTCTTTATTATACTGCCTGTGTCTTCTCAGTCCTTTCTGCATGTCATTGCTGAACTGGTATTCAGTCTGACAGCTGTAAGGGTTTGCATGGTGTTACTAACATAGAGTTGTAAGGGTTCATTTTGGAAACCTGGCTTGGTGCCCCTGAGCAAAGGATTGTACTGCATCCCCCCCGAAGAGGGTACGTATCCGAGTCTGTTAATTGGGTATGCTAGCATAAGGTTCATAGTTTGAATCCCTCCAGAACTCGAGGCTAAAGGTGATTTGGACCCAAAGCAGACAGGAGGGTTACCCTGTCTGTTATCTGTTCACACTATTGCACTCTGAGGTTGGCACTGTGGGAGCAGAGGACCTGACCTGCGAGGTGCATTTGTGACAGATTTGGTTGGCAGCAGTGCAATTTAAGTATTTGGTAACACAAGCTTTAACTGTTCAGTGTATCAGCTTAATACTGTACAGCTCCCATGCAAAATAAGGCAGTGATTTATTTTTAAAAAGAAAAACAGAACTCTATCATTTTGCTTACAGTCAAAGTTCCTACCTGTTTATTTTTTTTCACGTGCAAGTTAGAGTAGCCGTACTTAGGGAAGAAGATGGCTTCCAACTACAGCGGGTACACTGTAGACTACTTGAGGCAGTTGTGCCAAGACAGAGGAGTCCAGTACGAAAGGAAAGCTAACAATCAGAACCTCATGGATTCTCTGATGGCCGCTGATGCCCAGAGCATCGAGTCACAGTCCGTGACTGAAAAGGGACAAACCTTGAGCATGGAGGGGCCAGAGTCCAGTGCAGTGTCCAGATCCAGTAAGGAGGACAGCAGGGCCAGTGCGAGTCAAGGTCCACAGCAGTAGCAGGGGAAGATCACCAGCATTCCGGTGCCAGAAGCCATCAAGCTGCAGATGGAATTGTGGAGGATGGAACTGGAGTTTGAACAGCAGAAGTGGGAATTTGAGAGAGAGGAGAAGCAAAAGCAGTGAGCTGCAGAGGAGAAGAGGGAGCGAGAACAGCAAGAAGCAGAGCATGAACAGCAAGAGGCTGACCGGGAACAGTGTGAGTGCCAGAGGCAACATGAACTGGAGAAGCTAAGACTCCAGCCCCTAGCACCAGCACAGGTAAGTGGCTTGGGTTTAACTGGAACTACAGGACTAGGTTATAAATTAAATTAAAATGTTTTTTTAATTTTTTTCAACTCTATTTGTAACCCTCCAGCCTGGAACTCTCTCAGGCCACTGCACTCACCAGCTTGCTCTACCGCCCGCTGTGTTCCCCGGTCATATTCAAGTTCATTACGGTTCCCTGGGTCAGGGGAGGACAACCAGGGGAGACCATGGGAGGCAGTGGTGGGGAACCAGTGTTGGGTGTGTGGCAGTGGCACTGGCAGGGCCATCACCTATCCAGGGTTGGAGGGGTATTTCTTGTGGTTAACCCGAGATCCCCCCCACGTGGTACACATCAGACACCATGGCACATGGCAACCCTGCCTGCTTCAGCCACGCTCTTGTACATGCAGCCCGGTGGCTTGATGGTACCTCCGGTCTCCACCGGGGGTCACCAGACACCGGACATCCCTAACCCTCCCACCCGGAGAGAAGAGCTGCCCAGTGGGTGCTCAATCCATCTTCCTCTCCAGTCGATGCCCAACTCCCGAGCTTGCTCCAGAACTCAGGTCGTCGGCACAGCTCGAGGTGTGGCATCCAGCACCTCAACCCTCAGCACCACCGTGCCGGGCATCAAATTCTAAATTGATAGCCAAATTTAAAGAAGGGGAGGATATGGATGCCTTTTTGAATTCCTTTGAAAAAGTTTGCGTTCAGGTAAATATTCCTAGAGAGTCCTGGAGCTTCCAGCTATCCCCATTACTTACCAGTGAAGCACGGGATGTATTGGGTCAAATGGACAATGAAGACAGTAATGATTACAGTAAACTGAAAACTGCACTTTTAAAAAAGTACGATTTAACTGCAGAAGCATACAGAGCTAAATTCCATTAGCACAGGAGAAGCCCTGACATGAGCTACGAGGAGCTAGCCATGAAACAATGTCAGTTTTTAAAATGTTGGTGGGAAGGAACTGAAGCAAACTCTGTAGATAAAATTGAAAATGTTGTATTGTTAGAGCAGTTTTTTGGGCATGCCCAGCAGAGCTGAAAACCTGGCTGGAGGACCGAAATCTCAAACAGTGCAAGAGGCTGCTGAATTCTCAGACCGCTATGCCAGGAGCAGACCTGCTCTGAGAGCGAATGGAGCTGGCATGACAGCACAGAAAGGGAAAAGCACACCTTCAGGGCAGCTAAAACCCTCACTGCCTCCACTGAAACCAGGTAGCCCCAGGTTTCAAAGGAAAGATTTACCTGAGAAAAGACATGAATGTTGGGTTTGTAAAGAAACTGGTCATATTGCCAGACAGTGTCCCAAAAGGACAAGCGGTACACAAAGTGGTGCTAGGGTTGTTTGTGTGTCCCTGAAAGCATGCCAGTCAACATGAAGGAACACATGCATCCAGTCACTGTGAATGGTGTGCAGACACAAGGGTTAAGAGACACGGGGGCATCCCTGACTTTGATAAAAGGGGATCTGGTAGAGCCCGGTCAGCTTATACCCAATCAATTTGTGACTGAACAGGGATTCACTGGGGAGGAGAAAACATTGCCACTCGCTAGTGTTTTCCTAGACTGGGGTAAGACAGGGGGAACTGTGCAACAGGTTGCTGTAGCTGAAACTTTAGCAGATGATGTAATTCTCGGCAACAATCTCAAACAGGGGATGGTGTGTGCAGTTACCCCTAGCCAATCGGCAAGGGAAAATTGTAGTTCCCTGGACCCCATAGGAGCCCCTGTGAAAACCACTGAGAGGCTGGTTCCCCAGCCTGTGTCTCCTAATATGAAGAATATTGAAAAGGGGTTGGAAATTCCCCATGTAGCAGTTAACCACACAGCTACAGAGGGTTGCTCTGAGAAAGGAGGGGTAACCCATTATCAGAGGGTTAGGGATGACAATGATCCTGAGTGCCCTGATGCTAGAGCTAGGGACCCGAGTTTAGATACTGAAGGGGACCTGTCCCATGCCTTGGGAATGTGTAAGGAGTTTGCAGCTACTCAGAAAAGTGACCCTAGTCTAGAGAAGCTGAGGGCTTGGGCAGACTCTGATAGAGCACAGGGAAGTGATGGGAAACATAAGGTTTATTGGGAAAATGAACTGATGTATACGCAGGATGCTAAGACAGAGGAAGGGATGATAGGCAGACAGCTTGTTGTTCCCCAGGGGTACTGTGAGCAGTTGCTCAAGACTGCACATGATATTCCCTTGTCTGGTCATCTGAGAATCATGTGCACTACGCAGTGGTCGGTGCCAGAATTTCTATTGGCCCAACTTCACCCAGCAGGTGAAGGAGTGTTGCAGGTCTTGTCACCGGTGCCAAGAATTAGGGAAGGCAGGTAAGAAAACCCAAGCCACTCTAATTCCATTGCCCATAGTGGAGGAGCCATTCCAGAGGGTGGGAATGGATATAGTGGGGCCTTTAAACACCCCCAGCTCCTCCGGGAAGAGGTTCATCCTGACTGTGGTGGATTATGCCACCCCATATCCAGAGGCAGTCACCCTATCCTCATTGAGGACAGACAAAGTGGCAGAGGCCTTACTTGGGATTTTCTCCCATGTTGGGTTTCTGCAGGAGGTTATCACCAATCGAGGAGGATCCTTCATGTTGGATCTGATGAAATGTTTGTGGGAGAAGTGTGGGGTGGTGCAGAGATGCATGAAACCTTATCACCCACAAGCCAATGGACTTGTGGAAAGATTTAATGGTACCCTTAAATCAATGCTCCAAGTGTTTACTGAACAGCATGGGAGGGACTGGTAGAAATACCTTCCCCACCTGTTGCTCACATACAGGGAGGTGCCCCAAGAGTCAACAGGGTTTTCCCCATTCAAGCTCTTATATTGACGTCGGGTACGTGGACCCCTAGAATTGATCCAGGAGGACTGGGAAGGCAAGCATGCCACCCAGGGAACTCCCATAGTGGATTGTGTCCTTAGGTTTAGGGAAAGGCTGAAGGAGCATATGGGGACAGCCCAGGGCAACCTGGCAGCTGACCAATAAAAACAAAAAGTGTGGTACAACTGCAGAGCCAGAGCTCACTTGTACACGGTGGGTCAGGAAGTCATGGTCCTCATCCCAGCCCAGAAAGGCAAGCTGCAGACTGAGTGGGCAGGACTGTACAATGTAGTTAGAAAGGTAAATGATGTGAACTATATCATAGAGTTACCTGACAGAAGACATACAGAAAGAATGTACCATGCCAACACGATGAAGCCATATGCTAATAGGGCTGACATGGTGTTTGCAGTGTGTAGTCCTGGGGAGTAACGGACAAAGGAGACCCCCCTTCTGGACTTGCTGGAAGAAAGCAAGCAGGAATCCTATGTGTAGGCAATTAAATGGTCACCCCAGTTGGCCCCGGATCAGATCCAGGAAGAAAGGGAGGTTTTAGCAGACTTTGCCCCACTGTTTAGCACCAAGCTTGGACTAACCCCCTTAGTGACACACGATGTGGAGACAGAGATGCAGGTGCCCATACGGTGAACAGCATATCAGGTGTCAGAGGCTGTCCAAAAGGATATTAAGAGGCAGGTGGAGGAAATGCTGGATTTAGGGGTAATCCAGAAATCCCACAGCCCCTGGGCCTCACTTGTAGTCCTTGTGCCCAAGCCAAATGGCTCTACTCATTTTTGTGTGGACTATCAAGGACTGAGTGCAGTCACGAACGAAGTCAGACGCCCACCCGATGCCATGGATGGATGAACTCCTGGACAAGTTGGGAGTGGTGACTTACCTTGTAACTATTGACCTGACAAAGGGGTATTGGCAGGTAGCGTTAACTGACAGAGCTAGGGAGAGGTCGGCCTTCATCACTTCGATAGGCTTATTTGAATTTAAAGTAATGCCTTTCCGAATGAAGAATGCCCCAGCCACTTTCCAAAGGTTGGTGAACCAGGTGTTAAATGGTGCTGAGGAGTATGCCGTGGTGTACCTGGATGGCATTGCTATCTTTAGTGCCAACTGGCAGGAACACATCCCACCTCAGGGAAGTGCTGGGCAGGATACAGAGGGCCGGCTCACTGTCAAAACTGAGATGTGCCAGGTGGCTATGGCTGAAGTGGCATACCTTAGGCATGTTGTAGGCCGGGGACAGCTCTGTCCTAACCAAGTAAAAATAGAGGCACTCAAGGTATGACCCAGACCAGAAATGCAGAAGCAGGTCAGGAGTTTTCTAATGACAGCAGAGTACTATAGAAAATTTGTACCCAATTACAGTGCCCTGGCTGCTCCCCTATCTGACCTGATAAAGAAAAGGATGCCTAAGAAAGTTACCTGGAAAGCAGCCTGTGAAAATGCCTTTACCAGACTGAAGGAGGCACTGTGCAATGTTCCTGTATTGACAAGTCCAGGCTATTGCAGATCCATTATAGTACAGACTGATGCCTCAGATGTGGGTATTGGGGCAGTGCTGAGTCAGACATCCAACCAAGGGAAGGATCACCCCATAGTGTACCTGAGTAAAAAGTTACTTCCCAGGGAGCAGGCTTACTCTACTGTGGAAAAGAGTGTCTAACCATGGTGTGGGCCCCTAAAGAAGTTAGAGCCATACTTATACGGGCAGCATTTTGAGGTACAAATTGACCACAACCCCCTGATTTGGCTGACCCAAATGGTAAAAATGAATGGTAGACTATTAAGATGGAGTCTTGCCTTGCAAGGGTATGACATGATGATCTCACATAGGGCCGGAGCAACCAGTCAGAATGCAGATGGTTTGTCGCATCTACATGAGGAATGAACTGACTTGTGGAGCTCATCCCATGCAAGGGATAGAGCCCCCAAATTCAATCTAGGTGGGGAGGAGTGTGATGCTCTGCCCCTGCTTCTGGTTATCTGTATGATAGTTGTATTAAATAAATGGTCTGTTTATGAAATGTCAGTATGTGAGAGATTTGGCCTTTAACTTTCAAGGTCAGTAGCTGAAACCACAGGATGTTGTAAAACAGACCAGAAGAACCAGTTAATTAAGACTTCCTTACAGAAGGGTATTTTATTGCCCTTTTATGATCTGCCCAGGCTTTTGAAGTTGAAAACCAAATGTGAGTTTTATGACGTTACAGGAGGCAGGGTAATTGGGCTGGTTATTCTCCTTTCAGCATATAACCAGAAATGTGTGAAGAGTCATAAAATCCCTCTGATCACACTAGCACAGGAAATCAGCCCAAGACGACAGGAGTGTGGGATTGTTACATTCAAAGAGAAATGTTTAATTAAAGACTGTCATGTGGGAAATGTTTTTTGCTGATGTTCACATTATTTAAAATACATCCTTGTAGATAATTTTGTTATGAATTAACTCCAAGGGAGGGTCTAACTGATGTCACAGAAGGGGAAGGGAGATGCCCCCTGAAATGAAACATTGTATCTGGGGAATGAGTCATATCTTCTTTGGACTCTGAGGAACTTCTACAATCTGAAAGCACTTTGTTAGACAGAAATGATCTTAAGTTTGTGGTAGGAGTCTTTGTTCTGTAACTTTCCATTTTTTTATGTGATTGTGAGCTCTTGATATTTGTTCTGTATTTTATTTCACCTGTTTTAAACTTTTTAGTAAATAACATTTTCCTTATTATACTGCCTGTGTCTTCTCAGTCCTTTCTGCATGTCATTCCTGATCTGGTATTAAGTCTGACAGCTGTAAGGGTTTGCACTGTGTTACTAAGCTTGAAAAATGTAAGAAGTAGCTAGGTCTCTTATAGAATTGTAAGGGTTCATTTTGGAAACCTGGCTTGGCGCACCTGGGCAAAGGATTGTACTGCATCCCCCCAAAGAGGGTATGTATCTGAGTCTGTTAATTGGGTGTGCTAGCATAAGGTTTATAGTTTGAATCCCTCCAGAACTCGAGGCTAAAGGTGATTTGGACCAAAAGCAGACAGGAGGGATACCCTGTCTGTTACCTGTTCACACTATTGCACTGTGACATTGGCACTGTGGGAGCAGAGGGCCTGACCTGCGGAGAGTGTTTGTGACAACCTAAACCTAAACTGGCTAGGGCCAGATCAAAGCTCACTACTATCACTGATGCAAAGCTATAATCTTCATCAGTTCTTAACTGAGCCTACGTGAATTACTCCATCACTGAAATCAGCAACTCTCATTGATTGGGTACTGGTCAACCATCTTGATCATGTATCTGCAACAGGCACATTGGCTGATGCACTAACTGATCATTCCCCTGTCTTCTGTATATGGAGCCCTGTGACTGCTCCCTCCCCTCCATCTCATTATGTTACCTTTACCAACTTTGCCAATCTGGATGTTGAAGCATTTCTATACGACATATCCAGAATAAACTGGTCTGGTATATATCACTCCTATGACATTGAGTCTGCTTTATGTATCTTCCTGGATGAATTCTTGGCTATTCAGTACAAAGGTAACACAGAGGGTCAAGAGTAAACCAACTAGATGGCTCCACAAAGAACTGCTGGCTAACTTACGCACAAGGGACAGATATTGGAAGAAGTTATCCAAGCTGCCAGCAGACTATAACACCTACAGAGCCCTTCGGAACTCTTGTAAAAAACAGGTCAGAACAGTAAAAAGTACCTACTGTAAAAACTTGCTAATAAGTTCTGTTGGTGATCCTAGGAAATTCTGGGCCCACGTTAAGACCTTTCTCGGAGCGTCTCAGTCGACAACCCCAGTGGACATGGTATTAAATGGTGTAGACTGTAATGACTCAGATACCATAGCAAACTCCTTCAATTTAATGTTTTCAGATCTTTCCCAGTACACCTCCTCCCTCCTATCATCGCAGACAATCTCCCAGGCCTCTCCCATTCCTAAGTCGACCATTCCCTGCTCTCCTACCTGTAGGGGGCAGCCTGCTGTGCTACCATTCCTCTTCAAAGCTATTTCTAGGCTAGAGGTCCTTAAGTTACTTCAGACCATCTCTGACAACACCAGTACTGGCTCAGATACCCTGGAACCTCGGCTCCTGAAACTTGCAGCACCATTCATTGCCTCACCACTGGCCAAAATCTTCACCTTATCTCTTTCCTTCAACAAAGTTCCTGACATCTGGAAAACTGCCTGCGTTATGCCTGTATTTAAACAAGCATTTGTCAATGCCGAATTTTGCTTGCTTATATGTGCTGTTTAGGTATTTGGAAGTGAAAGTACCATGCCTAAGAACTGTCATGTGTCCCCCCCCCCAAAAGATATCCACTGTGTCTTTCTGTTCAGTATTCACAGAAGAGGGGGAGGGGTAAGGGCCACAGCAGTACAGCAGTTGCAAAGGCATGAAGAGGTGAACAATAGTCCATTCACAGGCAGAAGAATCCTACAGAAGGTGACTAAATGAAGGTGGACAAAGTGATGGGACCAGATGGCATACACCCAAGGATATTAAAAGAACTGTGAAGGGAGATAGAAGTACCTCTGGTAGCCATGTTCACTGAGTCATTCAACACAGGGGTGGAACCAGAGAATTGGAGGAGGGCACATGTGGTCCCTCTATGCAAATCTAGCAGTAGGGCAGTAGGGAGAAGGCGGGGAACTATAGACTGGTCAGCCTCACCTCAGTAGTGGGGAAGATCATGGAGACATTGCTTAAAGAAAGGATAGTGAGGCATCTAGAAGCCATCGGAGCCCAGGACCATAGGCAACATGGATTCACAGTGGGGAGGTCATGTCAGACAAATCTGGTTGATCTCTTTGACTGGGTGACAAAGGAAGAAAATCAGGGTGCGCAGTGGACAACGCTTACCTTTATGTAAACAAAGCCTTTGAAACCGTCCCACATTGGAGGCTGATAAACTTGCTGAGTAGGCTGGGCATGGGGGAAAGGGTGGTAAACTGGGTTAGAAACTGGCTAACAGACAGGAGCCAGAGAGTGGTGGTAAATGGGGTGCAGTCTGGGGAGAGGGGGTGACCAGTGGGGTGCCGCAAGGATTGGTCCTGGGGCCAGTCCTGTTCAACGTCTTCACTGGTGACTTTGCAGAAGGGTTGAAGGGAAAGGTCTGCCTGTTTGCAAATGACACCAAGATCTGTAACACAGTGGATACCCCAGAAAGGGTGGAGAAAATGAGGAGGGACCTGGGGAAGCTTGAAAAATGGTCTGAGGACTGGCAACTGAAGTTTAATTAAAAAAGTGCTAAATTATGCACCTGTGACACAGAAACCCTGAGGAAAGGTACATAATGGGGGGGGGGAGTTGTTGACAGTTACAAAGAAGGAAAGGGACCCTGGGGTTCTTATTTCAGATGACCTGAAAAAGTCAAAGTGGTAAGGCAGCTGGGAGGGCCAGTGACATGTTGGGGTGCATAGGCAGGGGTATCACCAGCATAAGGAGGGAGGTAGTGATGCCGTTATATAAAACCATAGTCAGGCCTCACATGGAGTACTGTGTGCCGTTCTGGAGGTCGCACCTTCGTAAGGATATTAACAGGCTGGAGATGGTCCAGAGAAGGGCAAATGAGATGGTACAGAGCTTGCAACACAAGACTTGTGAGGAGAAATTAAGGGACCTCAATATGTACTCACTGGAAGAGAAGAGGGAAAGAGGGGACATGATAGAAACATTCAAGTACCTCAAAGGTGTAAGTATAACTACTGAGAAGCAGGAGACAGCTGCTATAGACACATGTGCCAGCTTCTGTGTGATATTCTTTTGTTCTTATAAATCTGTAATCTCCAGTATTTCAGTAACCATATGACCACACTGCCTTCTTTAGGCAATTTTATGCTGGTTGATGCCTGATGTCAGATGGCAGACAGAGGGCTCACCAGATTGTGTTGCCATTTGAAAAATGTCACAGAGTGTTCTTTTACTGGAAAGCATTTTGGAAAGCTGGTGAAGGTCTCACAATTTTTATTATGATTTTATCTCCTTATGTCTGTCCCCTTTGGTCCCCCCATCCCCACACCCCAACAGTCATCAGTGGCCACAGCTGCAGCCTTCTTCTTGCCAAGATGGTGGGTGAGCAGCTGCCTTCACAGTCTGTGAAGTCTGATGTCTTTCAGTGCCACTTAGTGGTTATCTTCCAACACAGGTGAGGTGCTGCCAGCACAAAACTAACTCAGGACCAGCAGGTTTCAAAGTGGGGAAGAAATGGAGTGAGCAAGAATCAAGTACTCATTCAGATGAGGCATCGATTTTAAAATCAGCATACTGGTGTGGACACTGCAAATAGAACCCCAGCTCTTTAAGCAGCCTTATGAAGAGTAAAGGCTTCTCGAAGCACTGAGGTTCTGTTTATTGTACTTTAAGTGGGCTGCATCTAATTCGGTAAATTACTGTACCTTACATCTGGATGTATGGTAGGCCCAACTTTAAATAAACACTGCACCTGAATGAACACATGATGCCATAGAAACATAGAATTTGTCAGCGGAAAAGGACCGCTCAGCTCACCGGTCTGCCCAGTGTTCTCTACCTACTTGTAACTCTTGCCTGTATATGTTACTGCATGTCTTATTCTGCCTGCATCCATCAGGACCTCCTTGTGAATGAGCTTGCTTTATGGATTTTTCCTGCAATTAACTTGAACCTACCCCACTTCCATAGCCATACTGATCTCCATTGACCTCCTTCCCCTTTTTCTAATATACCCCTATTTTTATCCCATGCATGCTTCATGCCCCCTACCATTTTAGCTTCCACCAATTCTCCTGGCAGTCTGTTCAAGGCATATACCACCCTTTCAGTAAAGAAATGTTTCTTCACATCTATCCTGAATGCCCCCCCCAGCTTCATTGTATATCCCTTGGTTTGGATGCTCAACCTCATTTGAAGGAAACTCCCCAACTGTACCCTCTTTACCCCGTGAGGTACTTTGTACGTCTTGATCATGTTGTTTGGTTTGGCACCAATCCCTCAGCCACTCGTTGAACTCCTCAAGCCTACCCTTCTTCCCCATGCTTGCACATGGTACCGGCAGTACCTCCAAGAATGCCACTGACTTCCCCACCCCCCACACTGCCTGCCCAACTACTCGAACCTCCCCCTCACTACTTCCTCGGTGTCCCCCGCCATGTCGTTTGTGCCCACATGCAACAGTAAATGAAGTTTCTTCCTCCCCTCACTGCACGCCAAGCAGTGCCAACCCTGCCCTCCTGCAGTCAACCTGGGACAGCTTCAACTCAAATACGGCTGTGCCTTTCCCCCTTTCTGCCCCATCTCACCCATTTCAGTATAGAATCCCCATGATGAGTACCCGTCCCTTACCCCTTTCCTTCTAATGCCCCTTCCACCACCCCAGTATTAATTCTTCCCTGCCCCTTACCCCCACCAGCTGCACCGTCTGTGACTTCGGTATCTGTACCCCATACTTCTGCCTCACCCCTTTTCTCTGCCTTATTTCTCCCATTTTCCTTGAACACCTTCCCAGCCTGACTACTTCCTACTAGGCTTCCCATGTCGACCTCCCCTCCTCCCCTGCTGATTTCCAGCCCCTCTCCTAGCCCCGCTGTTGTCGATTTACAGCCCCCATTCCCTTCTACCCTGATAGTGATGCCCCACCCATCCTTCCCCTTCCCATAGACCTCTCTCCTCCAGTCACCACCCCCTCCTTCCTTACTAGCCCCCCTTCTACCCTTTTGTCCTCGCTATCTCTTCCCCACCTGTTGCCATCCCTCTCATGCCCCGCTTGTCCTCCCCCTTCAGTATGTTCCTGCTCCCCCTCTCCCATACCAGACGTTCAAATATATTCCTAGTCACCTACTCCTGCAACTCTTCCCCTAGGTTTCCCCTCCTATTTGTTCCCCTTCATGCCACCCGCGTCCCTCCCCACCCGCAGCCATCTGCTCTCTCCCTGGTACCCTTGTGGTCTCTTCCTCCCCATCAGAGGCACCCCGCCTCAGGCACCCTCCCTTCTCCTGTCTTTTCTGTTAGTGCCTCTGATAATGGGGTCGGTTTCACTCCCTAGTTGTTCTTCCTCCATCCCCCTTTGCCATCCCCTATTCCCCCCCAGGATGCCTACCATACTCATCTGCCCTGCCACTTAGACTCCTCCCTATACTCCACAGTTCCTCCCTCAAACTAGCCAGTCATCTACAGACCATACCCCCCCCCCCCCATCCTCCAAGCCCAGTCCAGGATCATGGTGGACCCACCTCCTGCACACCCCACCACCCTTCCAAATATGCCAGCCCTATTGACATGTGGCACCTGCCCCATTTTGACTCCCGTCTTATGTTATGGGCTCTTACTCCCAGGTTCCGTACCCTGCTACAACTGCTAGTCCCCTATTTACTGAAATTCCTGTTTCCCTCCCCACACTAGTCCCACTACTGCCCCCTTGCTGACCGGGTTAATTCAGTCTCAAATCTAATTAATTGGATACTGTATTACTGTAGCAATCCTAAAACCTCCTTGTCCATTTTTCACCCCTCAGCTACCATTCTTTTTTGTTCTCAGCTCTCATATAGTTTCACTTAGCCCAGTTAGAAATCCTATTGCACTCCAAGTATTACTCAGCTCAGTTAGGGAAATAAACAGAAAAAATAAATCTGTATTATTACAGCAATCCTAAAAGTATCAAATCATTGCTTTGTGTTCACCCCAGAGACCTTGCTGTAATATAGGACCACAGAGGGACCAACCCTAGGCGGGAGGTAGGCAACTCTAAAGTCCAGCAGAGCTCAGTGAGCTCGCTCCTCCCCTCTCTCCTCGCCATTCTATTTCTCCGCGCTTGCAGGCTGCCCTTTGTACTGGGCTCCTGCTTGCATTGGTGCCTTTTTCTGCCCACAAAGAAATCTACAGCAGTCCCGGCACAGCTCTGTTGAGCTCGCTCACTCACCCTCTCTCACTCACTCGTTCTGTTTCTCTTTGAGCTGCAGGCTGCCCTTTTGTACTGGGCTTCTGCTTGTGTTTTTTTGCCAACAAGGAAATCTGCAGCAGTGGCGACACAATTCCATTGAGCTCGCTCACTCTCCCTCTCTCATTCGCTTGTTCTGTTTCTCCCGGTGCTGGAGGCTGCCCTTTTGTACTGGGCTCCTGCTTGTATTGGGGCCTTTTTCTGCCCACAAAAAAGTTCACAGCTGTCCCGACAGAGCTCCGTTGAACTCACTCACTCTCCCTCTCACACTCGTCTCTTGCTCTCCCTGCACTGCAGGTTGCCCTTTTGTACTGGTCTCCTGCCTGCGTAGGTGCCTTTTTCTGCCCACAAAGAAATCCACAGCAGTCCCAACAGAGATCCGTTGAGCTCACTCACTCCCCCTCTCTCACTCGCTCATTCTGTTTCTCTCGTGCTGCAGGCTGCCCTTTATACTGGGTTCCTGCCTGCGTTGGTGCCTTTTCTGCCCACAAAGAAATCCCAGCAGTCCAAGAGGCTCAGTTGAGCTCGCTCCTCCCCTCCACTCGCTCGATCTTAATCTGTCCCAAACACTGATTTCCCAAAGTGACCGTGCTATTCTGCGCTGCATGCGCGAAAACACATTTTGACCAGGATGTGAAAAATTACAGCTGTACTGTTCATAAGGAGGTATGAAAAAATGCCAGTGTTGAAAATCTGGCGTGAAAATACATCAAATTTGTGAAGCCACAAGGGTGCATGGAAACTGCACAACGCACACTCGTAACACAGTCATTTTATGGACTTTCATCAAACAGTTTTCAACATATTTATTTTAGGACCTCTGCTCATGAACAGTGTCACTGTGATTTTCTTAATGTGTCCCAAACACTGATTTCCCCCATTATCCCCATGTTGAAAATCTGGTGTCAAAATTCCCAAAAATGCCTGAGATATGCAGCAAAGTTAAAAAAAACCCTGTGTATGCCATTATACAGCTTACCGGCATTTCTTCAGTTTACGGACAGCTTTGAAGAGTGCAGACGTGTTCCTGGTCCACCAAAGATTGTCGCACTGGGCTCTGGAGGTAAGTATGGGGTGAGGGGGGTGTGGGGAGGCAGGGTGCGCAGAGTGTGGGTGCAGGTTGGGTGAGGGCTACAGACTCAATGAGGGACCGTTTTCTGGTTTACAGGGCTAAAACAAAAACATTGCAGGACTGTTTATTTTTTTCAGGGACATTTGGTACGCTGGGGTAGGCTCCCAGCATGCCACCTGAGTGGTTTGGGGGGGCTGTAGCTGGCTGGGGATTTGGCACCCCTGTCCGCACATACCGAGGGGGGAGAGCTGAGGGGGATTGGGCACCCCCCCTCAGCAGACAACATATTAAGGGGGAGACATTATGCTGATGGGGAGTGGGCTCCCCCTTTGGCAAATTCAACTGGGAAGGGGAGACTGAAGCCGACGGGGATTGGGCACCCCATTGGCAAAGAAAGGGGGGGCATGATGCCGAGGAGGATTGGGCACCCTCTCAGCAAACAGCAGAAACTTGGGTGTGGGGACATTATGCCGACAGGGACTGGGCTCTCCATCGGCAAACTTGGTCAGGGGCATGCAAGTTACCGCCCTGCAATGATGGGTCGCTCCCTCATTGCAGCGGAATGGCTGATGCTGCAGTGATGAGGTGGCCCCTAATTGCAGTGGCCAAAACATTTCAAGGTGGTGGCACGCTGGCTAAACTAGTGTCAGCAGCAGTGTGCCTCCCCATTGGGGAAAGTGGGCCAAGCCTCAAAAGGCAGTGGGGGCACTGGCCACAATAGTGCCGCACCTCCACAACCTACTTCTGCAGCAAGCTGCCGCAGCACGTTTCTTGCGCATGCACACAAGCAACATAAAAGGGGACCCTAAGGACATCACCAACTATAGGCCTATTGCCATCCTCTTGGTCTTGAGCAAAATCCTAGAAAAACTAGTCGCAAACCAAACTATTGATTTCCTTACACAGTACAGTCTTCTCTCTAACACCCAGCATGGTTTCTGGAAAGGTCATTGCACCTCCACAGCTCTTCTCAAATTCACTACTGATACTCTTTCCAACATGGATGTGGGTTGACTAACAGGGGCTGTTTTCATTGACCTAACCAAGGCTTTTGATCTCGTTGATCACCCCCTGCTTCTCTCCACTGTGCAGAATCTGAGCTTCTCAAATACTGTAGTCAACTGGTTCAGGATCTACCTATCAAGCAGGTCTCAAGTTGTGAAATTTCATTCCTCCCTATCTGACAGAGCCATTATTAACATTGGGGTCCCTCAGGGATCCATCCTGAGAGCCCTTCTGTTCTCACTTTTTATTAATACAATAACTGATGATCTGCACTCGTGCTCATCTATTCTATATGTGGATAATCTCGTCCTTTACTCAAGCGCTGACAATATCACCAACATAAATGCATACCTTTCCTCCGACTTCAAGAATGTACAAAGCTGGCTGTCTGCCCATAAGCTCGTACTCAATGCCAAGAAAACTCAAGCAATGCTATTTGGCTCTGCCCCTAAGCTTAAGTCTTGTTGAATTTCCCTTCTGGTATGCGACTCAGGTGGCAGTCAGATAGAGTGTGTTACCTCATTTAAGTACCTTTGAGCATAAAACTACCCTTCATAAATGGGACATAACATTTAATAATATATGTCGGCAAGCCTCCTCATCACCACATCTCAAGCACCAATGCCAACTTTATAGTGACCTGGGCTGGCTTTCTCCCTCAGCCTGCCGACAATACCGTTTAGGCTCCTTGACTGACTCGATGATCAGAGAATAAAGGCCCTCCTTGCTTGCTAAGTTGCTTGTACCTCAGACCTCCACCTATGGCCCACGTTCAGTGAATAAGTCTCAACCTTACATACCCAGATGTCGCATATTGAGGGGCTCTAGAGCTTTCCCTCATGCTACCCCTCAGCTCTGGAACGCCCTTCCTCTTGCACTTAGGCAGGCTAGACTCCTGCCTTCAAGGTAAGAAAGCCCATCTAGGTCTTGCAACCCCCCCTCCTTACAAGCCTTATTCCGTCTGGTCTCAGCTGAGCACTCCAAGAAAAGTGTTACGGGACACGCTGTAGCAGTACCTTTTTGAAGACCTGCCTTGGGGAGGTGAGCCTTTGCAGTAAGGGCCCCCACCTGGCTAAAGGAGCTCTCCCATGCCATTACTAGCTTTACTTGCCTTGGTCAGTTCAAATCTGAAATTCGGAAGACCAGCTCCCCTCCAGTGCAATGTTGCTGTAAAGAACACCCTAGCCATTTCTAGCCCTCCCGGTATCCCCTGATGCAATATAGCTTGGCTACATGACTCGTGGCTCAAAGAGAATCTCCTGCTGTCCCCACCTACCCACCCCTTGGTCCACCATTCCCCCACCCACTTGGCCTCTCTAGGCCCTCCCTCCCTCTACACCGCTTGGCCCCCTGATCCTTACGCTATCGCCCAACGTCGTGCTCTTCCCCTCACCCATCTAGCCTGTAGCCTACTCTCCCTTAGTGGCTGTACTTGCTGGTGGTGACGTCAAGTGTTCCCTCTGGGAATCTATCTAAGCTCTGTAGCTGCATTCTGGGAATTCTCATACTTTATACGTAGTTGGAATCTGCACTTTACTTATGTATTGATTTATTTATTGAAACATATCGGAATTAATACCTTTGAGTCAGAGACTCCTTTACAAAGGTTCCACGTTAGAGAAGACAATACAAAAGTGTACAATGTCAGATATCACAGTGTAAACAGCGGTGTGGGAAATAACATACCTTACAATTGATATAGAGTATAGTACAGGCAGATGTAGTACAGGATATTTACAACAGTCAGAGACAATGCAGTACAGAGGCAAAATACATTGTACAGTATCTACAGAGGTGAACATACAATACAGCAGTTGCTGTAGATACGTATTTATGACTGGAATGTGCTAGCAGCGCAGACCAGTGAGAGACAGCTAGTCTGAGGCCTGGGTCAGACAGAGGCCAGGGAAAAGCACTCCTGAGGCAGGACCAAGAGGGTCCATTGTCATGGCACAGTTTTGGTTGTGGGTAGGTCAGGTACAGTCGCAGGTTGAGTCCTGCGAGATGTGGCTATGGAGAAGGGATTTGAACAGTCCCAGGGTAGGGGCCAAGAGGATTGGCTTGGGAAGTGAATTCAGCCACCAGGGAGCGCCGTACCTGAAAGTTCTTTGACCCATGGAGGTTTTACATAGGGGAACCTGGTAGGGCATTTTTTCAGTGTGCCATGTGTGTCTGGTGCCGATAGGTGGGGGGAGCAGCACCACAAGGGTAGTGGGTGTGAGGCCTGCTGTGATTATCTTGGCAAGAAGACAGGTCTGGTACTTTAGGCGGTCACTGAAGTTTAGTCAGTTTGTACTGGCACAGAGCGTTTTACTGAGGGAAACCTGGTAGGGCATTTTCTTGATGTGCCGTGTGTGTCTGGTGCCGATAAGTGGGGGGAGCAGCTCTGCAAGTGTAGTGGGTGTGAGGCTGGGTGTGACTTTATTGGCAAGAAGACAGGTCTGGTACTTTAGGCGGTCACTGAAATTTAGCCAATTTGTACTGGTGTAGAGTGTACAGGTGTGCGTGAGCCGGTTACATCCTGTGGCCAGCCTGCAGGCTTTAGTCAGGGAAACCCTAATTTTGTTGAGGGAGGTGTTGTCGGCAGCACCATAGATAATGATCCCGTAATCTATGAGTGACAAGACCGAGGAGGCGATGGCTAGATGTAGGGCTTCAGAGGGGAGACAGTGCTTGTAGCGGTGAGCAGACCAATACGCACATTTACAGCCGTGCTAAGTCAGCGGGTGTTTTCGTGGTTGGTAAGCCCGAAGTCCAGGGTGACACCTAAGTATTTAAAAGTAGAAACTTGTTCCAGGGTTTCATTTTTGGAGTTATGTATGAGCAGGGGGTGTCTGCTGAACTTGATTTGGGCATGGGCAGACAGCACGGACTTTGTTTTTTTATAGTTTAGGATGAGTCTATGGTCAGCAAACCAGGATTTGGCCTCACTAAACAACCTTTGGAGGGCTACTTGGAGGGGGGCAGGGTTGGTGTGGGTGCTGAATAATATTGCATCACCTGCATATAATAGGAGACTCCCAGAAAAGGCCTTGGGAAGAGAGTTAAGGAATAGAGTGAAAAGTAGGGGGCCAAGGATTGACCCTTGGGGGACCCCAGATGTAACTTGGAGGGGGGACAACTGAGTTTGTGCTAGACTGACTCTCTGGGTTCTGTCAGACAGGTAGTTCGAGAACCAAGTGGTGGCATACTGTGAAAAACCTATTTGGGTTAGTGAGTTTAGGAGAAGTGAGTGGTGGACGGTGTCAAATGCTTTGGAGAGATCTATATAGACAGCACCAGCAATCTGGCCTGCCTCAAGGGTTGCATGGATGGCGTTGGTATATTCCAAAAGCACGGTTGTGGTGCTGTGGTTTTTATGGAAACCATGCTGTTTGGGGCAGAGGAGATTGTGTTGGGCAAGGTAGTCTGTAACTTGAGTGGTGACTATCTTTTCAAGAACCTTGGAGAGAGGGGGTAGAATTGAAATGAGCCAATAATTTCCAGGCTGGGTACAGTCACCACTTTTCAGGGTAGGAGTGATGAGGGCAGTTTTCCATATGGATGGAAATTGACATAAGGCAAGGGAGCAGTTTAGCAGGGCAGTGAGGGGGTAGAGTATTTCAGAGAGGGTCAGCCTTAGTAATTTAAGATCAAGAGAGTCATTGCTGAAACGAGATTTGCTGAGTGCCCTTAGCAGGAGGGGGGCAGCATCACACTGGAAGATAACTTTGAAATGGAAAGGGGGCATTTGGGTAGGTGTCGGTGTTGTGGTAGGGGTGGGTGCAAAAAAGTTGGCAGGGAGCACACTGCTGAGGTCCGAGAATGAGGAGTTCAGTGCATTTGCTATTGTTTTGGGGTTCGTGGCGATACCACCATTGACAGACATCTGGGAGGGGAGGCAGTAGAGGTTTTGCCACTAAGTTCTTTGAGGGAGTCCCAGAATTTGCATCCCGTTCCCCAGGAGGCAGTGAGTGCTGTTCTATAGTACTCGGCCTTTGCCTGTCAGACCTGCCAGGTGCAGCGGTTCCTGATCTCACGGTAGCGTTGCCTATCAGCTGGCCTCCCAGTCTCCAGGGCTATGTGCCAGAGATTTTCACTGTCACACATTAGGTCCAGCAGGGACTGGGACATCCAAGGGGTATCAGCTCCTTTAATGACCCATTTGCTGTAGGGTGCAAAAAGGTCGCAGGCAATGTTGAAGGAATTGATAAAGTACTCCAGAGCTGAGTCAATATCAGGCGAGGCAGCAGTGGGAGACCAGTCCCAGCTAATGAGGTGGTGTTTTAGGAGTTGCAGATTGCCCAGCCTGAGTCTTCGCTGGAAGCTACCTAATCTGTTATGGGACTATTTTCCTTTTTATTATGTAATTAGGTGATGGCTTTTGCAATGTATTCTGTCTCTCCCCATGCTTTTATTTGTAATGCTGGATGTCTTTTTAATGATGTGTAACTGGCAATGCCTACTAGCTGCTTCTGTTTTTCTCTACTGTCCATGTACTTGATGTTTCCCCACCCTCTGTTCGATGAGGATCCTTTGTAAATTAGCTTTTAGCTCAAAGCTTGTAATTCCGATTTTACAATAAATAAATGGGCTCACACATGGAAATTAAATTTCAATATCACCAAGTGCAAGGTGTTGCATCTTGGTCGGGGAAACCCTAAACACAGGTACACCCTGGGAGGGGAAGTGCTGGAAGCCTCAACAGGGGAAAAAGACCTAGGGGTCATGGTGGATACATGTATGAATAACACTGAGCAGTGCAGGAGAGCAGCTAGCAAGGCAAACAGGATGTTGGGATGCATGCATGGGGATCACCTCTAGGAGCAAGGAAGTGATTCTGCCGCTGTACAATGGACTGGTTAGACCACACCTTGAGTACTGTGTACAGTACTGGAGACCACACTTGAAGAGGGACATACAGCTCCTGGAGAGGTACAGAGGAGGCAACAAAGATGATATGAGGGCTAGGGGATTTGACTTACGAGGACAGACTTGAGGAGCTCTGCCTGTTTTCATTGGAGGAGAGGAGAGACAGGGGGGACATGATTGAGGTCTTCAAGTACCTCAAGGGAATAAATAGGGTAAACATGGAGGGATCTTTAGACTAAAGCAGGGAGGCATCACCAGAGGCATGGTTTGAAGTTGGAAGGTGGAAGGGTGAGAGGGAAAGAGGAGGAGGTTTCACTGAGAGGGTGGTGGACCCTTGGAATGCTCTGCCTGGTGAGCTGGTTCAGAGATCCACAGTGGAGAGCTTTAAGAGAGGGTGGGACAGACACAGAAAGTGGATGTATCAGATGATGGCCTGTCCCGGGGGGGTGGGGATGGATGATAGGGGTTTCTGGAGCACAAGGGATGGGAGGGTCTCGGCACCCAACTAAGGATCTAGGTTCGAGCAGACTTGATAGACCATAAGGCCTAATCTGCTGGCAAATAGTATGTTAGTATGTTAAAATAAAAATAAGATCCCATGCCAGATTTAAACAAAAGCTTCACTGCCATCTGTCTCTCGTAGACCCCTGCACTTGTTTTGACCCTACCTAACTTCCTTTAGCCTCCAGCTACTCCCAGTTATATAGTCCGTCTCCTTACTCACTCACTCTCACTTACCATAATCTCCTTGTTAGCTAATTTTCTTGCTTTCCCTCTTATTGTTTTCTGGAGTTTTCATACCTTAAGCATATTTTTACCAAGACTTCAACTGACTCAATGCTAGTTCCGCAAATTATGTTTTATTACTTGGCTGTGTGTGTCAACTTACCTACTGTTCTACTTAGCCTCTATTGTATAGTCCGTAATTTCCTACTTCGTATAATGTCATATTGGTTGTTATGTAGTTTATTTACTGACTGTTTGATTCTCTACCTTATATGTAATTTCCTATATCTATACATGTATTTGTCAATTATTTGTTGTACTCTCCTGGGTCGTGCCTGAAAATAGTACTTACCCCGGTCAACAAAAACTAAATAAAACTCTGTCTACAAAAGTTGTTTGCTGCTTTGCATTACTGGCTCCTTACTCTACCTACCACTGTGACTTATATCGGTCTCTAGGGTGGCTCACACTTAATGGCTGCTATGATTATGCACTCAGAGGCATTATAGATGGCACACTGCGAGGTGGAGTTGAGTCCCCATACACATCCCTCCTCAAAGCCCGGGCTGCTCTCAGATGTCTTCATGAAACATTGGTCCCACCAGAGGTCCCCAGAGTTTCCACAGCAATGGGAAGTAAAGCACTGTCAGTAGCTGCCCCTTCCCTATGGAACAGAATCACTGCATCCCTCCGCACGGCCGTCTCGCACCACTCCTTCAAATCCCAACTCAAATCCTGGCTATTATCTGAATCCAGCTACTCCTGCTCTTCTGGGTAATCCCCTACCCACCGGGAGAGCCACCACTCCTTCCCCCTTCCTCATCTGCTTTCTGCTTCACCCACCTCGGCTAGTTCACTGCTCCTCTTCCTCTACCTACTCCTATCCCTACTTTCTGCTTTGCTAATCTCTCGGATTGCTACCTCTTACTCCTTAAGCTTACTGCCTAGTGTCTGACCCCTTTGCCCCTCCTTCTGAATTTTCCTCTATTATCTATGTTTTCTAACTAACCTGGTGTGTGTCACTAAAGCTCTGCCTGCGCTTAACTCAGAGTACTTCTCCATCTCCATCTCCCCTACAATCATCCCCACTTCAGGGATTGCCATGTTATTATCTCACTATGTATTGTGTTCGCTGTTTGTATACTCTGTAACTTGTGTAGTGCAGCTTGTAAACTGCATTTTACTGGCATGTAATTGTATTTGTACTTTTATAGATCTGCGCTATTGTTGTGGCCTGGGTCGTGCCTGAAAATTGTCCTTTGGATCAGTGCACTCACCCAGTTATCAAAGACTTAAATAAACAAGCATTTGTCAATGCCGAATGTTTGCTTGCTGGTATTAGCACTGGAAGTGCAGGAGTTAGACAGATTCAGAATAGGAATGGCAGTGAAGTATTGAACTCGCGCCAACCCCACCTCCACCCTGCAGAGATGGACAGGCATTGGGGTGTGCATTTGGGTCATTGCCCATAACGCTCATGCCATTTCACCTCACTCCACCCAACAGACACCGACAAGTGTTGAGGTGTGCCTTGGGGTGTTCAGCTTTACAGTCACCCCATTCCATAAGGACATATGCTGAAATGAGTGCAGTATAGGAGAATGGGGTGAATTCTGGGGCCAAAGAGTCCCGAGGCACACCTCGATGCCTGTCAGTCTGTACAGGGTGCATGGGTGTAGGCAGGCATACTCCAAGCACTCCATGGTGTGCAATTTTATTTAAGGGGGGTAGCAAATAGGCTCTGAACTGCTTCCTTTTTGCATGAAAACTAACAAAGAAAATACTGAACCTTTCTGTAATTTTATTCATAGGAGTCATAACTAGAAGGACTGGTCACTAATACTCTCTTTGCATCCCAAGGACAATACAACTTTACAGGCTCTGGGCTGGTATGTGGGTGTCTTAGGGAACAATGCATGGCATTTGTATTTACCTATGCATGGCAACAACCATTGTCATGAGATACAAACGTTGTATTTATTGTGCCAAATGAGGCAACAAACATGGTCCTGGTGTACATTTGTGTATTGTCTGGCTACACCCGGGGGGGGGGTAGCTCACCCTAGCGGGGCAGGGGGGTAGCAGTGAGTCCACTTGGTGTGCAGATCTGAAATCCCTGGCTACACCCCTGACAGGGTGGAACGTTATGGTTAGAAACCCTTAATGTCCAGTGCGTTTATTGGCATTTGCACTACAAATTTTCAACATGTCCTTTCTGTGACCCCCACCTCATGAAAGCATTTGGGACTTCTGCTCATGAACAGTGGCACTGTGATTTTGTTAATCTGTCCTGAACGTTGTTTTCCCCACAGCGAAGGTGCCATTCTGCGCCAGATGTGCGAAACCACAGTTCAGGCAGGATGTGAAAAATGACAGCTGCACCATTCATAAGGAGGCATGAAGAGATGGCAATGTTGGAAATCTGGAGTGAAAATATTAACAATTCTCAAAGTTACGAGTGTGCATGAAAACTACACAATGCACGCTTGTCACGCAGTCATTTTTATGTTGATTGCGCTCAGCGCAAGAAACATATTGCAGCAGCTTGCTGAGAAGCAGGATGAGGAGGCACGGCACTGTTGTGGCCAATGCCCCCTCAGCCTGCAAAGGCTTTTCCTGCTTCCCCCAATGCCATTGCAGGCTGCTGGTGACACAAATTTGGAACGTTTGCACCAACTTGTGACAAATCAGCCACTGCAATCAGGGGCCGCATCGTCATTGCAGCGTAAGTCATCCGCTGCAATGAGGAGCAACCTGTCATTGAAGGGCGGGATCTACAAACCCTGATATTGTTTGTGAACATGGTGGCGGGTTGCTGCCCTGTTCACAAACAATATTACCTCCCCTTCAACATGTTTATCTGCGGACAGGGTGCCCAATCCCCATTGGCAGAAAGGAATTCCTCCCCCTTTTGTTGTTTGCCGCCAAGGGTGCCCAATCCCCATTAGCAGAAAGGAATCTCCCCCATTTGTTGTTTGCCGACGGGGTGCCCAATCCCCATCGGCAGAAAGGAATTCTCCCCCTTTTTCTGTTTGCCAACAGGGGTGCCCAATCCCCCGTCAGCTAAAGCTGCCCCAAATCAAGACTCCGGTGGCACAGGAGCCCTCAGCGTGCCACATGCCCTATAAATAAAAATGGCCCCAAGAAGTTTTTTTTTTTTACACCTGTAAAAAGGAAATGGTCCCTTGTAGTCTCCTAGCCCCCACCCACAACCCACACCCACCCACTGTGCACCCTGCCCGCACACCCCCCCCTCACCTAATACTTACCTTCAGAGCTCAGCGTGACGATCTTCGGTGGACCAGGAACACGTCTGCACTCTTCAAAGCCGACCACGAACTGAGGGAATGCCGGTAAGCTGTATAATGTAATAAATAGTGTTTTTTCAACTTTAGTACATATCGCGGGCATTTTTGGGAATTTTTTCACCAAATTTTCAACATAGGGTTTGTGGGACCCCTCATCATGAATTCTTGAACTGTCATGGCGTTAATCGGCCCAGAAAGGTGATTTCGCGGTCACTGTGTGGAATCACCATTTGGGGCTGATTAACAAAATGACAGTGCCACTATTCATGAGTTGGGCTCTCAAGAAGCTTATGTTGCAAATTTGGTGGGAAAAATCAAAAAAATTACTGTTTTACAAGTGTGTGTTGCGCAGTTGCTACGCACACTCGTAACTTTGTGAATCTGCAATAGTTTCATGCCAGATCTTCAACACTGGCATTTTGTCATACTTCCTTGTGAACAGTACAGCTGTCATTGTTCACATCCTGGTGGGAAATGTGTTTTTGCACTTGTGGTGCAGAATAGTGCGGTCACTATCAGAAATCAGTGTTCGGGACAGATTAAGAAAATGACAGTGACACTGTTCATGAGTGGAGGTCCTGAAATGGCTATTTTGAAAATTTGGTAATGATACTCCATAAAATGACTGCGTTACGAGCGTGCATTGCGCAGCTTGCACGTACGCTCGTACCTTCACGAATTTATAATATTTTCACTCCAGATTTTCAACATTGCCATTTTCCCACACCTACTTATGAACAATGCAGCTGTCATTTTTCCCATCCTGGTTGAAATGTGGTTTCGCACTTCTCCGGCGCAGAATAGAGCGGTCGCTGTGGGAAATCACTGTCTGGGACAGATTAAGAAAATGACAGTGATACTGTTCATGAGCAGAGGTCATAAAATGCCAATGTTGAAAATTTGGTGATGATAGCCCATCAAATGACTGTGTTACAAGTGTGCGTTGCACACTTTTCACACACCCTTGTAACTTCTCAGATTTGTAATATTGTCATGCCAGATTTTCAACAGTGGCATTTTTTCACACCTTCTCATGAGCAGTATAGCTGTCATTTTTCACATCCTGACTGAAATGTGGTTTCACAGTTGCGGCACAGAATAACACGGTCGGTGTGGGAAATCAATGTTCGGGACAGATTAAGAAAATGACAGTGGCATTGTTCATGAGCAGAGGTCCTAAAAGCCCTATGTTGAAAATTTGGTGACGAAACTCCATAACATGACTGTGCTACAAGCGTGTGTTGAATTGTTTCCATGCACCCTTGTAACTTCTCAAATTTGTAATATTTTCACACCACATTTTCAACAGTGGCAGTTTTTCACACCTCCTTATGAATAGTACAGCTGTCATTTTTCACATCCTGGCTAAAATATGTTTTTGCACTCCTGCCGGAGAATAGCACAGTCACTGTGGGAAATCAGTGTTTGGGACAGATTAAGATCGAACGAGTGGGGGGGGAGTGGCCGAGCTCAACTGAGCTCTGTCGGGACTGCTGCGGATTTGTTTCTGGGCAGAAAAAGGCCCCAATGCAAGAGCCCAGTACAAAAGGGCAGCCTGCAGCACTGGGAGAAACAGAATGAGTGAGCTAGTGAGGGAGGGGGAATGAGCAAACTCACCAGAGCGCCATCAGGACTGCTGCGGATTTCTTTGTGGGCAGAAAAAGGCATCAAAGCAGGCAGGGGCCCAGTAGAAAAGGCCAGCCTGCAGCGGTGGTATAAACAGTGCAAGTGAGTGAGACAGGGGGACTAAGTGAGCTCAATGGAGCTCTATCAGGACTGCTGCGGATTTCTTTGTGGGAAGAAAAAGGCACCAATGCAGGCAGGAGCCCCATATAAAAGGGCCGCTTGCAGTGCCAGGACAAACAGAATGAGCACGTGACAGAGGGAGACTCAGTGACCTCAGTGGAGCTCTGTCGGGACAGCTGTGGATTTCTTTGTGGACAGACAAAGGTGCCAACACAGCCAGGAGCCCCGTACACAAGCACAGCCTGCAGTGCCAGGAGACAAAGTACGAGTGAGTGACAGCGTGGTAGTGAGCGAGCTCAATGGAGCTGTATTGTGACTGCTGCGGATTTCTTTGAGGGCAGAAAATGCGGTAATGCAGGCAGGAGCCCAGTACAAAAGGCCAGCTTGCAGCGCTGGCAGAAACGGAATGAGTGAGTGAGAGAGGGGGAGTGAGAGAGCTCAGTGGAGCTGTGTTGGGACTGCTTCAGATTTCTTTCTGGCCAGAAGAAGCTGCCAATGCAGGCAGGAGCCCAGTACAAAAGGGCAGCCTGCAGTGACAGGAGACACAGAATGAGCTAGTGAGGGAGGGGGAGTGAGTAAGCTCAAGGGAGCTCTGTTGGGACTGCTGCAGATTTGTTTGTGGGCAGAAAAAGGCAGCAATGCACGCAGGGGCCCTGTACAAAAGGGCAGCCTGCAGTGGCGGGAAAACCAGAATGAGCAAGTGAGACAGGGGGAGTGAGCGAGCTCAGAAGAAATCATTGTAACTGTTGCAAATTTCTTTGTGGGCAGAAAAGGTGGCAACACCCAGGCAGGAGCCCAATAGAAAAGGGAAGCCTGCAGCACCGGCAGAAACGGAATGAGCAAGTGAGAGGGGGGGAGTCAGCAGTCTCAACAGACCTGTGTCGGGACTGCTGCAGATTTCTTTGTGGGCAGAAAAAGCCACCAACAGAGGCAGGATCCCAGTACAAAAGGGCAGCCTGCAGTGCCAGGAGAACCAGAATGAGCGAGTGAGAGAGGGGGAGTGAGCCACTTCAACGGAGCTCTGTCAGGACAGCTGCAGATTTCTTACTAGGCAGAACAAGGTGCCAATGCAGGCAGGAGCCCAGTACAAAAGTGCAGCCTGCAACGCGGGAAGACACAGACTGAGCGAGTGACAGAGGGGCAGTGAGCGAGCTCAACACACCAACGCAATCAACATTTGGCATTGACAAATGCTTGTTTTGAATTCTTTCACCAAATTTTCAACATAGGCATTTTGGGACTTCTGCTCATGAACAGTATCACTATGATTTCCTTAATCTGTCCCGAACATTGATTTCCCACAGCGACTGCGCCATTGTGCACCGAATGTGCGAAGCCACATTTTGGGCAGGATGTGAAAAATGACAGCTGTTCTGTTCATAAGGAGGTGTGCAAAAATGGCAATGTTGAAAATCTGGAGTGAAAATATTAAAAATTCTCGAAGTTACTAGTGTGTGTAGAAACTGCACACTGCACGCTCATAACATAGTTGCTTTATGGAATTTTGTCACCAAATTTTCAACATAGCTATTTTGGAACATCTGATCATGAACAGTGTCACTGTGATTTTCTTACTCTGTCCCAAACATTGATTTCCCACAGCGACCGCGCCATTGTGTGCCAGATGTGTGAAAACACATTTCAGGCAGGATGTGAACAATGACAACTGTACTTTTCATAAAGAGGTATGTAAAAATAGCAACATGGAAAATCTGGAGTAAAAATCTCAAACATTCTCAAAGTTACAAGCATGCATGTAAACTGTGCAACACATGCTTGTAACATAGTCATTTTTTGGAATATTTTCACCAAATTGGCAACATACGCTTTTTGGGAGCCCACCTCATGAACAGTGGCACTGTCATTTCGTTAATCTGTCCAGAAAGGTGATTCCATGCAGTGACCGTGAAATCACCTTTCAGGACCAAATAACGCCATGACAGTGACTGAATTCATGAGGAGGGGTCCCAAGAACCCCATGTTGAAAATTTGGCGCCAAAAGTCAAAACAATGGCCGAGATATCTACCCAAGTTAAAAAAAAAAAAACATTTATGCCATTATACAGCTTACCGGCATTTCTTCAGTTCCCAGTTGGCTTTGAAGAGTTCAGACGTGTTCCTGGTCCACCAAAGATCATCGTGCCCAGCTCCAGAGGTAAGTATGGGGTGAGGGGGGTGTGGGGAGGTAAGGTGCGGGTTGGGAGAGGTGATCTGACAGTGAGGGAACATTTTCTTTGTAACAGGGAAAAAAAAAGATGTCGTGGGAAGGTTTTTGGTTTTGCAGGTTTGTTTTGGGCATGCTGGGGTGGGCTCCCAGTGTGCCACCTGTGTTTTTGGGGAGGGGAGACTTAAGCTGATGGGGATTGGGCCCCCCATTGGCAAAGAAAGCCTGTTTGGGGGGGCATGATGCTGAGGGGGATTGGGCACCCCCCTCGGCACACAATAAATGGGGGGGGACATTATGCCGACGGGGACTGGGCTCCCCCATCAGCAAATGAACTGGGGTAGGGGCATGCCGACAGGGGGACTGGGCATCCCCGTTGGCGTTTATGGGGACTGTGAGCAGATGGTGACAGCCGCCGCCATATTTTTTTGAAAAGTTACACCAGGCAAGGCACTGCCCTGCAATGATGGGTCGCTCCTTCATTGCAGCGGCTAATTCATTTCAGGTTGGTGGCACGCTGGCTGAACTAGTGTCAGCAGCAGCGTGCCACCACATTGGGAAATGAGGGCCAAGCCCAAGAATGCAGTGGCGGCATTGGCCACCACAGTGCTGCACCTCCAAAACCCGCTTCTCTGCTAAGCTGCCACATAATGTTTCTTGAGCATGCGCACAAGCAAACATAAAAAAGAAATAAGTACTGTCATTGAAGGCTAGAGCCTCATTAATAAACTGATGATCCAAGATCAGTAGCTGCCTCTAATATGCCAGATTTAATAGCTATACAGAGGAGCTTGGAGGTGTAATAAATAAAGACACATGAAATATAAACATCCTGGGATATTACCTATTTCAAATGGACTTAACAGACCATGGGGGAGGAGGTTTGGTGTTTTGCATCAGGGATTGTCTTTGCTGTGTGGAAGTTCATAGCTGACTACTGCCAGTAGTTATAGGATAGAGCAAAATAGAAGGAAGCAAAAATAAATCAAACAAATAGCCTAATATAGGAAATCAACAAAATAAGATGTGGAGCACGGCCTGTCAAAAAACTGAAAAACACAGGCTAAACAGTAAATAAACTTTTATTGTTGAAAGAACAGATGCTAGTGTTACCAATAGGGTGATTGTGCTGGGCACTCATAAATTAATGCTTCAATAAGACAAGTGTTTTTTAATGCCTGGTTTAGATTCCGTCCCTGATTGAGACACACCATAGGCTGAAGCACACTACAGATGGAGGGGCTCCAGTCACTAAACTTGTGCACCAAGTCTGGTGACTGCAGCTGAGAACCAAAGATACAAAAACATTCATGGGACAAAGTCCCACAAATACTACAGAACAGACCTCCAACTAAAGCAAGTCAGCATACCTTAACAGCATGCCTTTATTAAGCCTCCAACACGGGCCTTTAGTTGAGCTCCCTGAATCACTCCTGCTGTTGTCACTACTGGGCACTGTGGGACTCTCCTTACTGTGGCCCCCGGGGTTAAATGTGAGCTGTTTAGGAGGGGTGCTGTATCAGTGCTGGGGGCAGCATGGGTTGCGTGGGGAATGGGATAGCTATTGTCATGGGGGGAAGAGAACTGCCATTTTTTTTATTGAAGTCTTGGATGACACCTGTGAGCAGATGCTCGTTGAGAGGTTCCATATTAGATACATTAACACAGGAAGACACAATAATGTTACAGTAATTATACATCCAGAGTACAAAAAAATTCAACAGTACGTGGGTTGCAATGACAGTTACACAAATTGTGCTAAGGCATAATACATGGTATGCCAGTGTCCTGCAGAAGAGAGGGAGGCAGAGGCAGATTGTTAAGGTGAGGTAGGGAGGTGCAGTGGGAGCTGGGATAGGAAGGGCAGAGGGAAAGAAAAGAGCCAAGGGATAGGGGGTGGGAGGCAAGTGTTTGGACAAAGATTTAACTTGGCGGGTCAGGAGTTGGTGGTGTAACGCTCCCATAGCATTCAATGAAGAAAACTAAAGAGGCGGGGGACCCGTGTGTGCAAGTTTGTAACTGGTGGTGAAATTGAGTTCCTGCAGGAACCAATCTAATTTAACCCCTGCATGTTCATTCCAGAGATAAGGAGTTGATCCATACTGGCAATGGAACAACAGGATACCGAGGAGTGCTCTGAAACTGTCTTTCCCTCACAAATCCCACTGTCCCTGGAAGTTAATACTTTGGGCTACTGTCTGTGCTAATTTCTGAGATAAAGAGGTTGCTGTATACTGGTGATCGGACGCCGGAATACCCAGGAACGTTCACTATCTCCATTAAAACCACAGCCATCGTCGGCATCTGACACTCTTGGTCAATTTGCCAACACTGACACACCTCTGCATTTCTCACACTACCACAAGATGTTGTTTGCACACACGTAAGACAACATAAAAAGTGATCAGTAGTAGTCATGACTCATGAGGACAAAAAGTGATAGCAGCAGTAGTAGTAGACAGCAGTACCCTACCTTCCAGATCAGATAGTGGTATCAGGTACCACCAAGTAAGTTTTTGACATGAAATGCCATTTCTTGCTGTATTTGGACCCTGAAACCACTGATGTTATTTTGTTTTTCTATTCTGTGCTGCTCATGTGATCATTCAAGTAACAGTGGCCTGGCCTAGTCTGTCCTGACTAGACTTGTTGCAATTAATTGATACCTCATCTAGTAGACCCTATTCACAAAAGATTTTCACCATAGGCACAAATTCTTGAAAGTGTTTTTTGGACAGGGCCTGCTCAGAGCAGTCAGTACATGTTTTTTATGTATCATATTTGAAATTAAAGTGAATAAATGTGAGGCGCTTAGGATTTTCTGGTGTCAAACAGGATCATGTGTCAGTAATGATGTTACTGGTTGAACTAAACAATTATTCTGAACAGACGCTAGTCGGCGGGCAATTCATGTACTTCACTGCAATGTTTACTAAAGCAGGCCACATATTTTGTTTGGATTTCAAGTATGGAAAAGGATCAGCATTCCAGCTGATATTGGGCTCTGCCAGGTACATTTCAACAATGGTCTGTGCTGAGGCTGTGTTACAAGAGGCAGATGAAGAAGATGTTACAATTATATCTTCAAAGTAACTCTAGAGACGTGAAGCTGAACCAAGTGACTGTGGGACAGTGCTATGCTTGGATGGTGGTGAAGAAGAAGATCCTGCTGCAGTGGCCGAGGAGGAAGAGGGAGAAAATGCCACAACAGTAGAGGGTGGTCCACCTGATGCTGCACTGCTGTGTCGTGAAGAAGATTCTGAATGTGCTGCTGCTGTTGTATTCAGTTCCTTGACAGCACGCACCTCGTCAATTATTTCTTACTTGTTTCTCTCAAAACAAGTGTCATCATCATCACTTAATAGTCCTTCAATTTGTATCATGGGTCTAAAATTGTTGCTTTAATGTAGTACTCAGAATTATGCATTTTGTATAGTTTGCCATCTTCTTCAACTTTTTTGATCAAACATCTCGTTAGATCTCATTGTATTCTGGGGTGCAACCTGCATGTGGCAGCAGCACCACTAACAGCCTGTGTGATCATGGAACTGTCTTGCCTTCTCTAACTTTTCCCTAATCAGATGCGATCTGAATTTAAAAGTTTTTATTAGTGGTATCACCTGGCTGAGAGTTGTTGCGTTTGCACTAACCTCCCTGGTGATTTCTTCAAATGGCTGAAGCAGGAAAATTAGAAACTCCAGCATGGCCCACCGTGGGAGAATAATGTAGACGTCTGCATCACCAAATTTATTTTCCAAGGTGTACTGCCTGACAGCTTTCTTTTGTTCCAGCAGCCTTTGGAACATTGAGCTTAATGAATGGATTTTCTAATTTCAAGATTTCCTTGCACAAGCATTTGATTTCAAAATGTGTCTATCTCAGATAATTAAAATGTCTCTGCTTTAGATAATGAAAGTCTTGTTATAGGAAATAAGATGTTTGTCTGTTATTGTCATATATGTTTATAATATTTGTTGTGTATTACATGAGTGGCCACAGGGCATTGTTGTAAACGGGGTCACACCCTAATCAATTTGTATCCTGTAAAAAAATACATTTTATCATCATCATCATATAAAAGGTTAAATTCCATTGAGCAGAAATATCTTGGATCAGTTTGTGCAAAGGGAAAATGTGCTCCTGCTGTATTTTTTCAAATAAGTAACAGGCCTTGCTTGAGTGACTGCATATTCTTTCAGCAATGCTAACAAGAGCCTTAATCTCCCTGTTGTCATTGAGAAAACTATGAACTATTACATTTAAGCAATGCGTAAAGCAGCAGATGTGAACAAAGCCCCCCTTCTCCAAGGCCTTCCTTATGTCGGATCCATTATCTGCTATTATAAAGCCAACTGACAGTCCCTGTGAAGTGAACAATTGCTGTGCTGGTTTTTGGAATTCTTCGCTGATGTTGTATGAGGTGCAGTATGTTCAGATGGAAAATAAAACATTCTTAGAACAGCAAACTGCGATGCTTCATTGTCCCCAGTCCCACGTGAATTATTGAAACATGCCCAATGTGCCGTGACAGACATGAAGGGTTCAGGCTGACAGCTTGTCCAGATATCTGTTGTGAGATGTACTACCCTCCCAATAGCATTGCACAAGACACATCTTAATTTTTTTTACATATGACATTGTAAAGATCTGGAATCCCTGTTGTCAAGAAGTATTTCCATGATGGTATATTATATCGAGGTTTGAGGTACTCAAGCAGACGTCTGAATCCTATATATTCAACCATGCTATATGGTAGCAAATCAACAGCTATCATTTCTGAAAATGTTTTGGTTATTGTAACAGCAACAGGGTGAGTCGAGGCATATTTGGCTTTATGCTCATATGTTTCTGAGATGGTAAGCTGTTTCCTTGAAGAAGGAGGGTTTTTGAACACATGGTCACTTTCAGTAACAGTCATAGGAGTCCTTTGAATGGCAGGATGTGGTGGTGGAGGTGTTTCAGTAGTGCTGTGGGGGCTGCCACTGCTTTCATCTATGGGAGTTACCCCTGAGTGGAGTGAACTATCACTGTCACGTTCTCTTTGAGACTTACAACTGGACTTCTCTGTAATGTTATGATATCTGTGTAGGTGCCTTTTCAGTGCTGAAGTTCCCAATGCTCCTTTCTTTTTACTCCTGCTGATTGGCCATTTACAAATAGTACATGTTTCTACCAACTCGTTGGAAGCACTAATGGAGAAGAATGACCAAAACAAAAGATGATATATTTTTTAGCTTCTTTCTCCCATGAAGGTACGGCACCTCAGTCACCTTTTCAGGCTCCCCCCCTTAAATTTTTCTTGGGCCTTTTCCTCTAGTGCTTTATTTCCACTATCTTCCCCCACAACCAAAACATTTCTGCCTATTCTTCCTCATCCTCAGTTTCCATCCCCTCCAGTAAACCTTGTGCTGCCTGATCATTCTCTTCATCTTTGTTATCCTCTTCGGGTTCAACCTCAGAAGAATTTGATGAGGATGAGGGACTGGCAGTAGCATAGTGCACCAATGTTCCATACTGTTGGGTACCTCTGTGGGCGGTACCCACCAAGCCTTTAGTTGTTTTAACTATATAAGTTTTTTTTTTTTACTTGGGACTGATGATGATCAGAGACATTCACCTCTTTTGGATTCAAGCATTCGCTTGGAAGACGAAACCTTAGACAAAAAAAAAATCACTTTTTGGGGTTTGTTTTTGTTTTCCATTTTCAAGCTGATTGAAGCCTTTTGTAGTGCCACTGCCTACCTGAGAAATAGAATGTGACTCATCAACACTTTGATCCATTTTTTATTAGCATTTTGTTTTTAACCAGGAGTGACACAGTAAGCTGAAAGCTTGTTTACAGCTGTGACCTGGGAGCACAAGGAAGTTAAATGACTCATTCAGGGTCACACAGTATGCAAGTGGGGGCTATGGGATTCAAACCCAGGTCTCCAGGTTTGCAGCTCAGACCTTAAACCACTGTGCTGTAAAAAAAGATCCCTCTGACTAACGTGCTGTCCTTCTGATATCTCCCACCCACAGGTCATGGACAAATTTATTGTTGTGACTCATGACTGTACACAGCACCGACAGCACAGCAGTCCACCACCACTTCTTTCCAAGATTACCGGACTGACTCCTACAGTACAGTTACATACTGTTAAGTGACCAAATTCAGCAACTGTTAAGTGTGCCTCAGAATTTGAATTGGAGATGCAGACCCATCTGCTGCATAGCCACACACAGCACAGTCCCACACTGGGGGTTGGTTAATGCTTATACACAATGTAACGCAGCGATTTACTATAAAACTAATGATAAGGAGGAATAATGGGGAATGAGTGATGATGATGATGATGACACTTGTGTGTATGGTACTTGTACTTTACTTGTGTTGTACTGTAAACAGCCTGCTATGAGTCACAAAGTCAGATTATCCCCCGTGTCACCCACAGCCAGCAGCACAGGTGCATCAAGGTGTATGTTGTTTGTCTGAGCAGAATATTTTTTAATACATGAAATCGTGAATGAACATTTACAGGTGATCGTGATTCGTGATTGGATGACACAAGTCAAAGCTTTATTTTGCCAACCTGCTGCCGTTGCCCCATACACACAACCACACTGAAGCCAGGAAAAACAAATTATTTGAGATTTCTGGGACTGTTGAATTTCTTGTGAGCCCCCCTGCAGTCTTTCTCTCTCCTCTCTGGATGGCACAAGTCAAAGATATATTTTGCCAGCCTGCTGCCCTTGCCCTGTACACACAGCCACACTGAAGCCAGGAAAAAATGTTCATTTGGTATTTTCTGTAACTGAAAAATTTCTCTTGGGCCCCAGTAGTCTCTCTCTCTCTCTCTCCCCTCTGGATCTTGATCTGGAATAGCACAAGTCAAAGATTTTGCCAGCCTTCCCTCCCTTGTTCATGTACACAGCAACACTGTCTGAGGCCAAGAAAAGAAAACAACTTTCATTTGTGATTTTCTGTAACTGTAAAATTTCTCTTGGGCCCCAGTAGTCTCTCCCTCTCTCCTCTGAATCTTTATGCCACAAGTCAAAGATTTGCTAGCCTGCTCTTGCTTATGTACACAGTCACACTGCCATGTTGCCTGCCTTCCCCCAGCCTCGTAGCACCCAGGCCACTACTATCTTTCCAGTTCCTCTGGATTCCTCCTTTCTCCAACCCCGATCTGTCACCCTTCCCCAACAATCAGTTTCTCTCCCCCCTCGCACCAGTAAATCGAGTTCTTTCTCTCTCCTTTTCTCTTCTCTCCCCTCCAAAATGTGTGTGTGTGTGTGTGTGTGTGTGTGTATATATATATATATATATATAGTTTATTTGTTTGTTTTGTGTGTGTTTTTTGCTTTTTTGGCAACTTCTTCTAGCGGTTGCTGCAGCAATAAGTCAGCTGTTCCTCCGACCCATCCTTCTCTTGTCTGGGCCACTATGCACACTCAGCATGGGTATATACCATGAGTACATCATGTGACCATCTATTGCCAGACTGGATACGGCCGGCTGCCCATATGTTGAGCGAATGTGCCGACAGCATCCCCATTGCAAAAATACACACAATGGCACAAATGATACTTCAATGGACCCGGAACCAGACTTCTGCGGTAAAGTCCATATTTATCCGGGTCAATTGATTGTGGGTTCAGTCCGGGGGTTCGGATCTGCTGCAGAACAGCCCTCCCAGTCCTACTTTGTTCACCAGTGCACTTTCCTGAGGTCTCAGGTCCACACTGTTCTGGTGATGATGTCATTTTACTCATTAGTCTTTAAAGCAGCAGTGCAACAGTGCTACAAACTTGTGTAAAAACGGAACATTGTGGACAACCCCATAAAAATCTCGGTAATCCAGGCAGTCCAGGTCCGCTGCTCCACCCTGATGTAGGTTGGAGGAATGGTCAGAAGTATGGCAGCTAGGATTCAATGCAAAGAAATGCAAAATAATGCACCTGGGAAACAAGAACCCAGGGGAAGAATACACAATGGGTGGGGAGGTAGTAACAACAACAAAAAAGGAAAGGGACCTGGGGTAATCATATCAGATGACCTTAAGGTTAGCAAGCAATGTGAGAAGGCAGTAGGGAGGGCTGGGGGTATACTGGGATGTATGGAGAGGCATCAGCAGCAGAAAACAGGAAGTTGTTATCCTCTGTACAGACAGTTGGTGAGACCCCATCTGGAGTACTGTGTCCAGTTCTGGAGACCCCATCTCCATGAGGACATAGGCAGGATAGAGCAGTCAGAGGAGGGCAACTAAAATGGTGCAGGGTCTGCAAGAGAAGCCGTATGAGGAGAGACTAAAGGAGCTTAATATGTATACCCTTGAGGAAAGAAGGGAGAGGGGGACATGATAGAAACTTTAAGTACCTCAGTGGAATCAACAAAGTCCAAGAGGTAGCATCTTTCAGAAAAAGAGACTTGCAAGAACAAGGGACACAATTTAAAAGATAGAAGGAGGGCGGTTCAGGGGCAATATGAGGAGTATTTACAGAGAGGGTAGTGGATGCATGGAACAGCCTTCCTGAGGAGGTTGTGGGGTCTAAAACTGTGGGAGAATTCAAGAATGCATGGGACAGACATAAGGCAATTCTTGTGGGGGGTAGGAAGAAATAGGCTGTTGGTTAACTAGGATCTGCGGCCTATCCTGTAGGTAGGGAAATGAGCAGACTAGATGGGCCTAGCGGTCCTTATCTGCCGTCAAAGTCTATGTTTCTATGTTTCTATGTAATTATCTGGTCACAGAGACAAAGAATAGAGTCAATTTTGTTTGACATGAATTTTCCAGCATGACCATCAACATAACCACCATCGATGTCATTCCAATTGTCCTGTAATTGACAATCTGCTTCTACTAGGTGAGAAAAGTGCTCTTTTACCATTGCACCCCAGGAAATAAAACAACAACTAATGACAAGGCAGTACTGAGCTGCAAACCTGGAGACCTGGGTTTGAATCCCATCAGCCCCTACTTGCATACTGTGTGACCCTGAGCCAGTCACTTAACTTCCTTGTACTCCCAGGTCGCATCTGGAAACAAGCTTTGGCTTAGTGTGCCTTTCCTGGTTAATCAATTTCCCCTTTCCCTTTCCTTACTCCTGGCTGCAACTGTTGTGCAGTGTGAATACATGTACCATTCACCGCTTCTCTGAAAACAATCCTGGGACCAGAAAATCAAAAGTCACTGTGGCAGACATCATGTTATTACACCTTGACGCATACACCATGCAAGGAAACATTTGGCATTGACGAATGCTTATTTTAGAACACGGCAAGTAAAGATGGAGGGAAATAGCTGGGGACATTAAAAATAACTACTAGTGGTGGCAGTGAAGAGCAAGATTTAAAATGCGTTAAGTTTGCAATACAGGAACTGGCTGCCCCCCTTACTAACTCGTGAAACTTTTTCTTGTGACACAGGAAGTACTTGATTTACAGAAGCAGGCTGTGGGCAGCAGTATGCAAGAAATCGACAGATATAGACTGATCCCTGTCCTCCCCCCACCCCTGCTCAAAGCAGCACCAGAGCTAATAGTACACGATGATCAGGTGAAGGATTATATTGAGAAATATAGCGTAGAAACTGTGGCACAGCATGGCTTTCACAAAGGGCAGAGTGCCATCACGTCTTTAATAAAACTCATTAATTAACTAGGGAAACAGTTCTTTAGACAGAGATATCCGGCAGGGGCAGTACAGTATGTCAATCTGGCAAAGGGTTTTTGATTGGTGAACCATTCTTGTTTTGCAGTTAAAAGCTTTATTAAAAGTTCTCACTTTACATATAGCAGTATGATAGAAGGATTCGATGTGCATCGTGGTTCTCAGTCTAGTGGACCATTCTAAATGAATCACAAGATTTAGTTGTTTGTGTTGATCTGTAACGATTTCTTATCTGAATAGAAAAAGATTTACCCAATAGATATCAAACACTCAAAATAAAGAATAAACTATTCAGTTTAAACCAAGTTAACACAGCGGTTCCCCAAGGTTTTATTTTGGGTCCTCTATAAGTTAACCTGTTTTTAAATAACGTTGCTGATGTCTGTAAGACTACCAGAATCCTGCTTCATGGTGATGGGGGTTTTGCAGGGGATTAAGGCCTAGGTTTGCCACCACAGGGTGAGGCACCTGAGTTGCTTGGTACCAAACATTTTTGAATCCCCCACATTTTCCCGAGATGGAGGGTTACTTTGACAGCTGCATTAGGGAATTGTGACTCAGGTGTCATGCGTGATAAGACCAGGCTGCTTAAAAGGGAAACAGCAGTAAGAGCCCCACTCCCAAGTGTAGTGTTGGTCCCAGTTTGCAGCTTGTGTGCAAAAACATTTTTATGTTGATTGCGTGCATGCCCAAGAAACACATTGTGACAGCTTTCTCGAGAAGCAGGTTGTGGAGGCGTGGCACTGTTGTGGCCAATGCCCCCACAGGGCGGCATCTTGCAATACTGGCATTGTTTGTGAACATGGCGGGAGCTTGCCGCCGTGTTCATAAACAATATTAACTCCCCCCTGCTGAGGGGGTGCCCAATCCTCCTGGCAGCATGTGCCCTCCCCACACGTTTGCTTGCTGATGGGGGCCCCAATCCTCATCGGCTGTGCCCCGAGATTTATGTTGCCGATGGGGAGCCCACTCCTGTCAGCATTATGTGACCCCCCCCGCTTTTGTTGTGTGCCGACGGGGTGCCCAATCCCCGTCAGCATAAACTCCCCCCTTTTTGTTGTGTGCCAATGGGGGTCCAATCCCCTGTCGGCTACAGCTGCCCCCCCCAAAAAAAAATACTTCCTTGGCATGCTGGGGTACCTCTGTAAAATGAAAAATAGTCCCATGATATCTTTTTTTTTTCAAACCTGTAAAGAAGGAAACAGCCCTTGGCAGTGTCCCTGGTCTCCCCTCACACAACCCGCACTCACCCACTGCGCACCCTGCCTCCCCACACCCCCCTCACCCCATACTTACTTCCGGAGTCCGGCGCGACGATCTTCGGTGGACTGGGAACACGTCTGCACTCTTCAAAGCTGACTGCGAACTGAGGAAATGCTGGTAAGCTGTATAATGGAATAAATAGAGTTTTTTTCAACTTTGATGCATATCTCAGGCATTTTTTGGAATTTTGGCACCAAATTTTCATCATGGGGTTTTTGGGACACTACTCATGAATTCTGTCACTATCATGGTGTTAATTGGCCCTGAAAGGTGATTTTGCGGTCACTGCACCTTTCAGGACCACTTAACGAAATGACAGTGCCAGTATTTATGAGGTGGGCTCTCAAAAAGCCTATGTTGCAAATTTGGTGGAAAAAATTCAAAACATAACTGTTTTACGAGCGTGCGTTGCACAGTTGCTAGGCATGCTCATAACTTCGCGAATTTGCAATATTTTCAGATTTTCAACACTGGCATTTTTTCAGACCTCCTTGTGAAAAGTACAGCTGTCATTTTTCATACCCTGGCCAAAATGTATTTTCGCACTTCCGGCGCAGAATAGCATGGTCGCTGTGGAAAATCAGTGTTCAGGACAGATTACAAAAATGACAGTGACACTGTTCATGAGCAGAGGTCCTAAAATGCCTATGTTGAAAATTTGGTGATGATACTCTATAAAATGAGTGTGTTACGAATGTGCATTGCGCAGTTTCCACGCACGCTCGTACCTTCGCAACTTTGCAATATTTTCACTCCAGATTTTCAGCATTGCCATTTTGCCACACCTCCTTATGAACAGTGCAGCTGTCATTTTTCACATCCTGGCTGAAATGTGTTTTCGCTCTTCTGGCGCACAATAGCGCGGTCACTGTGAGAATTCAGTGTTCGGGACATATTAAGAAAATCACACTGACACTGTTCATGAGCAGAGGTCCTAAAATGCCTATGTTGAAAATTTTGTGATGAAACTCCATAAAATGACTGTGTTACGAGTGTGTGTTGTGCAGGTTCACGCACCCTTCTAAGTTTACAAATTAGTAATATTTTCACGCCCGATTTTCAACACTGGCATTTGTTCACACCTCCTTATGAACAGTACAGATGTCTTTTTTCACATCCTGGCCAAAATGTGTTTCCACGCTTCCGGTGCAGAATACCACAGTCACTGTCGGAAATCAGTGTTTGGGACAGATAAGGAGCGAGCAACGGGGGGTTGGGGGACTGACCGAGCTCAACTGAGCTCTGTCGGGACTGCTGTGGATTTCTTTGTGGGCAGGAAAAGGTAACAACACAGGCAGGAGCCCAGTACAGAAGGGCAGCCTACAGCGCCAGGAGACACAGAACGAGCGAGTGAGGGAGGGGGAAGGAATGAATGAGCTCAACGGAGCTCTGATGGGACTGCTGTGGATTTCTTTGTGGGCAGGAAAAGGCAGCAATGCATGCATGGGCCCGGTACAAAAGGCCAGCATGCAGCGCCGGCAGAAACAGAATAAGCGAGTGAGAGAAGGGGAGTGAGCGAGCTCAACGGAGCTGTGTCGGGACTGCTGCAGATGTCTTTGTGGGCAGAAAATGCTGCCAATGCAGGCAGGAACCCAGTACCAAACGGCAGCCTGCAGCAGTGGGACACACAGAATGAGCAACTGAGGGAGGGGAAGTGAGTGAGGTCAATGGAGCTATGTTGGGACTGCTGCAGATTTCTTTGTGGGCAGAAAAAGGCAGCAATGCACGCAGGGGCCCAGTACAAAAGGGCAGCCTGCAGTGACAGGAGAAACAGAACAAACGAGTGAGAGAGGGGGAGTGAGTGAGTGAGTGGGCTCAATGGAGCTCTATTATGACTGCTGTGGATTCCTTTGTGGGCAGAAAAAGGCGGCAAAGCAGGAAGGAGCCCAGTACAAAAGGGCAGCCTGCAGCGCCGACAGAAATGGAACGAGCAAGTGAGACAGGGGCAGCGAGTGAGGGCAACAGAGCACTGTTGGGACTGCTGCAGATTTCTTTGTGGGCAGAAAAAAATACCAACAGAGGCAGAAGCCCATTACAAAAGGGCAGCCGGCAGTGCCAGGAGAAACAGAATGAGCAAGTGAGACAGGGGGAATGAGCAACCTCAAAGGAGCTCTGTTGGAACAGCTGTGGATTTCTTTGTGGGCAGGGAAAGCAGGAGCCCAGTACAAAAGGTCAGCCTGCAGCGCTGGGAGAAACAGAATGAGTGAGTGAGAGAGAGGGACCGAGTGAGCTCAACGGAGGTCTATTGTGACTGCTGTGGATTTCTTTGTGGGCAGGAAAAGGCGGCAATGCAGGCAGGAGCCCAGTACAAAAGGCCAGCCTGCAGCCCCGCCAGAAATGGAATGAGCGAGTGAGAAAGGGAGTGGCTGACCTCAATGGAACTCCTGTCAGCACTGCTGCTTATGTCTTTGTTGAACAAAGCCGTCCAAGCATGAGCAGGAACCCAGTACAAAGGGCATTCTGCAGCAGCGGGAGACACAGAACAAGCGAGTGAGGGAGGGTGTGTGAGTGAGCTCAACGGAGCTCTGTTGGGATTGCTGCAGATTTCTTTGTGGGCAGAAAAAAGCAGCAATGCACGCAGGGGCCCAGTACAAAAGGGCAGCCTGCAGCGGTGGGAGAAACAGAACGAATGAGTGAGAGAGGGCACGTGAGTGAACAAGCTCAACAGAGCTTTATCATGACTGCTGCAGATTTCTTTATGGCCAGAAGAAGGCGGCAATGCAGGCAGGAGCTCAGTACAAAAGGGCAGCCTTCAGCGCTGAGAGAAACAGGAAGAGTGAGTGAGAGAGGGGGACTGAGTGAGCTCAACGGAGGTCTATCATGACTGCTGCGGATTTCTTTGTGGGCAGAAAAAATCTGCAACACAGCCAGGAGCCCAGTACAAAAGGCCAGCATGTAGCGTCGGCAGAAATGGAACGAGCGAGAGAGGGGGAGTGAGATAGTTCAATGGTCCTGTGTCAGGACTGCTGCAGATTTCATTGTGGGCAGAAAAAGCCACCAACAGAGGCAGGAGCCCAGTGCAAAAGAGCAGCCTGCATCACCAGCAGAAACAGAATGATCGAGTGAGAGAGGGGGAGTGATCCACCTCAACACAGCTCTGTCGAGACAGCTGCAAATTTCTTTGTAGACAGGAAAAATGTGCCAAAGCAGGCAGGAGCCCAGTACAAAAGAGCAGCCTGCAGCGCCGGGAGAAACGGAACGAGCGAGTGACACAGGGCCAGTGAGCGAGCTCAACGGACCAACGCAATCAACATTCGGCATTGACAAATGCTTGTTTTACTTGGTGTTTACTGCAGTATAGAATGTTATCATACTTATTTCACTACCTTCCTGAAGCTGACATTTACTGTAGCCAGACATCCCAGAATCCTCTGCAGATGATGTCAGAGCAGGGCTGGCACAGTGGGAGATTCAGTGACCCGCAGTGCAAGTTGGAGTTCTTATAACATCAGCTGGTGCATATTAATGATAATTTTCCTTAGGGTGAGGGTGGAGGAGAGCTCAGAAACTGAGTTATATTAGGTTCAGAATAAGTCACAAGATGCACCACAGAGCTTCTAGGACCCCAGACCCCTGGCCTACATGCCAACAGGCACAGCAGCAAGGTGGTACAGTACCCAGCCACCACAGTTGCAGACTCTGTGCCTCAGGTACAGCACATTATCAGCATCTTGCTAGCCTCAGGTACTGAATACATATCTGTAGTATTCAACCTGCAGCCAGCCAGATAGTAATAATTTTCCTTAGAGCAAGGGGTGGCGGAGAGCTCAAAGATGGGTTATTTGGCATCAAAATGAGCCACAGAATGCAGCACAGAGCATCTAGTACCCTAGGGCTTCTGGGGGTCTAGCAGCCCACAGACCCCCAGCCTTTATTAAAAAGAACCACCCTTGCAAAAATCCTGGCAACTGGCCTGTGGGTAGTTCCAAAAGACTGGAGGGTAGTGGATACAGTCCCATTTCATAAGAAGGAGGGCAAGGAGCAACTGGGTACTTCAGATCTGTCATTCTTACCTCTAGTGTGGGTAAACTGATGGAGACACTAGTTAAAGAGGACCCCATGAACTACCTGGAGAGCAATAGCCTCCAGGATAATAAACAGCATGGGTTCATGGCAGGGAGGTTTTATCAGACCAATGTGATAACATTATTTGACAAGGTAACAAGGGGAGTGGATAAGGGTCAGGTTGTGTGTTTACTGTACTCTGATTTCAGCAAGGCTTTCAACTCAGTGCCTCACCAAAAGCTGAAAAAGCTAGAGGATCTGGGTGCAACGACGGACACAGTTCGATGCATGATGGACTGGTTGGAAAGAAGACAACAGAGGGCTGTGGTTAATGGAGTCAAACCAGATGAGAGGGAAGTCACCAGTGGGGTGCCACATGGATCGGTTCTAGGTCCAATTCTTTTCAATGTGTTCATCAGAGATGTGGGAGAAGGAATCCCGGGAAAGCTGTGTCTCTTTGCAAATGACACTAAACTCTCTGGCAGGGTAGACAGCGAGGAGGGGGTTAGTGAGATGCAGAGAGACTTGCAAAGGCTAGAGAGATGGTCAAAGGTTTGGCAGTTGAAATTCAATGCCAAAATTGCAAGGTAATGGACATAGGGAACAAGAACCTGAGGACAGAGTACTGGGTGGGGGATAAAGCTGTGCACGACCTCTTAGGAAAGAGACCTAGGGGTCATTATCAGTGACTCCCTAAAACAATTGAGTCAGTGTAACAAGATGACAGTAAGGCAAACATGATGCTGGGATGTATAGGAAGGGGTATTCACATCAGAAGGTAGGAGGTATTTCTACCTTTCTGTAGCTCACTGTTGAGGCCCCACCTGGACTACTGTTCCCAGTCCTGAGTCCTCACCTAAGATAAGGACAGCCTAGAAACATTGCAGTGTAGGGTAACCAAAATAATTCAGAGTTAGCAAGGCAGATATTATGAGGATCATCCCAGGGCACTGAACATGTTCTCACTGGAGGTCAGAAGAAAGATACGACAGAGACCTTCAGGTTCCTGAATGGAATGAGCAAGGTGAACTGCGAGGAACTATTTACCAGAAGTAGCAAATCAAGAACATAGGAGCACGAGTGGAATCTGACTGGGGGGAGGGGGTTCAAGAGGGAAGTGAGAAAGTTTTATTTTACGAAAGGGTGGTGGAGCCATCCCAAAACCTGCCAACTGATGCGATGGGTGCCAAAACTATCAACGGTTTCAAACGCAGCTGGGACTAAGCAAAGAGCTTAGTGGTTGCTTGGGGTGGTAGCAGTAGGGCGGGGAGCATGGTGCTGGATAGTGTGGGTTAGAACCCTCTATGGACAATAGGTCCTGGTTTTGATAGGATTTTATGGGCAGACTAGATGGAACCAATGGTCTTTTTGTGCCATCATTGTCTGAGTTTCTATATGTTTCTATGAGAGGGTACTGCAGGCCCATGACAGGGTACTGCCAGTCCATGACAAGGTACTGCCGGTCCGTGACAAGGTACTACTGGCCCATGACAGAGTACTACCGGCCCATGACAGAGTACTACCTAGGCCCATGACAGGGTACTGCTGGCCCATGACAGGGTACTGCAGGCCCATGACAGGGTACTGCCAGTCCATGACAGGGTACTGCCAGTCCATGACAAGGTACTGCCGGTCCGTGACAAGGTACTGCTGGCCCATGACAGGGTACTACTGGCCCATGACAGAGTACTACCGGCCCATGACAGGGTACTGCTGGCCCATGACAGGGTACTACTGGCCCATGACAGAGTACTACCGGCCCATGACAGGGTACTGCTGGCCTACAACAGGGTACTGCTGGCTTATGACAGAGTATTGCTGGCCCTTGACATGATACTGCTGGTCTATGACAGGGTGCTGTTGGGCCTTGACAGGGTACTGCTGGCTCATGACAGGGTACTTTTGGGCTTTGACAGGGTACTGCTGGCTCATGGCAGGGTACTGCTGGCCAGCGACAGGGTACATCTGGTCCATGACAGGATACTGCCGGCCTATGACAGGGTACTGCCGGCTTATGACAGGATACTGCCAGCCTATGACAGGGTACTGCTGGCTCATGACAGGGTACTGCTAGCCCATGACAGGGTGCTGCTGGCCCATGACAGGGTACTGCTGGGCCTTGTTGTGGGCCTGCAGTACCATGGATTCCCCCACCTTACTGCCCCCATCCTCCACATTTTCAACCTTTCTATTTCATCCTCCACTGTCCCGTCATGCTGGAAGCTAGCCCACATCCTTCCGCTTTTTAAATCAGGTGACCCTTGTGATCTGAATAACTACAGACCTATTTAGATCCTTCCAGTCCTCCCCAAAGTCTTTGAAAAACTGATTTATGCGTAACTAAAGCAACACATGGAAACTTTCTTGCTCCTGAACCCAGTTCAGTCTGGTTTCCATTCCAGCCATAGTACTGCTACTGCCCTCGCCAAAGTAACCGATGACTGGATCACTGCTATGGACTCTAAGAAGATTACGGGGGCTGTCTTCCAAGACCTAAGCAAGGCAATCGACACAGTAAACCACTCCATAATCGAACACAGCCTTGCCAATATAGGTGCTACTCCAATGGCAGTACGGTGGTTTAGCAGTTACCTCTCAGGGAGCACGCAAAAAATTAAAGCCGGTGGCACGTTCTCCTCACCCCTACCAACCACTAGAGGAGTCCCACAAGTAATAATAATAATAATTTTATTTGGTATAGCGCCTTTCATGCTTCAAGGTGCTGTACAGTAAGGTAAAAACAACAATCAATAAATACAGATAAAAATCTAAACAATTCAGGGTATGCTTTTCCCCACAAATAGGTCTTCAATGCCTGCTTAAAGCACCCCACTGTCCTGCACTCCCGTAGCTGACGGATCAGAGAATTCCAGAGGGTAGGTGCCACAAATCCGAAGGCACGTGCACCAGATGTCTTTAAACTTACCCTCAGAATCTCCAGCAACCCCTCGTCAGCTGAGCGGAGCTGTCGCAGAGGGGTGTAAGGAACCAGGAGCTCTTTCAAGTAATCAGGACCTTTATTAGGTCCAATCTTTTTCTCTATATACACTAATGAACTCGACTGTCATATAACTCAATCGAAACTCCACTTCTTTGCCGATGACACGGTTCTCTATACTTCTGAAGCATCTCTATCTAAGGTTAGGGAGATCCTTCAAGCTGACTTTGCCCAACTCAAAACTAATCTCATTAATGCCAGACTTCTCTTAAATGCTGAAAAAAACCAAAGCTATGATGTTCTCTCCCAAAACGGTGCCCTCATTAACTTCCACCCTGCCGAAAGAATTCTTAGTTACATCCTTAGGCGAACCTCTCGAAGTCACCCAGAAGTTCAAATACCTTGGGTTCTGAATTGACAATAAGCTCACCTTCTCAGAACATATAGATGACCTTGCCAGAAGGTTAAAAATACGCCTAGGCTTTCTGTTCCGAAACAGGACACGTTTTCCACTCGACATCAGAACCAGGCTTGTACAAACCACGTTCCTCCCACTCCTTGACTATGGGGACATAATATACACCTCATCTACAACTTCAAATCTAAGGAAATTGGACATCCTTTATCACTGGGCCTTGCGCCTCATTATGAATTCCCCGATACAGATGCATCATTGTAGCTTATATACAACCGTAGGCTGGACGTCACTTACTACCAGACATATGCTCCACGCTGGTACTTGGACCATAAAACTCCTTCTCAACAAACTACCTAGTTATCTAACTTCCCTTATCCAGACTGCTCACAGCATCTACTCGCTCAGAAACTTAGACTTTATAACATGAAGGTCCCAAATACCCACACTAATCTGGGAAAACGTGCCTTCTCAGTCACCCTCCCCACCACTTGGAACCAGTTACAAACATCCCTGAAACTTCCCAAGCTAGTCTCTCCCAGCCTTTTCAAATTGCTGTCTAATGCAAAAATAAAAGACGTGTGTAGCTGCCGCTAAGATCTGTGTTGTCTCGGCCCATCTAATTACACTGGTCTTAAATGTCGGTACCAGCGTGTTTGATAGGCGATTAGATGCACGGTTATCTGTTGAGCACTTACTGTATGTATGTGGTATCAGCCTTGTCTGTATATATGTTTCAGGACCTCCTTGTGAATGAGCTTGCTCAATGGAGTTTTTTCCTGCAATAAACTTGAAACTTGAACTTCAGGAGAGCCCAGAAGAAAGCACCTTATGAAGGAAAAATCAATTAAACTCCTCACAGTTTTCTGTGATAAAATACTCTTTCAGACCACAGATGGTGGTGATGGAGGGGTAATCAACTTGTTTGTGGTGCAAACGAGTTGAGTGGGGCAATTTTTCTCTGCAGCAATCCCCCTCGACAAGAACTCCATCTTTTTCAGGGTGATTGCCCCCTGATACTCATCATAGTGAGTCTGCAGTGCCAACTTGTCCTTCTCTGATCAGGACCTCTGCCAAGAACACTCTAACTTCTGTCCCTTGGTCATGAACCAACTTGGCTCATCCCATTACCATGGTGAGGTATGGCAGGATATCAAAGAAAAGATTCAGCAAGTCACTTGGTTAGACAGAAAGGAACAGAGAGGGCGAGCTAGAGAGAGGGGAAGGGTGAGGGGAAAGGAGGGGGAGAGAAAGAGAGGAGGTGAGAGTAAGTGAGAGAGGGAGAGAGGGGGCAGAGAGGATGACAGACAGTAAGGGAGGGAGAGGGGGAGAGGAAGAAAGGGAGCATGAGGGAGAATGGGAGGGAGAAAGAAACATAGAAACAGAAACACAGAATTTGTCAACAGATAAGGACCGCTTGGCCCACCCGGTCTGCCCATTTTGTCCCAGCCTATACTGTCACTGCAGACCCTACCTGATTTCTGGATACTTTCCTCCCAGTGCTTTCCTACAAAATTCCTTTGTGCCTATCCCATACATGCTTGAAGCCCACCATTGTTTTCACCTCCACCACCTCCATTTGGAAGACTGTTCCAGGCATCCACCCCTCTTTCAGTGATGTACTTCCTCGCACCCCTCTTATATTCTCCCCTTTCAGCTTTATTGAATGCTCCCTTGTTCTCGTGCACCCTCTCTTTTGACAAATATTGCCCTCCTGCACCTTATTCACCCCTGTGAAGTACATATAGGGCTATGTCATGTCTCCCCCCCAATCCAGAGAGAGAAAGAGAGGAATGCAAGCAAGTGAAGAGAATGAGTGAGGAAGACAGAGGGAGAAAGAGTGGAGAGAGTAAGTTACAGAAAAGGAGAGGGAGGGGAGGGGAGGGAAGGTGAGAGAGAGACAGAGAGAACAGGGTACAGAGGGGGAATAGAAGGAGGAAAAGGGGGAGAGTGAGAAAAAGAGAGGGACAAAGTGTGAATGGGAAAGAGTGGGAGACAGGAAGGGGGGCAAAAAGGAACGTAGCTTAAGAAGGTTTTCAAAATAAGGGATAGTGCATTAGTCTGTAACTGCAGACCTGATTCAGCATGTTATCACTTCCACTGTACATCACAGTGAGTCAGTGTAGTCCAGCAGTTCGAGTCCCAACTTGGGAGCAAGGAAATCACAGATTCAAACTTCACCAGAGTCACAGAAGCATTGCAACCTTGACCAATTCACTTGACCTCCCAGTGTCCTCCTCCACCAGTAAATTGTAGGATAAAAAATAAAATGCAGCAGCAGAATCAGAACACAATAACAAGTCATTCTAACCTTTCAGCTGAGGGTGATCAACCAACCACACAGCTACATGTTACCGAGATAGAAATCAACACGACCTGTTTACTTTGTTCTTGAAGATTAAATTCCCGCAGTGCAAGATGTGTAAAGCCTGCAGTCCATAAACCTAACTGGAAAGGTCACCTCTGCATGAAATTTGAAATATGCAAATTGGCACCTGTCAAAATATCGCTTGTGATTGTAATGTCATGCACTGTCCCTCTTTGAATTAAAGCTGACGCAAGCAGATCCAAACGAGAACCAAGATACCGGAATTCTTTTGGAGGTGAGGAAGCAGGGTTGATCCATTTTTAACAAAAACACATGTTGGGGTACAGAGAAGAGAACTGAAATTCATATTATTTCAGGTTTGAATCCTAGCAATGCTAGTCAGTCTTGGGATCTGAACTCAATGTGTTAATTCACTGACCCTCTGTACCCTGAAGGCTGTGAGTTTGAGTCCCAGCACTGCTGGTTGAATTGGATCTGAACTCTATGTGCTCATACACTGACACTGATACCCTGTATTTAGAAATCTGTGTGCTTGAATCCCAGTCCTGCCAGGCACGGTGAGATGTGAACTTAGTGTACTGGTGTACTGACCATCAGTATAATGAGGGCTGTGAGTTTGAGTCCCAGCATCATTGGTCAGGTTCGATATGAACTCTGTGCCGACACACTGACCCTTTGCACTCAGAAATCTGTGCATTTGAATCCCAGCACTGCTGAGCACGTTGAGATGTGAGCCTAGTGTGTTGGTGTACTGACAGTCAGTATGAGGAGGGTTTGAGTCTGAGTCTGAGCATTGTCAGCCGAGTTCGCTCTGAATTCTGTGTGCTGATACATGGATTCTTCCTAACTTGAAGGCTGCAAGTCTGAATCCCAGCACCACTGATTGGGATGTAAACTCAGCAGGTTGGTTCACTGACCCTTGGTAGCTTTAGGGCAGTGGGTGCAACTGTAAAGAGTGGCCTTTCAGGACACCTCCTCAGAGGAAATCTTCTTTCACCCAGGAAGACACAAACCCAATGCATTATGATCCCTCCCCACATGTGCACAGAGTCATCCACAACTGGTTCACATTTCTCCAAAAAATCTGAACATAAAGGAAGGCTGGTATAGAAACACAGAAATACAGAATTTGACAGCAGATAAGGACTGCTTGGCCCACCCAGTCTGCCCATTTCCCTACCTAATGGATAAGCTACGGATCCTAGCTAACCAACAGCCTGCTTCTTCCAACCTCCACCCCCTAGAATTGCCTTATGTCTGTCCCATGCATGCTTGAATTCCATCACTGTTTTTGTTCCACTACCTCCTCAGGAAGGCTGTTCCATGCATCCACAACCCTCTCCATGAAAAAATACTTCCTCACTTTACCTCTGAGCCATCCCCCTCTAGCTTCAAATTGTGCCCCTTGTTCTTGCACACCTCTTTTTCTGAAAGATGCTACTCTCTTGGACTTTGTTGATTCCCTTGAGGTATTTAAAAGTTTCTTCATGTCCCCCCCTCTTCCTCCTCTCCTTGAGGCTTTTGTCCTTCTATTTGCATAAAGATTTTGCACCACCTATGCTGGACCTTACTTACAAGCATTGGTACAGACAAGGCCTACAGAATACATTGCAGCTGTTGCAGAATGGGGGGATACTTACGTTCCAGGCACTCTGAGACCTATTAAACCCACTGAATGTGGCCTCTTTTGATATTTCCAGGTAAGGGCACATTTGTCTTGCCTGCAAAGACCTCCCCAATCTCCTGATCACCCCCGCTGGTACTATTGACTAACACCATGCAAGGAGTTCTAGGTAGTCATTTGGTATCCCACATGTACCAGATACTACAAATGGAGGGCCACTGACACTTCCCAAACCTTGGAGGCCTGGAACGTGGGACTGGAGCACTCTTTCTCCTTCGAACAATGGCAGCAAATCTATCTGTCCATGCACAGAGCAACAAGTTCAATGCTTTACGGGGGACCATAACTGGAAACGTCTAATATGGTTCTTCCTTATCACTGCACAGCAGGTCCACCGAGGCACCGCTATGACACCAGCATATTGGAGGCAGTGTGGTGAGCCTAGAGCCACCCACTACCACATCACGTGGGACTGTCCCCTAATACACATTTTCTACAGAGAACTTGAGACAGCTACACAGACGATCTTCACCCCACAAGTCAAACTCCCGGACAGTTTATTTTTATTTTCCTACTTGCCCCAAAAGGGAAGGACCTGGCAAAAATGGTACTTAATGGTAATATTAATGGAAGCAGCCCAAAAATATATGACAAAATAATGGCTGAATCAAGCTTCTCCAACCATGGCAGAATGACACCATCTGGTGAGAGGCATACACAATATGGCGAGCTTAACATTCTCCATCAGGGAACAGGGAGAAAAGAGAACAAACAGATGGGCTGGGTTGGTGGCACTCATGCGGGCATGGACCCATACTTTGTTCCTTAGAGAATTTCTGGTCGGATCGACCGGTGGGAGACAGAGTAGGGGACAGCATAGTTATTTAAACAGTTTAATATGGGCTGGGTTACCTATAAGAATATGTCATCTGAATTTTACATACTTACCTCTAAAATGTGATGATGTTTCTGCATATTGCAAAACTGCAAACGCTGTGTTTATTTATTTTTTAATTTATTCTTTTGGTAACCAGGGAAGGCCCACTAGGCACAATGCCTGATTACAGGAGCAACCTAGGAGCACTATGGAGGTTTAATGACTTGCTCAGAGTCACACAGTATGCAAGAGGAGGTTGTGGGAATGAAACCCTGGTCAGTTGGATGTACCAGTCTCATTCATAGCTTGTTACTCTAACCTCTAAGCTCTACTGCCAACCCCAGCCCACTGTATCGTTGGTGCACTGCTTGTTTCTTGTTTAACACATGAAAATCAACAGATATTGATTATAAAATAAGAAAGTGAAGGCTCCGAAACCAAAGTCAGCTATCTGAGTTCCATTACAAAACCAATGTATTGTCCATTAATCGTCTTGCTCTCTGGAGGCAGCGGTTCTGTCCTTTCATGACAGAGAAAGACCATGCCTTTGGTATTCTGTACATTAAGAATCAGTTGATAATTGGTCCCCCGAGTTGCGCCTGGAAACGAGCCTGAGCTCAGCTTGCCTCTTCTGGTTATGGATAAGCAAACTTTAAACCTTGTCAAAGCTGACTGGACATTTTTCTGAACTGCAATTCTGCTCTTGGCCACAAGAGAGCAGAACTATATCATCAGCATAAAGGACTGTATCAGCATTGTTAATGCCACATAGTAACAGAGACTGAACCGTTGGGGATCCAGGCTAGAACCTTAGGGTACCCCAATGTTCGGTACCACAAAAGCAGAGGAAGTATTACCAATGTTGTGCACTGGCCCCCATCGGACAAATAATACTGAAACCGATCCACAGCAGCAAAACCATGTAATGCGAGCTTAGATAGAGGGCAAGTGTGGTTCACCAATTTTTTTTATTTAGTTGTTTAACCAGGTATAGCACACTAAGCTGAAAGCTTTTTTTGCAGGAGTGACCTGGAAGCACAAGGAGGTTAAGTGACTTGCTCAAGGTCACGCAATATGCAAGTGGAAGTTGTGGGATTCAAACCCAGGTCTGGTCTGCTGAATATCACCAGATTTGTAGCTTAGAGCCTTAGGCCACTGCACTATACTACCTGTAGTAAGATTGAGAAACCCTTCAATACCAGTGTTTCTTGAATTCAAGGCACCACATTCAAGGCACCATGCAAGATCTCTAAAAGTTGCTAAAGCAGTGGAGGCCCCACAATTAACCCTAAAATCATGCTGTTTAGGAATAAGTAAATTACAGATCTCCAAATAACCAGAAACCTCATCAAAGACGGCACATTCCAAAGCCTTAGATAAAGAGGACAAAAGAAATATAGGATTGCAACTGGAGACTACAATTCCAGATCCAGGTTTAAATATGGGAACCACAGTCACCTGCTTCCAAGCCCGTGGTCATAGATGCCGGAACCTATGGGAGAAGGGGAAAGGCAGCTCCTCCCATTTTTGCCCATGAGCATTCAAAGTGCCCCTTTGATGTATGCAAGGTCAGAAGGGAAGCAATCATGGTCCCTTTTATAATTACTACGGCTCTCCCACCCTTTGGCATCCAATCCCACGGTACGTGCCTGTAACATAAAGATAAATTAAATAAAATTCTAACTGGAGAAACCAGCTCTTGAAATGCATGCTCAAATAAAGACAAGCCAATACCATCCAGACCAATTGAAGAAGAAATCTTCATAGATATTAAATATTTCAGAGTCTCCTGATGTGAGACACCCTTGAAATAAACAAGCATTTGTCAATGCCAGAGTTTGCCGTTAGTACTGGTATTGTTCCGGGTGGGGCAGGACTACAGTTCCCAGTGCAGGCTTATTTACATACACATGGCCAGCATCATTTCTCGCTAACCATACAAGGCCCTTAGTTATTCACAATTTATGGGAGCGATGTACTGTATGCAGTAGAGGGGCAGTCCATGTTGCCTTGGGATGTACCAAACAGCAGTTATCCAAGAGGCCGAAGTTCAAATGCTGTGTGCCACTTTCTGTGTGGCCCTAAACAAGTTCATTGCCCAATGCTAACTATTGTTAGGAGGAAAGTAAAATGAGAAGGATGCAGTATAGTGCAGTGGTTTAAGGCTTTGAGCTGCAAATCTGATGACTTCTAACAAACCAGACCTGGGTTTGAATCCCACAGCTTCCACCTGCATACTGTGTGACCCTGAGCAAGTCACTTAACTTACCTTTGCTCCCAGGTCACTCCTGTTAAAAAAGCTTTCAGCTTAGTGTGCTACTCCTTGTTAAAACAACTAAAAAAAAAGAAGTTGGGCTATCCTGGGTAAATACTTTATTTTAAACAAAAATGTTGTGCCACTGCCACCACATCATGAGGAAATGGTGATGATAAGTAGCACAGAAGAGGCACAGAATTAAGTAGTAGAGATGCAGTTGCCATTACAGTGATCCCACCAAAATATAAATAAATGAGAAGGCATTACCAGAGTGCAGGGTGCTATGGGGTAGTCCTGGGGAGATGTCGTCCACTGCACCTGTAAAAGAAGCCACAAGGGAGTCACAGCGGATCCACAGTTCTTAGAGGGGTTAAATAGGATGGAAAGGACAGGAGAGAATTACATGATACTTATCTGATGGGATTGGAGTCCATGTCCTGTCAGACCTGTAGAGACAGAAGAAAGAGCAGGTTAGTTAAGAAGGGGCAAGATGTAAGAGGAGTAAAAGCAAAGTAAAGGGAGTGTGCCTTGGGGAAGAGGGCTCAGTTAAAAAAAATGTTTTCTATAATGGTGGCCAAGTGGCCAGTAATTTATTTAGTAGCCTAGGTGGCTAGTGATGGCTAGTAGGGGGCTGGTAGCCCATTTTGTCTAAATAAGGAGTGGCATTGGTGGTTGTGTGGGCTAGGAAATGCCCTACGGGTGAGCCACTGTGTAAAACTATGGCCTGGTAGTGTAGTGGCCTAGGTCCCTAGTGGATGGGGCCAGTGTTCTTTTAAATAGTTTAATACCCTCCCTGGGTGTCTAGTGGGGACTCCCAGAGCCCCTGGATATTGTGTGAGCATTGTTGGAGGGCTTATTGATGGCAGCAGCAGGAGGATAGGTTGGGGCTGCAGCTGCAGCCTGATGCTAGTGGTACTGCACTGATAGTGAGAGTGCCTGTGGGCAATGAAAACTCCCAGCCCATACGGAGCGTAGGCTGCAGCCTAATGCCAGCGGTACTGCACTGATAATGAGAGTGCCTGTGAGCAATGAAAACTCCCAGCCCATACGGAGCGTAGGCTGCAGCCTGATGCCAGCGGTACTGCACTGATAGTGAGAGTGCCTGTGGGCAATGAAAACTCCCAGCCCACACGGAGCGTAGGCTGCAGCCTGATGCCAGCGGTACTGCACTGATAGTGAGAGTGCCTGTGGGCAATGAAAACTGCCAGCCCACACGGAGCGTAGGCTGCAGCCTAATGCTAGCGGTACTGCACTGATAGTGAGAGTGCCTGTGAGCAATGAAAACTCCCAGCCCACACGGAGCGTAGGCTGCAGCCTGATGCCAGCGGTACTGCACTGATAGTGAGAGTGCCTGTGGGCAATGAAACTCCCAGCCCATACGGAGCGTAGGCTGCAGCCTGATGCCAGCGGTACTGCACTGATAGTGAGAGTGCCTGTGAGCAATGAAAACTCCCAGCCCATATGGAGCGTAGGCTGCAGCCTGATGCTAGCGGTACTGCACTGATAGTGAGAGTGCCTGTGGGCAATGAAAACTCCCAGCCCATACGGAGCGTAGGCTGGGGCCTACTCCACACATCTGGGAGAAGAGAAGGAAAAAGAAGTCAGCGGGAGGAGGAGGAGGAGGAGGAGCACGCATGGGATGAAGCACCTCCTCCCACCTTCCTGAATTGCCGCTTCGGTGGTATTGTGACTTTCATATAGTGATTCTTCCTACTGGTGCATTTGGCCAAGCATGGGGAGGGAGCTGCCACAGCAAGGATAGGCACTATACTTTGGGGATAGATGAATATTACAGATAGGCAGAAGGTGAATGTCTAGAGAGATGCGAGTCCAGTGGGCAACGGGGGACGCTTGGGGACATGGAGAGTGGCATGGGGCTGGGGGGCCCAAGAGGAAAAAAAGAAAACAACTTTTGGAAATTTATACAAACTTAAACTTTTCTAATAAACAGTAAAAATAAATAAAATGTTCAAGTGTCATTTAATCAACATATCATATGGTTTCAGACTTCCAGCTGAAACAGTGTTACTTATACTGTACATCAAAAGCTGTAGTTTCCATTATTTTAACTGTATTTGTTCCAAAGAGGTTGGCTATGGTGGTGGTCCCCACATATTTAATCTGCTTTCCTCTGCAATGTACACTAACTGCACGAAAAAAGAAAATTAAGGCTATGCTTTGAAGTTCGGTTTACTCTCTGTCAGGATCCATGTGCTCTGTCCCCAAACGATTTGTTCTGATTTGGTTTTGCAGTATGCATCACAGCTGAATCGAGTTTAAGAATGTTTTCCTTCCTGCTTTTTTTAAGGGACATTCTTTTTCCTCCCATTCTGAGGAATGCGGGTTCAGCCCTCTGAGTCCCTCCAACGTGGACTGGCATGATGTCCCAAGGTACTTCTCCCACACCCTCGTGAAGTGCTGCACAGTTTGGGGAGAAGGGCACCACAATACATTTCTATGCACAGCGCGAGCACTCAGCTCCCCTCTGTCTAGCCTTGCTGCCATGTATCCCAGAGTGATTAACGTCAGAGGCTGCCTTCTGACCAGCACTCACACTATAGCCTCTGTACTGCAGTTTGTATTCCCATTGGAGTATTTATGTCTCGAGGTTCAAAAAATGCACGCCTCAAAGAAGCAGCAATCTTTGTGTTTGCATGGTTGTGAGTGTCCTGCATCCGAACTGTCAAACAAGAGGGAAACATTGAAGAGCAAGAATTCCTTAGAAATGCGTTATTTCTTTTATTTTAAAGAGCAACAGACTTGGGTCTCACGGTTGGACTGTGGTGCGGGGGGCTTACCTGGAAAGTTGGCAATGAGGACCCTGTGCAAATGAGACTGGGGCATTGAAAGGTTGAGAGCGGAGTAAGGACATAGGAGCTGGGTTTGTCACATTTTTGGTGGGGCCCATGGCTCAGGTGGCAGAGCCTCCTGTACTTGGGGGTCTGGGGGTCAAGCCACACAGGTAAATATGCCTTATATAACTTAAGACTGACATTAGCATTGCAGACTTTTATTGCAGTGTTGTAAGGTCTTTTTGTAACCATATCCTACGAGTTGGGGCAGGACTGCCTTTACCTTCACCCTGCTTTAGAAAATGGTTTATTTAGATGCTGGACTGCACTACCTAGAATTTGGACTCTTAATCTGTACTGCAAAACAATCCAGTTTATAAATATCACAGCGCAAATTAATAAGCACACCTAGAGCTGCGGTGAGAAGAACAGATCAGGAATAAATTAACTAACCAGGGATGTTTTTTACTGAGTGGTTTGCTCAGACCGGTACCCATCAGATGTAGGGGCCCACCTGTACATTATTTGGTTTAAAATAAAATACTATGATAAGGATTGTTACTTTCAAGTCTTATTGGACTGCAGACTAGGAAAACAATCACAACTTTCTACACTCTCCCTAGTACCCATGCAATGCAATTTGCCACTGTCAGTTTTCCCCATGTCATATTGTGCAGAACGGACTATGTCCAGCACTGCTACAGTCTGAGCAAGCAAGCAAACTTTATTTATACAGCACCTTTCATAGCCAAGGTGCTGTACACAGTATAAAATTACAGTATAAACCATAATGTAATAACATTTTAAAAACAATCAATTAATTTATCATTTAGTTAGGGAAGGCCAGAGAAAATAAATGTGTTTTCATCGTCGATTTAAAGCTGCCGAGGGTCAGGCATTCTCTTAACCGACGAGGTAGAGAATTCCACAGGGTTGGTGCTGCAAATGAAAAAGCACGAGCTCCAGATGTTTTAAGATGAACCCTGGGAATCTCCAGCAATCCCTCGTCATCAGATCGGAGAGGGCGATTGGGGGCGAAGGGAGTCAGGAGATCTTTCAGGTAGTCGGGTATATAACAGTACAAAATCAGAGAAGCACACCCACTGTACTATCAAGACAAGAATAAAGAAATGTACATGTCATGCAGCCGCTCCTACTGCCAGGAACGGCAAGGCAATAAACATATGAGGCATCCTAACACTGAATATGGAATGGGGACGGAAGGGGTGGAAAGCATTACATGAAAATAGGGCTTGGGAGTAGTAATTTCAGACAGTCAGAAGGCCTGACACAAAGTAATGGGACAGTGGGTAGGACAAACAGGATGCTAGGGTGCATGGGGTGGGGAGTGGGGATGACCAGCGAGAGAAAAAAGGTGCTTCTACAACTGTAAAGGGCACTAGTTGGCTCTCACATGGAGTACTGTGTGGAGTTTTGGGGTATGCATCTAAAGGATGGGGACTGAGTGGAGGCAGTGCAGAGGAGGGTAATCGAAATACTCCAGGGACAGCACAAAATAATTTATGAGAAGAGGTATACACACACACACGTGTGCACACACACACACACACGCACTCACACACACACACTCTCTCTCTCTCCATTACTTTCCACATAACAGCTGAGTGTTTAGAAATGTTTCCACAGATGTGTTTACAACCTAAAACATTGCTTATTTGTTGTCTTCTCAAACAGGGTCATAACCTGTATTGGTAATAAATAAACAACTGGCAATCAAAAAGAGCTGTAATATGGCAAAATAACGTCATCTAAAATAGAACAATAAGACTGGTGGAAAGACAACCCATTGTGACGTAGACAGCCAGTTCTGAGTGCTGGATAATATTTTTTTATATAAAATGTATTATGAATGTCTCTGCTGAAAATTCAAATGCTCTAGGAATGACCTCTCTCATCCCCACCCCCCACAAATTTTAGCTGACAGATGCAGGCCAAGAGAACTGCTGACAGCACTGTATCACACACTCAGTCTTTTTAGAGACAATGGCCCAGATATTCAAAAGGGTTGCGCCATGCGCAATAGAGTTGGCACCAGCGAAGTCCGAAAATGCTGCTATCTCTGGCGATATTCAGTGGGAGTGGCAAAGGCGCCCCAAATCATGTTGAGAAATAGCTTAATGATAATGAATGTATGCTAACTGAAGGGGAGGAACCATGCATAAATGGCGAAAAGCGATATTCAACAATCTGTGCCCATGCGCAATAGGGGAGCAAGCGGAAGTTGCGCCATAGCGGAAATGAGCCAAAATAAAAAGGAACAAGGGAGAGGTGCAAGAACGCTACAGGAAAGGCACATGTTGCTGAACTATAGCCAGTCACACAGGCAACACACACACACACACACACAGGGCAGGACAGAGAAAGGGCACCTGGAACCCACAGGCTCAGGGAAGGTGTGGGGAGCCACAGCTACAGTGCAAAAGGAGGAAGCGCCACACAGCACTGAGGCCAGCACAGTCAGGTGTTCCCAGTGCAGGGGAAGTAGCAGCCAGGACAGTGGGGGGAACACAGAAACAACTGCCGGGGGGGGGGTGAACACAAGCCAGGGACATGGCCAGTGCCACCATCCAGATGGAGGCAGTAATGAGGGGGGTGAGAAGGCAGGCAGCAGGGGGGCACAGCCGTGGAATGGCCCGTTGGCAGTATGTCCCCAACAGGCAGTATGTCCCCAACAGGCAATACTGAGCCCGCACCAGCTTCGAGCTGTACAGTGATACTGAGATTGTGGGCCAGTACCGCCTGAATCGGGCAATTCTGAGGCGGCTCTGTGAGCTGTGCAGTGATATGATGCAGTGTGTGCGCGGCCCTGAAACTCATCACCCCTTGAGGGTGGGCACTGCACACCAGGGCCAGGTCTGGGCATGTCCACAGGCGGTGCACTGATGCCGCCCCCTGACACTGTACCCCCAAGCCCATTGGCCGACTGCTGATGCTGCCCCTCTGGCTGCCACTCCCCAGGGCTCAATGGTGCTGCCACAGTGGCCGCAACAGTTCCATTGTCCTGTACACACACCAGTGCTGCCCCTCCGGTGCTGACAGGCACAGGCTGGGACTGTGATGACATGCAGGCCTCCACGGCAGCACCAACCGCAGCCATGGCCGCTATGTTACCTGCTGTGTGGCTATCCTGTGGCACACACGTGTCACTGCACATGACGTTAGTGACATCATCATCGGTGATGGACCTGGCACCAGCCCGAGTCCCAGCCTGCTGGCATCTGTGGACGCTAGCACACTGGGACACAGGCAGGGCCTCCTCTGCACCTGCTCCAACAACATCAGTCTGGATGTCCAGGTGGGCCCACTGTCGCACTGAGCCACGTATTCCTGTGGAGGTGGATGGGCCCTCTTCCATCTCCATCTGACCGGCCTCAGTGGAGAGGCCACCACCGCTGACCCATGCAGATGCTCAGGAGCTGTAAGGGAAAACAAAGTCGCGTTACTGCATGTGACCTACCCTGTCCCCCCCCAATAGACAGACTATGACCCACCATGCAGTGACGGGCTACCACCCATCTGGAATCCACCACCCGGAACACCCTCAGTGGTTCCAGGTGCCCTTTCTCTGTCCTGCCCTGTGTGTGTTGCCTGTGTGGCTGGCTATACTTCAACAACATATGCCTTCCCTGTAGCGTTCTTGTGCCTCTCCTTTGTTCCTTTTTATTTTGGCTCATTTCCACTATGGTGCAACTTCCGCTTGCTGCCCTATCGCCCATGGCGCATGTTGTTGAATATCGCACTGCGCCATTTATGCATGGTTCCTCCCCCTTCAGTTGCGCATACATTCATTATCGTTGCGCTATTACTCAGCATGATTTGGGGGGCGCAACTGCCTCCCGCGAATATCGCAGAATGGCGTTTTCGGACTTGCGCGGGCGCAACCCTATTGCACACGGTGCAACCCTTTTGAATATCTGGGCCAATGTGTTACTGGAAGACTTTAATTAAGGATCCTGTTTCTCTGAGCTAATAACAGAGTTGTTAAGTTAATTTTGTTAAGAGAGAAATCATAAACTAGGTTTATGACGTTAAAATAAGGGAAGCTAGGATGTTACATAGAGATGTAAGGTTGTAAATGACCCTATGAAGCCTGTGTGAAGAGGGTACATCATGAGATCAAAAGAGGTGTCATTGAAGCTTGAGTTATGCTAAGGTTGCAGAATTAATACTTCCTGTATAGCTGTATAGTATAGATTAATAAAATTAAATCCTGTGGTTGTATAAAAATATATTTTTGTTAGATATTTGACCAGAGGAGGGGCTGGATGACTTCATCCAAAAGGGGTTGGCCAATACTGCTTGAAAAGATTTTTCCCTTTCACTATAGAGTTGCATTTGTATCTGACACTGACTAAGGAAACATCTGAGCACTGAAAACAGCTATTTAGAAAGCTAGACAAAATCTAAATATAGTTGTAGGAATTGCACTGTTTTAAACCTTGTTTTGTTTAAAGATATGTATGTCTTGTGTTATAAGAGTTCTGTATTGTATGTTTGACATATTATTACATATTTTAGTAAAAACTCTAATTTTAGAGCAAACCTGGTCTGTCTTTGAATTGCTTTCTTTCGCTGAGAAATATTTATGGTTCAGCAGACAAGCTTGTATGGTGGTACCAAACTGGAAACAGAAGCATTTTAAATCTGAGGTCTTCATTAAGTTGTTTTTTTTATATTTCATTTTTATTATAGTTTTATGGACATACAGAACAAACTGTAGTAGTACATATGAAGGAGCATTAGGTACGCAGACCCCTACACAGCATGTAATGTACATTTTTAACAATCATCAGTACCAAGAAGTACACTTATTCATGCAGCATAGGTGAGCTTCGTGATTTAACTTAAGGAGTAAAGTCCAGGTGGATTAATATGTAGATTAGTGTTACTCTCACCTCATCAGTTCACTTTACAAAGCTATATCGCCATATTATCCTCCTCTGTGCAGAAATAAAATCTTAATGGGGAAACTGTAACGTACAGGAAACGGTGAACAATAACTGTATAGAGAGCCTGGACTCAGTTAAGCTGCGTTTTCAAACCTGCACTAGTCGGTGAAATAAACACCCTGCAGGTTTTCAGATTTTAGAATAGCAGGCTAATTTTAAGCTCACAAACTGAGTAGTGCAAAACGCACCATCAATTCCCCACTCACCTGTCCTGAACTATTACCTCTATTGGACAATAACAATATACTAGAGCAGCACCTGGGTGAACGTATTAAACATAATGTTAATAAGAGAAAAAGATATAAATTATCTCCCAGGATTAAATTCACCATAACTTTTCAGGCTACTGAACTGCCCCTATTAAAACAACATAAGAAGGGCCTTAACTATTGTAACCCCACCATCCCACCCAAGATGGGAGCTTATGGGGTACTAAGAATGTTACTTGGAGTTCCCATTTATAGTCCCTTTCAGCCTTCCTCATCTTCATCTGGGGTCACTGGATCTGGATTCATCTTCTGGATTAATTTCCCCGCAAATTCTGCCACTTGTAGTGGATCCACAAAAATATGCATCTTGGATTCATGGCGCACCTGCAACCTCGCAGGGTAAATCAACTGGGCCTGGATACAATTTTATAAGAGGTCCTTCTTTATGAGTTGCAGTTCCTTCTTATGAGTCTGGGTCTGTGCTGACAAGTCTGGGAATAGAGCCAAATGGCAGTTCTCCCAGACTAAATCTCCCCTGGCCCTGGCCACTTGCAGAAGAGGGATTCTTGCCTTTGCGGACGACAGTGTAGCGATCGCTGTTATAGGCTTTTGGGACGTTTCTCCCCTAAATTGCGGTCTTTGTGGGATGGTGAAGGCCTTAATTATGGAGATCCCAGAATCCGATGGCAGGAATTTTAGGTCCTCAAAGATCATTTTCTTCAGGTTATTTAGAAGTTCAAGTCGGCCCGCAAGTCATAGGGGAAATCCTACTACCCGCATATTAGCCTGTCCCTGGGAGTTCTCTAGAAACTCCAACTTGTTCTTTAGAAAGTGTAAGTCCCAGACAAAGGAAGCATTGCATTCTGATTGTTTCATTTTTGCTTCCGATAGGTCACTGATCGCTGTCGAATGCTCTTTAATTGTGTTATCGATCTCATTAAGTTTAGCCTCAACTGCAGTCAGCCGCTTAAGGGTTTCCTCTCCATTAGCTTGTATTTTAGTAAGTAGGGCCATTACTTGCACCGCTGACAACTCTGCGCTCGCAGTACCACTCAATGGGCCAGGCCCTGCGGTTGACGTGGGGCTCATTGAAGAAAGGAACTAATCCACTCCACGGGACCCATGTTTCCCATCTTTCTTGGGTCCCATTTCGTACTACCCTACTTCTGATCACTGTTCGCAGCAAACTTGAGGCAGTAATCCAAATATTTAAGTTTAAATCCAAGTTTCTGTAAGACCGGTTCTGGAGACAAATTAAAAAGACGTCCATCACTGTGCTGCTCCACAGCGCCCCCAGGTCTATATTAAGTTTTAAGGGTTCATCTCTGAATACCTGGTTAGGTGCCCATAGGCAAAGATATCTGGCCCCCTGAAGACAGATATATCTAAGCCTGTGCATTGGGTATGCTAGCTAGAGGTTAACAGTTTGAATCCCTCCAGAACTGAGACCAAAGGTTGATCCGAACTCACAAAAACAGACAAGAGGGTTACCTTGTCTATTACACTGTTCACAAGACTGCGCTCAGAAGTTGGCACTTTGGGAGTAGAGGGCCTGACCTGCTGAGTGAATCTGTGACACCCATCACCCAAAATGAAGAAGGCATTAATTCCCTAGTAATGCCTGCTTCATTGTGCAGTACAATAACTGTCCACACCAGAATCGCTATCATAATTTCCAGACACTGCTACCTCCCACCCTACCTCAGCCTGTGGCAATCGATTTACTGGCTCCAGATTTGCCCACCAATACAATGTTATCCACGCAGAGAAGCACCAACATCAAACAACAGGAAGAAAATCCTCAGCAGCGTGAAGCAAGTTGCAATCCCAACCTTAAGAACAAGGGAGAAGCCCCGAATCCCGAGAGTGTCTGCCCTTTGAGCCCATTCAAGTTGAGCCATTTTACCATAAATGGACCCATACATTTTAATTACTTCTCTGCTGGCTTGAACAGCCCCAGTCCTAATGTGTAAAGAAATAACTTATTACAGTGTTTGTTCAGTGAAACTTTCTGAAGAAGCACTGTTGTTCTGCACTAATACCAGTTTGTTTGCACTCTGAAGCTGTAGTGTTTAATCGCAGTATACAAATGAACAATCCCATGGTTCCACTCGTCGCAAATGCGATGGAAGTAGTTAAGAAGGAGTTAAATACAATGTTTGCTATAGTAGATTATAAAATTTTATCACTGTTACATACTGTATCTCAACATTCATTACTGCACCATACTTTTGCAGTTTTCAAGAAAGTCTGTATACAGCTGCTGCAATATAAAAGTATGTTGCAGATGACAAAACTCAAGTTTTTCATTAAAAAAAATTTAGCTTTTGTTAACCTTGCATTTGTGTAGTCCTTACAGATTAATAATGTGTTTTACTAATTTTTAAAGGGCTTACCATGTTACATGTGCATTAATGCACTCCAAAGTTGGGCTGTACTAGGGAATTAATGCCCGACTGGTGGTTGGAGGCAGTATGCCACCCCCCCAACAGTGACACCAACACAGTGACGTACATACCTGTAGTCAAAATTGACAGTTTGCTGACAGGTTGCTGTGTTGGTGTGCCTGACACAGGGGCACACTGTCTCCCGGTCCTGAACCCCTCCCCAAATCAACTTCTACTGGAGTTGAGAATCTACAGTACGAGCGGTGTGGGCGGCAAAGCCCCACACATGGGAGGTTCGGGGGAAAGCCCCTCGATGAAAAAAATGGATTGGGAGACAGTCTGGATATATAGAAACATAGAAGCATAGAATTTGACGGCAGATAAGGACCGCTTGGCCCACCCAGTCTGCCCATTTCCCTACCTAATGGATAAGCTGCAGATCCTAGTTAACCAGCAGCCTACTTCTTCCTACCCCCAACCCCTAGAATTGCCTTATGACTGTCCCATGTATGCTTGAATTCCACCACTGCTTTTGACTCCACAACCTCCTCCGGAAGGCCGTTCCATGCATCCACAACCCTCTCTGTGAAAAATACTTCCTAAATTACCTCTGAGCCACTTCCATCTTCAAATTGTACCCCTTGTTCTTGCACACCTCTTTTTGAAAGATGCTACCCTCTTGGACTTTGTTGATTCCCTTGAGGTACTTGAAAGTTTCTATCATGTCCCCCCTCTCCCTCCTTTCCTCGAGGCTATACATATTAAGCTCCTTTAGTCTCTCTTCATATGTCTTCCAGTGCAGACCCTGCACCATTTTAGTTGCCCTCCTCTGGACAGCTTCCATTCTGTCTATGTCTTTGCGGAGATTGGGTCTTCAGAACTGCACACAGTAGTCCAGATGGGGTCTCACCAGCTGTCTGTACAGAGGGATAATAACTTCCTGTTTTCTACTGGTGATGCCTCTCCTTATGCAACCCAGTAACCCCCCAGCCCTCCCTGCTGCCCTCTCACATTGCTTGCCCACCTTTAGGTCATCTGATATGACTACCCCCTGGTCCCTTTCCATTTTTGTTGCTGTTAGTATCTCACCCCCCATTGTGTACTCTTCCCCTGGGTTTTTTTTCCCAGGTGCATTACCTTGCACTTCTTAGCATTGAATCTAAGCTGCCATACATTTGACCATTCCTCTAACCTTGCCAAGTCCCTTCTCATCCTTTCCACCCCACCTTGTGCATCAACTCTGTTGCAGATCTTTGTGTCATCTGCAAAGAGACATACTTTTCCTTCCAGTCCCTCTGCAATGTCACTTATAAAGACATTGAAGAGGACGAGTCTAATACTGAACCTGTGGTACCCCACTAGTAACCCCCTTTCTTCAGAGTGGACTCATTTACTATTACTCTCTGTGTCCCATTCTCCAGCCAATTCTTTACCCAGGCTGTCATCTTGGGACCCACTCCCAGGCTGGCTAACTTGTATATTAATCTTTGTGTGGGACTGTGTCAAATGACTTGCTAAAGTCTAGGTAGGCCACGTCCACAGCCCCTCCCTGATCTACTACTTTGGTCACCCAGTCAAAAGAATTCTATCAGATTTTCTGGCATGACCTTCCTGCTGTGAATCCATGCTGCCTTGGGTCCTGTACCCCTCTAGCCTCTAGATACGACAATTCTTTCCTTCAGAGTGATTCCATCATTTTCCTATCACTGAGGTTAAACTAACAGGTCTGTAGTTTCCTGCTTCTGCCTTGTTCCACTTTTGTGAAAGGAATCACATCTGCCCTCCTCCAGTCCTCGGGTACCACCCCATCCTCCCATGATTTGTTAAAGAGGGTAGTCAGTGGTGTTACTAGTTCTACCCTTAGTTCTTTTAGAATTCTGGGATGAATCCCATCAGGCCCCATTGCTTTGTCCACCTTCACTTTTAAGAGTTTTTCAGAACCCTTTCTTCTGTAAATGGGCTGGTATCAACTTCTGTATCCAGAGTGTTTCTATTGTTTGTTTTAGGTACTCCCTTCTTCATTTGTAAATACTGAGCAAAAATATTTGTTTAGTATCTCTGCCTTTTCACAGTCTCCCTCTGCCCACCCTCCTCCCCTTTCTTAAGCCTCACTATCCCTCCTTGGTCTTCCTTCACTCCCTGATGTACCTATAAAAGGTTTTACCCCCCTTCTTAACTGAGTTGGCTATCTTTTCCTCGGTTTGAGCCTTTGCTGTTCTGACTGCCTTCCCAGATTCCTTCCGCAACTTGCAGCCAACATAAATCCTGTCAATATGATGCCGGTCGACAAAAGTGTTGTCGAACTGGCATCATGGAGCCGTTGGAGGCAAGAGGATGAACCAGTTAGGCATTAATTTCCTAGTAGAGCCCTCCTTTGTCATGCTTTAATGCTTACTTAGCATAGCACTACTTCCTCTACACTACTTCTAATCATCAATATTCCATTGAATACTGTTAAACCCTGAATGACTTACTACATAACATATTTCCTTGTACTATACTGTATAGGCAGAGTGACAAAATGCCCATAGAATCCCCCCCCCCCACACACACACACACCGTCCCATAAAATTTAGCAAGGCCTATTTTCAAGTCTGTTATGCAATATGACGTAGAAAGTTCTAGGAATTTTCTAAGAATCAGTCAACATGGCTGTCAACTGATCCTTGTAATGTGGGACAGTTGAGAGGCAGAGAGTAGGCTGTAATGCACAGGGGAGATAGCTTGGCCTAGTTGCTTGAGTACAGCTGAACCTGGAGACCCAGGTTTGAATGCCATAAGTAACATTTATTCACTGTGTTGCCCTGAGCAAGTTATCAACCTCCCAGCACTTAACCGACCCCCTCATACCAGCTTTCTCCTGAACTCCACCAGGTATTCATGAGTTCTGCTACATAATAGTTCACCTCAGGAAACTCAGTTTTCAGTTCACACATCTTGTTGCTACCCTTCTCACACTACAGTCATGCAGTGAAGGACTTGGTTTCTCTCATTTTTCTGAGTTTGGCCCTTACAGAATACTGCTGACAAACTGAATTACATTTCTTGTGCACACAGAATTTTGTTGCGACTGGTTCATTTTCATTAACAAGAATGATACTCTTTCTAACCCAGAATCCAATGTAAACGCTATTGGTGGACTCGCTTTCTTTTCACACGACCCCCATTTATAAACACTCTCTTCTTGCACAGTACACAGTATGTCTAGCTGCTGCTGCCTAGCCCCCTTGAAATATATCTCCCATATTTTATCAAGTTAAGAAATTGCTGGTTCCATTGTACTTTTAATGAGGGCTCTCAATTCCTCTCTGGCCACACAAAACTATGCTGGTGGGTCCTGTCCGCTGGTGTCAGCACATCTACTCACCATTTCACCACCAGACAGCCATGCTGCACCAGTCCATGTCCACTGCTCCAACTCCTCAGCCCTGGCGCTTTGATGGACCACTTCTCTCTCACAGTCATCACCTGGCCTTGACACCCTCCGCTATCATTACTCGACATCGATTCCATGCACTTGCTGCCACCCAATAGAATTGGCCCACTCTCCTTACACCTGGAATTCAAAGCAAAAAAGGCATCAATTAAAAAAAAGTGTCCACCAGTTCGTCGGTGCAGTGGTTCCATTTCCGCTTGCCACGCTGGTGACCCAGGTTCAGGAACGGACCCAGGTCACTGGAGAGCCAACTGGGAGGAGAAGGCTCGAGTGTCCAATGACTGCTAGCCTTCTCCCAGGGGGAAGGGATGCAGCTCACTGTGTGCCACCTCCTGGCAGAGGCCAGGAGCATGACAGCTCGGTAAGCCCCACTGTACGCAAGGGGCATGGTGGATGTCGACATGTGCCTTGACGTCTGTGGCACACCATGCCCCAGGGCAGTAAACTGGAAACACTGCTCCTCAGCTAGCTGGATGATGGCTGCCTGCTCCTGCCACCATGAGTGCCCTGAAACCCCAAAGCCACCTCAGCAACTCCCAGTGACTGAATAGAGAGTGCACTGGTTGCCCTCTCTGGCACCTTCCCCCCTGAAAGAGAGGTACCCATCCGGTGAAGGGATACACCAGACTACCCCGGGATGACTGCAATGTGAGGTAAGGTGGAGGGGGTTGGGGCGAGGGTGTCAGAGGGGTCCATTGCTGGTGAGAAGGAGATGTCAGCTGGGAGCATGTGGAAGGAGCAAAAATAAAAAAAGTCCACCCAATAGGGGTGGAGGGGGTGGGGAGGGAATTGTTCCCTTCACATCATTGGCGGGGGGTACATGCATGCCACAGCATGTCACAAGGGGGCAAATGCACAAAAAAACTACTACAGAAAAATTATGCAGATGATTATTTGTGTGGCTGGGATCTATTGGCTAAAGCTGGGGCTGGCAGTATAGCTTAGAGGTTAGAGTAACGAGCTGTGAATGAGCTTGGTACATCCAGCAGACCAGACCTGGGTTTGATTCTCACAACCTCCACTTGCATACTTTGTGACTCTGAGCAAGTCATTTAACTGCCCAGTGCTCCGGCACACATATAACATGATGTTTATGAGTAAGGAGGCAGCAGCAAGAGTGGAAAATGCCACACTGGTGAAGGAAGTGGTGGGGGGGATGTCAGCCAGGCTAATTGGGATGCAAACAGCTGTTTTTTGGGTGGTGTCCTGCAGATGAAAAGAATAGGCTGCACTATGATTAGTGTGCCTTTCTCTTTTCAAGTACAGAACGGTTCAGGGAAAACACCGTCACGATCAGCCTGGCTGATGATTGATGTGGCTCTGTCATGCTCCTTGCAGACCACTCTACATTGGACAGACAATCTCACACCCCCTTAAAAGCAACTCATTTCAAGAAGTTTGCAGCAGGTGCATGCACAGTGAACGTAAAAAAAGGTTTGTGATGAGGCCTGTATCCAAACTGGTTTTAACAACAGTAGTTATTCATGATCAAGAACAAACAAATTAGCAGCCAGTGTACAGCTAGCTATCTTACAACAAGCAAGTGTGCAACTAGCTATATTACAACAAGCAAGCATACAGCTAATGTAGCTATACTACAACGAGCAAGTGTACAGCTAGCTATATTACAACAAGCAAGTGTACGGCTAGCTATATTACAACAAGCAAGTATACAGCTAGCTATATTTCAGCAGTCAAGGGTACAGTTAGCTATATTACAACAAGCAAGTGTACAACATGCTATAGTACAACAAACAAGCATACAACAAGCTATATTAAAACAAGCAAGTGAACAACTAGCTAAATTACAACAAGCAAACATACAGCTAGCTATATTACAACAAGCAAGCGTACAGCTACTGTAATTATATTACAACAAGTAAGTGTACAGTTAGCTATATTACAACAAGCAAGTGTAAGGCTAGCTATATTGCAAGCCAGTGTACAACTAGCTATTTTAGAAAAAAGCAAGTGTACAGCTAGTTATATTTCAACAGGCAAGCATACAGCTAGCTAAATTGCAAAAAGCAAGTGTACAACTAGCTATGTTACAACAAGCAAGTGTTCATCTAGCTATATTACAACAAAGTGTACAACTAGCCCTATTACAAAAAGCAAGCACACGACTAGTTATATTCCAACAAGCAAGTGTACTGTACAACCAGCTATATTACAACAAGCAAGTGCACAGCTAGCTATATTTTAACAAGCAAACGTAAGTTAATGTAGCTATATTACAACGAGCAATTGTACAACAATATGTTCCAACAAGCAAGTGTATAGCTAGATATATTGCAAGCAAGTGTACAACTAGCTATTTTAGAAAAAAATAAGTGTACAGCTAGTTATATTTCATCAGGCAAGCATACAGCTAGCTAAATTGCAAAAAGCAAGTGTACAACTAGTTATGTTACAACAAGCAAGTGTTCATCTAGCTATATTACAAGAATGTGTACAACTAGTTATATTACAAAAGTAAGTGTACATCAAGCTATATTACAAGCAAGTGTACAACTAGCCATATTACAAAAGCAAGAGTACGACTGAGTATTTCCCAACAAGCAAGTGTACAACCAGCTATATTACAAAAAGCAAGTGTACAGCTAGCTATATTACAACACACAAGGGTACAGCTAGCTATATTACAACAAGTAAGTGTACAGCTAGCTATATTACAACAAGCAAGTGTACAGCTCATGTAGCTATATTACAAGCAATTGTACAACAATATGTTCCAACAAGCAAGTGTACAGCTAGCTATATTACAGCAAGCAAGTGTACAATCAGCTATATTCCAACAAGCAAGTGCACAGCTAGCTATATTACAACATGCAAGGGTACAGCTAGCTATATTACAACAAGCAAGTGTACAGCTAGCTATTTTACAGCAAGTAGGTGTACAGATAGCTATATTACAACAAACAAGTGTACAACTGGCTAAGTTCCAACAAACAAGTGTCTAGCTAGCTCTGTTACAACAAGCAAGTGTATGCCTAGCTATATTGCAACAAGCGAGGGAACAGCTAGCTGTATTGCAACACACAAGGGAACAGTTAGCTATATTACAATAGGCAACTGTAGAGTTAGCTTTATTACAACACACAAGGGTACAGCTAGCTATATTAAAACAAGCAAGCGTACAGCTGACTGTATTGTGACAAGCAAGCATACAGCTAGCTATATTATGACAAGGAAGCATGCAGCTAGCTAAATTACAACAAACAAGTGTGCGATTAGCTATGTTCCAACAAGCAAGGGTACAGCTAGCTACGTTACAACAAGTAAGTGTACAACTAGCTATATTACAACAAACAAGCATACAGCTAGCTATGTTTCAACAAGCAAGCTATCTACTAGCTATGTTAGAACAGGTAAGTGTATAACTAGCTATATTACAACAAGCCAGTGTACAATTCACTATGTTCCAACAAGCAAGTGTACAATAAGCAAGTGTACAGCTATCTATATTACAAAAGGCATGTGTGCAACTTGCTATATTACAACAAGCTAGTGTACCACTAGTTGTATTACAACAAGCAAGCATACAGCTTGTCATATTTCAACAAGCAAGCATATGCTATATTACAACAAGCAAGTGTACAGCTAACTATATTACATCAAGTAAATGTACACCTATCTATAGTGCAACAAGCAGGTGTACAGATAATTATTTTACAACAAACAAGGGTTCAGATAACTATATTACAATGAGCAAGTGGATAACTAGCTATGTCCCAAAAAACAAGTGTACAACTAGCTATGTTCCAACAAGCAAGTGTCTAGCTAGCTCTATTACAACAAGCAAGTGTACAACTTGCATTATTACAACAAGCAAGGGAGCAGCTAGCTATACTACAATAAGCAAGAGTACAGTTAGCTATAAAACAACAAGCAAGTGTACATCTAGCTATATGACAACAGGCAAGGGTACAGCTAGCTATATTACAACAAGCAAGTGTACAGCTGGCTATAATGCAACAGACAAGCATACAACTAGCTATATTACAGCAAGCAAGTGTACAGCTAACTAGTAGAACAAGCAAGTGTACAGTTAACTATATTACAACAAACAAGCATACAGCTAGCTATGTTATAACAAGCAAGCGTACAGCTAGCTATATTACAACAAGCAAGTATACAATTAGCTATATTACAACATGCAAGTACACAGCTAGCTATGTTCCAACAAGCAAGTGTACAGCTAGCTATATTACAACAGGCAAGTGTACAACTAGTTATGTTACAGCAAGCAAGTGTACAACTAGCTATGTTGCAACAGATATGTGTATATCTAGGTATATTACAACAAGCAAGGGTACAGCTAGCTATATTACAACAAGCAAGTGTATAGCTAGCTAAATTACAGCAAGCAGGTGTACAGATAGCTATATTACAACAAGCAGGGGTACATCTTGCATTATTACAACAAGCAAGGAAGCAGCTAGCTGTACTACAATAAGCAAGAGTACAGTTAGCTATATTACAACAAGCAAGTGTACATCTAGCTATATGACAACAGGCAAGGGTACAGCTAGCTATATTACAACAAGCAAGTGTACAGCTGGCTATAATGCAACAGACAAGCATACAACTAGCTATATTACAGCAAGCAAGTGTACAGCTAACTAGTAGAACAAGCAAGTGTACAGTTAACTATATTACAACAAACAAGCATACAGCTAGCTATGTTATAACAAGCAAGCCGTACAGCTAGCTATATTACAACAAGCAAGTATACAACTAGCTATATTACAACATGCAAGTAAACAGCTAGCTATGTTCCAACAAGCAAGTGTACAGCTAGCTATTACAACAGGCAAGGTACAACTAGTTATGTTACAGCAGGCAAGTGTACAACTAGCTATGTTGCAACAGATATGTGTATATCTAGGTATATTACAACAAGCAAGGGTACAGCTAGCTATATTACAACAAGCAAGTGTATAGCTAGCTATATTACAGCAAGCAGGTGTACAGATAGCTATATTACAACAAGCAGGGGTACATCTTGCTATAGTCCAACAAGCAAGTGTACAACTAGCTATATTCCAACAAGCAAGCGTACAGCTGGCTATGTTCCAACAAGCAAGTATCTAGCTAGCTCTAGTACAACAAGCAAGTGTACACCTAGCTATATTACAACAAGCTAGGGAACAGCTAGCTGTATTACAACAAGCAAGTGTACACCTAGCTATATTACAACAAGCTAGTTAACAGCTAGCTGTATTACAACAAGCAAGTGTACACCTAGCTATATTACAACAAGCTAGGGAACAGCTAGCTGTATTACAACAAACAAGGGAACAGCTAACTATAATACAACAAGCAAGTGTACACCTAGCTATATTACAACAAGCTAGGGAATAGCCAGCTGTATTACAACAAGCAAGGGAACAGCTTGCTGTATTACAACAAACAAGGGAACAGCTAGCTATAATACAACAAGCAAGTGTACAGCTAGCTATATTATAACAAGCAAGGGAACAGCCAGCTGTATTACAACAAGCAAGTATACAGCTGGCTATAATGCAACAGACAAGCATACAACTAGCTATATTACAGCAAGCAAGTGTATAGCTAGCTATGTTACAACAGGCAAGTGTACAACTAGTTATGTTACAGCAAGCAAGTGTGCAACTAGCTATATTACAACATATACGTGTATATCTAGGTATATTACAACAAGCAAGGGTACAGCTAGCTATATTACAACAAGCAAGTGTATAGCTAGCTATATTACAGCAAGCAGGTGTACAGATAGCTATATTACAACAAGCAAGTGTACACCTAGCTATATTACAACAAGCTGGGGAACAACTAGCTGTATTAAAACAAGCAAGTGTACACCTAGCTATATTACAACAAGCTAGGGAACAGCTAGCTGTATTACAACAAACAAGGGAACAGCTAGCTATAATACAACAAGCAAGTGTACAGCTAGCTATATTACAACAAGCAAGTATCTAGCTAGCTCTAGTACAAAAAGCAAGTGTACACCTAGCTATATTACAACAAGCTTAGGAACAGCTACCTGTATTACAACAAACAAGGGAACAGCTAGCTATAATACAACAAGCAAATGTACACCTAGCTATATTACAACAAGCTAGGGAACAGCCAGCTGTATTACAACATGCAAGGGAACAGCTAGCTGTATTACAACAAACAAGGGAACAGCTAGCTATAATACAACAAGCAAGTGTACACCTAGCTATATTACAACAAGCTAGGGAACAGCTAGCTGTATTACAACAAGCAAGGGAACAGCTAGCTGTATTACAACAAACAAGGAAACAGCTAGCTATAATACAACAAGCAAGTGTACAGCTAGCTATATTATAACAAGCAAGGGAACAGCCAGCTGTATTACAACAAGCAAGTATGCAACAGTACAACTAGCTATATTTATTTATGTCCTTGGTAACCAGGTAGGTGCACTGATCCAGAGGACCATTTTCAGTCACAACCGTGGCCACAATGTGGCAAAAGCAGCAACAGATACAAATAGTACTTACAAGAGGAAGAAGTAGATGGGAGCTGGGGAGGATGGTGTGGAAAGTCAGAGGAGCAGAGCAGGGGAGGAAAAGGCAAAGGGATTATGTCCAGGGGAGTAATGGTATCAGGTAGTGGATGGGAGTTGGGAGGACCACCCAATATACAGGAGTATCTCTTCTTCAGAGGAATAGGGAACCCAGGGTGGAGGAATGGCAAGTGGTAAGGGGAAGGGGTGGGAATGTGAGAGTAGAATCAGGGGTGGTTCATTCTAAATGGGTGCATTTAATGAATAGACTTGCACCACTGTCTGGAAAGAGGGAGGGGGCAGCAGGAGGTGAGGTAGGAGATCAGGGTGAGCCAGGGTTGAGAGTAGGAGCACAGGGGAAGGGAGAGAGAACTAGTCAGGGTGGGCATGGAAGAGGAGGCAGGCAAAACTGAGTGGAGCATGGGGGAGGGAGAGAAAAGGGAAAGAAAGAAAAGAGGGAACACTGAAAGCAGATACAGATAGAAGAGGAGGGGCAGTTTGGGAGATGGAAAAACAGTTAAAAGATTACATTTTGAATGGGGAGATAAGTTTACCAGTGTTCAGAGGGAGCAGTTAGGTGGGGAAGCAGCTAGTACCGAGGGTAAGAAAGGAAGGACGGTGAGTACAGATGCAGGGGATGGAAGAGTGGCAATCATAGGGGACTCCATAATTAGGGGTATTCACTGGGGAAGGAAAGGGGACCCAAATGCAAGCAGGAGGGTGGTTTGTATGCCAGGGATGACAGCAGGGAAGGTGAGCCCAAGAATAAGAGAAATAATAAGGGAGGTTGGAGGAAAACCTAATTTAGTTATAGATTTGGGAACCAACGACCTTGCTGGGGAGGAGGTTGAGGTACTGCAAAGTAGGTTCAGAGAGTTAGGGAATATCTGCAGAGAGGAAGGAAGTTCACTTGCCTTCTCAGAGGTGATACCAGTACCATGTGCCAGCAACTCCAGGAAAAGAAGAATAGACAATTTTAATGACTGGCTGAGGAAATGGTGCAGGGAGGAGATGTTCATCTGTATTGGGAACTGGGAGGAGACCTGGTCAAACAAAGCACTCTTTTCACCAGACAGGCTACACCTTATTAGGGAGGGTTTGAGGGTACTCAGGGACAAACTGGGGGAATACATAACCACTACACTTAACTTAAACTACTGGGGGGGGCAGAGGGCATGTGGGACCACAGATTCTGAGAGGAGGAGGTCAGTGACCCCCCCCACAGTGATTGAAGAGGTCTGGATGGAGGAGGTAGAAGGGGCAAGATCACAGTTAGCAAATGGTGGAGGGGTGAGGAACACATAACAAGGGTACGTAGAAGGGTGCACACAGTGGGAGTAAATGTGACTAGAACAATAGAGGGAAGAGAAAGAAGGCCAGAATCTAGGTGGAGGGTGGTATCTCTGAATGCGCGCAGTCTTGGAAACAAGATGGATGACCTGCAAGCACTATTAGCAGACAGGAGGGTGGACATAGCTGCAGTAACCCAGACTTGGGCAACATCACATCATGACTGGGACCTTGCTATCCCTGGATATAAACTATACAGGAGGGATAGTGAAGTCAGGAAGGAGGGAGGGGTGGCAGTTTAAATCAGGGAGGGAATAACTTGCACAAGGGAGAAGTTGGAGGAAGGGGAGGTGGAGTCATTATGGGTTCAGTTAAGATCAAATAGAGGGAGAAAGGTGAGGTTGGGGGTGGCTTACAGATCACCCAGTAAGGATGAGGAGAGGGACAGGGAACTGAGCTCACAAATATTGGAAGCTGCGGGAAGAGAAGAGGTAGTAATTGTGGGGGACTTCAGCCTGCCCAAAGTGGACTGGAGCATACCATCCACAACATGTGCTGGGGGTCAGGTGATCCTGGAAGGACTGCAGAGTGAGTTCCTGACTCAGGGCATCACTGAACCAACAAGAGCTGAGGCAATTCTTGATCTGGTGCTCACAAATGGGGAGCACGTACAGGAAATAATGGTCAGGTAGTCACTGGGTGGAAGTGACCATTGCACAATGTGGTTCCAGTTGGATATGGGCAGGGAAAGCATTCTGACTAAGACCCAAATCTTGGATTTCAGGATGGTGAAATTCAGGAAAATGGGTGAAGCACTAAGGGGCCATCTGGCAGACATCAGAGCAGATATGGGGGGACCAAAGGTGTCCATCATTAAGGAAGGAATACTGGTTGCCACAGATGAGTGCTTTAGGCTAAGGGGTAGAACACAATGGCCAAAGTGCCCAGCTGGTTCAGTTCTGGGGTTGTCTGGGCAGTAAGGGAAAAGATGTTGGCCTATAGAAAATTCAGGAAGACCAAGAGAGGGGGTAGATTGGGAAAATTTTGGCTAAGGATACAAGTAAGGAAGTCCGGCGAGCAAAGGCACAGAAAGAGCTGCAGATAGCTGAAGGAATTAAGAAGTGGAGAAGGCTTTCTTTCACTATATAATTGAGAAAAGGGACAAGAGGTAAGGGATTGTTAAGCTTAAGAAAGGGGTGGAGTGGGTGAAGGATAATGGGGGAAAAGCAGAGACACTAAATGAATACTTCTGTTCCGTCTTCACCAGGGAGAAGTACGGACCAGTGCCTTCAGTAGGGAAAAGAGGAGCGGGGGGGGGAAGCACAGATATAGTGATAGAGGAGGATAGAGTGAGGGAGGAGCTGCTGGCATTGAAGACAAATAAATCACCAGGCCCGGACAGAGTACATCCAAGGGTACTAAAGGAATTGGCTGAGGAGCTGGCAGAGCCACTGGCAGACCTATTTAACAGTTCACTTGCATCAGGCATGGTACCGCAGGACTGGAGAACAGCACATGTAGTGCCCCTCCACAAAAGCAGTCCCAAGGAAGACCCAGGGAATTACAGACCAGTCAGCCTGACTTCAATTGCAGGCAAACTCATGGAGACCATACAAAAGGAAAGGTTGGTGCAATATCTAGAGAAGCATGGTCTCCAGGATGATAGGCAGCATGGGTTAATGGGGGCAGATTGTGTCAAACAAATCTGATTGACTTCTTTGACTGTGTCACTAAGACAGTGGACAGGGGCCAAGTGGTAGACATCCTCTATCTTGATTTAGAAAATGGGCTTAGAGATTCCCAAACTGTGATTGGCTGATGTCCCTGGCAAGGTGGGCATGTATCAGACAACAGAGCCCAGCTTAGAATGAGTGCCAGTCTCAACTGACCTGATCACGGAAATCATAGGGTAAATTGGAATGTTCAAATTTGATCTGCCACCATGTTTTTTTTCTCCCATTTAGCGGGTGAGTTGGCAGTTGGCCAACCCCCCTGCCCCTTTTCAGAATGTCTAAGTCAATTTTCTGAATAAATACTAGGCACACATTAAAAAAAAACAAAGAAATGAAAGAAAAAAGGAGTCAATCCGATCATTGAGTGGGAGAGACTGAAAGCGCTATCTCTGGTAGCACTGCCGCTCTCTCGATCTCCTTCTCTCTTGGCATGTAGCCCTACTGTCAAGTGTCTGTAACCAGAAGCAACACTACAGCATCTTGTCAGAGGGGAAAAGTGACCTGAACTCTAATAAGCAAGGAGGCACAGCAAGTGTTTTTTGACTTTTGTAATTAAGTTACTAGTCAAGGTGCAGCAGCTGCTGCGATTGCAGTCAGTAGTTATTATGGTGTTTCAACAGGTGGGACAGGACACAGTGCAAAAATCTGGGTTTGAAGGTACTGATACGGAAAACAGAGGGATTGACAGTATGATCATCCTTGAGTAAAGAATTATGCTTTTTGTTATGCTCCACTAATTACACCTTTCGCCACGACTACGCTGGTTTTTTATTTGGGGGGGGGTGACAACCAGCTGCAAAGGCAGAACTAGGGAGGCTCCAGTAAGACATGAACGGCCACTCTGATGGCAATGTAAAACTCTTCCCGACTCCTTCAGCACTCACATTTGAAAAAGCCGCTGCCTGCTCTGCTCCAGACAACACTCCCTCCTCAACACATGCACAGCACAGAAAAGACAGTCAGCAGCGCCCTTCACATTAACATGTAAAGATTAAACTGCCTTTTTTTAACCGCTAATACAAAACAACAATCAAGCATGCTGACAAACTGCTTAAAACCCCAAATCTGCACTAAAGATGAAACTGTAGCTGCACTCACTCACTGGCTGTATCCACTGGAAACTCAAGCACCTTCGCTACACCGATGGTACTGCAGTTATTCAAATACAAAACAAAGGACACTGTTACAGTTTAATCTGAGTACTGTATGTTTTCACTCCTCAGGCTGATTTTTCCCAGTTCTTGAGCTCTCCAAAAAGTATCCCTGCAAACTAATACAGATCAGTACTGCACAGCAAAGGCAAAAGTAAATCGAAAACAAGTACTTGTTTTACATAGGCTTCATTTGTTTTTGGTTTTCTACCACCAGGCTAGAACTCCTTCCCTATGCATATCCCATTCCCACTAAGAAAACACAACATTCTAAAGCAGTCGAAGGAACTATTTTATTACATAATAAATGAAACAGCTAAGAGTTTTAGCATTTAAACATAAAATTATTTTTTTCAAATATATATAATACAGTGACCCATTTTCTAAGTGCAATAATACCCTCCAGGGTGTGCGGTATGGGCTATACCGGACCTTCCAGGGGCTATAAGGCCCTCCACCTGCGGCGTCGGGCCTCATTACACCCCTGGGCGGTCCGGTATAGCCCAATACTGCCCACCCTGTCAGGTATTATTGCTTACTTCAACAAGGCCTTTGACTCTGTGCCCCACAAAAGGTTGATCAGGAAGTTGGTGGATCTCGAGGTTGGGGAAAAGATGGCCAGATGGGTGGAAAACTGGCTGAGGGACAGAACCCAGAGGGTGGTTGTTGGGGGAGTGTTATCTGGCACCAGAGAGATAATCAGTGGGGTCCCACAGGGCTCGATGCTGGGGCCAGTGTTGTTCAATATCTTCATCAGTGACATTGGGGATGGCACTAAGGGCAAAATGTGCCTATTTGCAGATGACACCAAGCTCTGTGGGAAAGTGGACACAGCTGAAGGGATATAGGACCTACAGAAATATCTGGAAAAGCTTCAGACATGGTTCAGGATCTGGCCACTTGGCTTGAATGCCAAGAAATGCAAAGTTATGCATATTGGAGCCAGGAATCCCAGGACGGAGTACTACCTGGGTGGAGTCCGAGTATCTGCATCAGAGGAGGAGAAGGACCTGGGGGTGATGATCACTAGTGATCTGGAGAGAGAAGGATATATTGCCTTTGTACAGGTCACTGGTAAGGCCACATTTAGAGTATGGAATTCAGTACTGGTGCCCACACCTCAAAAAGGACATTAACCTGCTGGAGAAGGTCCAGAGGAGAGCTACAAAGATGAAAGTTGGTCAGCAGAGTAAGGCATATGAGGAGAGGTTGAGGGCACACAACATGTACTCCCCAGAAGACAGGAGAGAGGGGACATGATTGGGATGTTCCAGTACTTGAAAGGGATAAATAAGGTTGATAGGGAGAGTCTCTTTAAGGTGAGTGGCAACCATAACATGAGGGGGCAGAGTCTTAAGCTTGAGGGTGGGAGGTTTAGGAGGAAGGTCAGGAAGCACTTCTTCACAGAGAGGGTAGTGGAAACTTGGAATGCGCTGCTGGAAGAGGTCATCTCGTTGAAGACAGTGGGCAGCTTTAAGAGAGGATGGGATAGGCATGGGGGGAAGATAAGGATCGGGGTAGGGAGGATGGGAGGAGTGGGGAAGGAGGGCAGGGACATTAGCTCAAACTGTGGACCCGGCAATACGAGCAGACTTGATAGACCAAATTGCCTTTTTCTGCTGGCTTCTTCATATTTTCATGTGTAAGAATAAAATATACAGTGTGCATCCCACTCTAGGTAGCAGGGTAAGGTATACAGTGGGTCAAACTAGGTTGACAAGGATAATAAGTTCAGGAGCATAAACAAGTTACAAGAAACAAACAAATGGTATAGGTTACAAACAATAAAAGTATACAGTTTCAATGGGTCCATACAACTGGTGCATCTATTAACTGTGCAGGTTCTAAGAGATTAAAGCATTCATAGTATGATCTTGGATTTGAAACAGAGGAGATGGGGTGATGTATAGGGCATTAAGGGTCGAAGGGGAGCTAGGGAACAGAAAAGGTTAGGGGAGTCTTGGGGCTTGTGTAGGGAGGATAGAGGTGTGGAAACAGAGGGGAAGACAAAGTGGGGGAATTAAGTGCTGCTAATTCAAGGAAGAGCATTTGGTATGTAGCCTCTCGCATCCTTGCACTGAGCAGGTGCAGTTTGCGGCCATAAGGAGCCAAGCTTTCAGGTTGTGTTTAAAAGCATGGTTGGTTTCAGATATGTGAATGGACAAGGGGAGCTTGTTCCATAGTGAGGGAGCTGCGATCAAGAAGGCTCGATTACCCATAGTTGTGGTGGTGCAGGGTACTTCTAGCGGGGGGACTGAGGAAGTCCTGAGAGTCCTTGGGACCACTCTATCAGTCAGAAAGGGTGAGTAGGGGGACAGGTGCCGGTTTCAGAGTAAGTTGTTTACCAGGCAGCCCATAGCATAGTCAAAGAAACCTTGTAGTGGGGGTCCCCTTGGTCTGGTAGAGGGATCAGTGATGGGAGCGGAAAGGAGCTAAAAGGGCAAATCGGCATATAGAGTTGTATGTCGTATTTAGCCATGAGACCAGGGTAGAGGATACGTGTGAGTAGAGTGGGAGCAGTAGTCCAGGAGGGGTAGTAGGTTACCACGTGCTATGGCAAGACATGCTTCAGCAAACAGGTAATGCTTGTGCTGGTAAGCAGCACCCAACTTTTGGTGAATTCTCCTTATGGTAAGGCTGATATGTTCAGAGAAAGAGAGGAAGGGGTCAATGGTAACTCCTAGATATTTAAAAGATGTGACGTTTTCAAGGGGAAGGTCAGCTGGGGTGAGTACCAGAAGAGAGGAGTTAGTTTTGGCAGACTTGTTATGCAGGGTTTAGATCTGAAGACCATGGCTTTAGTCTTTTTCTCATTGACTAGTAGCTTGTTGGAGAGGAACCAATTGTGGGCAGAGCTGTAGTTCTGCGTAAAGGCAGAGGAGATGGAGTCAGTGGATTTATCGCTGTCATAGAGTACTATATCGTTGGCATAGAGTAGAGCATTACAACTAAGGCTGTCTCTAGGGACTGTATTTATGAACATGGAAAAAAGTGGGTGTCCAAGGATGGAACCCTGGGGGACTCTTGTGAGCACATGGAGGGGGCAGCAGATGCTTTGCTGATGATGTCTGACTGAGACCAGTTTCATAAGTAGCTGTAGAACCAAGCAGCAGGCCCAGTGGTGCAGCCAAATAGTAGCAGGGTTGAGTGGCGGAGATGGTGGTCAAACAAGTCAAATGCTTTTGACAGATCAAGGAAGACTGCACCCGTGGGTTTGCCCTGATTCATGTTCCTCAGTACATGATTGGAGAAAATGGCCAGAGCAGAGGTGGAACTATGTTGTTTTCGGAACTATGTTGAAGGGGACATAGGAGGCTGTGTTTTTCCGGGTGCTCTGATAGCTGTGCATGCACGATTTCCTCATGCAGTTTGGTCAGGTGGGGGAGCAGGGAGATGGGTCTCTAATTGTCTAGGGACAGGGGATCACCGGCTTTGAAGATTGCTACATTAGCATGTTTACAAAACTCGGGCACAGTAGCTATGGTAAGGGCAAGATTGAAGATGTGGGTGAGGGGTTTAACAATTGCAGGTGAGATGAGTCTTAGGAAAGCTTGGTACATTCCACTACTACAAGGACTTCCTTCAGCCTGTAGAGACTTTAGTAGCTTAATGGTGTCAGCTTGGTTAATGGCCCTAAACTGGAAAGGAGGGAGCAGGGTGGAGGTAGATGTGGAGGGAGAGTTGTTTGGATGGAGGTTCTGGGCTGGGGTAGCCTGGGCAGGGGAGGCCTAGGCATGGGGAGCTTGCTAAGATAGGGGGGATAGGTCAGTCAATTTTAAGTTAAAAGCATTTGCAACTTCATTGGTGTCCGAGGTGGTACCAAAGGGGGATGCAAGTTATGTTATCTGTCTGTTATTCTTGGCATTTAGAATAGATCCAATGGTAGCCCAGAAAGTACATGGGTTTCCAAGGGTTTTGTTTTGTTGATTTACATAAAACTGGCACTTCATCGACTTGGCAGACTGTTTGCAGAAATTTCGCAGCTGCCGGTAGGCATTCCAGAGTTGGGGGGAGGGGGATGCTTTGTATGTCTTACATTTGCTATCCCCATCTTTCATTAATGATAAGAGCTCTCTGGGTAGCCAGCATGCAGAACCACCTCTTACCCTTCTGGTCGTGAAGGGGAAATAGGTATCCTGTATGTGAGAGAGGGTGGAGGTAAAGGTGACTGTGTCAGAGATGTGACTATAATGGTAGAGGGCTGACCAGTTTAACACCCCAACATCTCTGAGGACTGGCTCAGGATCTTGTTGGTCAAATCTTTGGAAGGACAGGAGTTTGTGAGGGGGAGATTGACTTGGTGGATAGTACAGCATAGGTAGGGGTGTGGTCGCTGATTGAGTCAGACATTGTGCCAGCTTGAAGGATTAAGCTTGCTTGGTTTGTGGTGACCCAGTCAATGAGGGAGTGGTTTAATGTGCAAGTGTTGTGCCTTGTGGGGGTGTTGATAAGTTGTTCCTTGTTATGCACCTTCAGTAGGTTTGCATAGTCTAGCACAGGGGTGTCTAGCCAATTGAGGTTGAAATCTTAGATTGCAACTAGATCTCTTGTGGGTGCTGCATGCCCCCAGCCATCTAAGAAGTTGGATAAGCCTGGGATGCCTCCTGTTGGGGGGTTATAACAGCAGCCTATGTGGAATTTTTTGATGTGCCCAGGATTAATTCAGTGAGGAGCCATTCGCTTGGTGACGTGTGGGTGGAGCAACTGATGATGGTGGTAGTTATGTGCTCTTGCACATAGAGTGCTATGGCTCGGACCCTCTTTTTGCCAGATCTGTCCTGGCATAAGAGTGAGTATCCCTGTAGTTGAAAGTGGGGTACATGGTAGGGTTTAAGCCATGTCTCAGAGAAACCCAACACCTGTGGTTTGTACAGGGCTGCCCACACCTCAAGCTCAGGGAGCTGTGATGGGAGGCTGCTGACATTCATGTGGGCAACCTTTAGCACACAGGACTTTACTCAGATGACATCAGTATGGTCGATGTGGGTGCTTATGGTGCCAGGGTTGGGTTCTATGTCTCCTTCAAGCAGAATGAGAGACAGGAGAGGTCAGTTTGGTGGATGCCAGGTGGGGGGGTTGGAGGGTGAGGGAGTGTACGTAAGGCCCAGCAGTCAGTATTAAAAAATAGACAGTAAGGCCAAGAGGAGTTCACTTGTGAGAGTGAGTTCAAGCCCAGATACCTGAAATGTGGTGTCTGAGTTATCATTTGTGAGAGGTAAAAGGCATGATTTTTGCTGTTCAACCACCAGGATTGATGTGCAAATATCCACTGTCAGTAGCAGGGAGGTTAGGGGGAGCATCGTGAGTATGATCATGTAAGGGCTCATGATTATTTGGAGGTGCCTGACTTTACTTATATTACAACAAGCAAGGGAAGAGCTAGCTGTATTACAACAAGCAAGGGAAGAGCTAGCTATATTACAACAAGCAAGTGTAGCTAGATATAGTACAACAAGCAAGTGTAGCTAGCTATAGTACAACAAGCAAGTGTACAACTAGCTATATTACAACAAGCAAGTGCACAGCTAGCTATATTTCACCAGGTAAGTGTACAGTAAGCTATATTACAACAAGCAAGTGTACAACTAGCTACATTACAACAAGCAAGTGTGAAACTAGCTATATTACAACAAGCAAGTGTGCAACTAGCTATATTACAACACGCAAGTGTACAGCTAGCTATATTACAACAAGCAAGTGTACAGCTAGCTATAGTACAATAGGCAAGTGCAGCTAACTATATTACAACAAGCAAGTGTACAGCTAGCTGTAGTACATTAAGCAAGTGCAGCTAGCTACATTACAACAAGCAGGTGTCTAGCTATAGTACAACAAGCAAGTGCACAACTAGCTATATTACAACAAGCAAGTTCTAGCTATATTACAAGCAAGTGTACAACTAACTATAGTACAATAAGCAAGTGCAGCTAGCTACATTACAACAAGCAAGTGTCTAGCTATATTACAACAAGCAAGTGTCTAGCTATATTACAAGCAAGTGTACAACTAGCTATATTACAACAAGCAAGTGTGCAACTAGCTATATTACAACAAGCAAGTGTGCAACTAGCTATATTACAACAAGCAAGTTTACAACTAGCTATATTACAACAAGCAAGTGTACAATTAGCTATATTACAGCAATCAAGGGTACAGTTAGCTATATTAGAACAGGCAGGCATACAAGTAACTATATTGTAACAAGCAAATGTACAGCTAGCTGTATTACAACAAGCAAGTGTACGACTAGCTATATTACAACAAGCAAGCGTACAGCTAGCTATATTACAACAAGCAATGGTACAACTAGCTATATTACAACAAGCAAGCATACAGCTAATGTAGCTATACTACAACAAGCAAGTGTACAGCTAGCTATATTACAACAAGCAAGTGAACAGCTAGCTATATTACAGCAAGCAAGGGTACAACTACATATATTACAGCAATCAAGGGTATAGTTAGCTATATTAGAACAGGCAAGCATACAACTAGCTATATTATAACAAGCAAGTTTACAACTAGCTATATTACAACAAGCAAGTGTACAATTAGCTATATTACAGCAATCAAGGGTACAGTTAGCTATATTAGAACAGGCAGGCATACAACTAACTATATTGTAACAAGCAAATGTACAGCTAGCTTGTATTACAACAAGCAAGTGTACGACTAGCTATATTACAACAAGCAAGCGTACAGCTAGCTATATTACAACAAGCAATGGTACAACTAGCTATATTACAACAAGCAAGCATACAGCTAATGTAGCTATACTACAACAAGCAAGTGTACAGCTAGCTATATTACAACAAGCAAGTGAACAGCTAGCTATATTACAGCAAGCAAGGGTACAACTACATATATTACAGCAATCAAGGGTATAGTTAGCTATATTAGAACAGGCAAGCATACAACTAGCTATATTATAACAAGCAAATGTACTGCTAGCTATATTACAACCAGCAAGGGTACAACTAGCTATATTACAACAAGCAAGTGTGCAGCTAGCAATATTACAGCAATCAAGGGTATAGTTAGCTATATTAGAACAGGCAAGCATACAGCTAAGTATATTATAACAAGCAAGTGTACAACTAGCTATATTACAACGAGCAGGCATACAACTAGCTATATTACAACAAGCAGGTGTACAACTAGCTATATCACAGCAATCAAGGGTACAGTTAGCTATATTAGAACAGGCAAGCATACAACTAGCTATATTATAACAAGCAAGTTTACAACTAGCTATATTACAACAAGCAAGTGTACAATTAGCTATATTACAGCAATCAAGGGTACAGTTAGCTATATTAGAACAGGCAGGCATACAACTAACTATATTGTAACAAGCAAATGTACAGCTAGCTGTATTACAACAAGCAAGTGTACGACTAGCTATATTACAACAAGCAAGCGTACAGCTAGCTATATTACAACAAGCAATGGTACAACTAGCTATATTACAACAAGCAAGCATACAGCTAATGTAGCTATACTACAACAAGCAAGTGTACAGCTAGCTATATTACAACAAGCAAGTGAACAGCTAGCTATATTACAGCAAGCAAGGGTACAACTACATATATTACAGCAATCAAGGGTATAGTTAGCTATATTAGAACAGGCAAGCATACAACTAGCTATATTATAACAAGCAAATGTACTGCTAGCTATATTACAACCAGCAAGGGTACAACTAGCTATATTACAACAAGCAAGTGTGCAGCTAGCAATATTACAGCAATCAAGGGTATAGTTAGCTATATTAGAACAGGCAAGCATACAGCTAAGTATATTATAACAAGCAAGTGTACAACTAGCTATATTACAACGAGCAGGCATACAACTAGCTATATTACAACAAGCAGGTGTACAACTAGCTATATCACAGCAATCAAGGGTACAGTTAGCTATATTAGAACAGGCAAGCATACAACTAGCTATATTATAACAAGCAAGTGTACAGCTAATTATATTACAACAAGCAAGTGTGCAACTAGCTATATTACAACAAGCAAGTGTACAGCTAGTTATATTACAACAAGCAAGTGTGCAACTAGCTATATTACAACAAGCAAGTGTACAACTAGCTATATGACAACAAGCAAGTGTGCAACTAGCTATATTACAATAAGCAAGTGTACAGCTAGTTATAATACAACAAGCAAGTGTACAACTAGCTATATTACAACAAGCAAGTGTGCAACTAGCTATATTACAACAAACAAGGGTACAACCAGCTATATTACAACAAGTAAGCATACAGCTAATGTAGCTATACTACAACAAGCAAGTGTACGGCTAGCTATATTACAACATGCAAGAGTACGGCTAGCTATATTACAACAAGCAAGTGTACAGCTAGCTATATTACAACAAGCAAGGGTACAACTAGCTAAATTACAGCAATCAAGGGTATAGTTAGCTATATTAGAACAGGCAAGCATACAACTAGCTATATTATAACAAGCAAGTGTACAGCTAGCTATATTACAACAAGCAAGGGTACAACTAGCTAAATTACAGCAATCAAGGGTACAGTTAGCTATATTAGAACAGGCAAGCATACAACTAGCTATATTATAACAAGCAAGTGTACAGCTAATTATATTACAACAAGCAAGTGTACAGCTAGTTACATTACAACAAGCAAGTGTGCAACTAGCTATATTACAACAAACAAGTGTACAACTAGCTATATGACAACAAGCAAGTGTGCAACTAGCTATATTACAACAAGCAAGTGTAAAGCTAGTTATAATACAACAAGCAAGTGTACAACTAGCTATATTACAACAAGCAAGTGTGCAACTAGCTATATTACAACAAGCAAGGGTACAACCAGCTATATTACAACAAGTAAGCATACAGCTAATGTAGCTATACTACAACAAGCAAGTGTATGGCTAGCTATATTACAACAAGCAAGTGTACGGCTAGCTATATTTCAACAAGCAAGTGTACAGCTAGCTATATTACAACAAGCAAGGGTACAACTAGCTAAATTACAGCAATCAAGGGTATAGTTAGCTATATTAAAACAGGCAAGCATACAATTAGCTATATCATAACAAGCAAATGTACAACTAGCTATATTAAAACAAGCAAATGTACAGTTAGCTATATTACAACAAGCAAGTATACAAATAGGTATATTACAACAACAACAAAATAATAAAAATGTGATTGAAATATCAGGCAGTTCAGCTAAGTGCCCTTCACTAGTATCAAGCTGTACAACTAGCTATATTGTACCAAACAAATGTACAGCTAGCTATATTACAACAAGCAAGTGTACAACTAGCTATATTACAACAAGAAAGCGTACAGCTAGCTATATTACAACAAGCAATGGTACAACTAGCTATATTACAACAAGCAAGCGTGCAGCTAGCTGTATTACAAAAAGCAATGGTATAACTAGCTATATTACAACAAGCAAGCATACAGCTAGCTATATTACAAAAAGCAAGTGTACAACTAGCTATATTGCAACAAGCAAACATACAGCTAATGTTGCTACACTACAACAAGCAAGTGTACAGCTAGCTATATTACAACAACCAAGTGTACAACAAGCTATATTACAGCAATCTAGGGTACAGTTGGCTATATTAGAACAGGCAGGCATACAACTAACTATATTATAACAAGTAAATATACAGCTGGCTATATTACAACAAGCAAGTGTACAAATAGGTATATTACAACAACAAAATAATAAAAATGTGGCTGAAATATCAGGCAGTTCAGCTAAGTGCTCTTCACTAGTATCAAGCTGTCTGATAGCCATGCACAATGTTTTATTTAACATAGAGTAAATGCATTCTGAAGAGTAGCCAGGATCTGAAAAGGAACCAGTTTTCTTACCTTTGCAAAAATCAGTTTTGCACTTCCTTGCCAAGTGATTACATCTGTTGCACAATTCTTTATATGCCAACAAAAGCCTAGGCTCTTTTTACGTTCACTTGCGCGCATGCGCAAGGAACGTTTTGGGAGAGTAGCACACTTTGGAGGTGTGCCTCTCCCATCCAATGCACTGCTTCCTTGAGCAGGCGTGGCTGTCCTGCACCAATGGGTGCAGGAGCTCTGTATGACAGCGGTGTTCCTCTGCTTCAAGCAAAGCACCACTGCCATACTGAGCTCATCGCCACCGTCCCTCCCTCGGCCCGCCGCCCCAAAGCTTTAGTGCCACGCTGAGCCCACCCTAGCGTGGCAACGCGTTATTGCCGATGAAGGTCTAATCCCCGCCGGCTCCATGGCCCCCCGACATCCTGCTGCCACACTGGGAGCCCACCCCAGCGTGTGCAAACGTTATGCATTTTTTCGCCGGCGCAGTGCCTTAATCCCCGCCGGCTCCCTCGCCTCCGCTTGTTTGTCGATGGGGTGCCGAATCCCCGCCGGGCTCGCCCCCCAGTTATTCTTCTGCCATGCTGGAGCCCACTCCAGCATGGCAAAATCCACGTCATCTTGTTTTTTTAAACTTGTAAAATAAAAATGGTCCCACGCGTCCTCCCAGCCCTCTCCCACAACCCGCACCCACCCACTGCAGATCTAGCCTCCACACCCCTCACCCCATACTCACCTCGGAGCTTGGTGTGACGATCTTCGTGGACCGTGAAAACGCCTGCACTCTTCAAAGGCGACCGCGAACTGAGGAAATGCTGGTAAGCTGTATAATGGGCTAGATAGGGGGTTTCAACTTTATTGCATATCTCAGGCATTTTTGGAATTTTGCACCGAAATTTTCAACATGGGGTTTTGGGACTCCTTCTCATGAATGATGTCACTGTCATGGCGTTATTCGCCCGAAGGTGATTTCGCAGTCACCGCGCGCAGTCACTGTGATGAAATCACCCTTCAGGCCTGAATAGCACCATGACAGTGACATCATTCAATGAGAAGGGGTCCCAAAAACCCCATGTTGAAAATTTGGTGTGCAAATTCCTAAAAATGACTGTTTTACGAGAGTACGTTGCACAGTTCCCACGCACGCTCGTAGGTTTGCAAATTTTCAATATTTCCACACCAAATTTTCAACATTGGCATTTTACCACACCTCCTCATGAGCAGTACAGCTGTCATTTTTCACATCCTGCCCAAAACATGTTTCCACCCATGTAGCGCACAATGACGCAGTCGGTGTCTGAAATCAATGTATGGGACACATTAAGAAAATCACAGTGACACTGATCATGAGCAGAGGTCTTAAAATGGCTGTGTTGAAAATTTGGTGAAAAAATTCAAAAATGACTGTTTTATTTAAGGCAGTTGCTATGCAATTCCTACGAGACGTCAGAAGTTTGCGAATTTTCAATATTTTCACTCCAGATTTTCAACATTGCTGTTTTACCACACCTCCTCATGAGCAGTATAGCTGTCATTTTTCACATCCTGCCCTAAATGTGTTTCCTTTACTTCATGTAGCGCACAATGGCGCAGTCCGTAGCGAACTCAATGTATGGGACACAGTAAGAAAATCACAGTGGCACTGTTCATGAGCAGAGGTCTTAAAATGGCTGTGTTGAAAATTTGGTGACAAAATTCCTAGAAATGACTGTTTTACGAGTGTTCATTGCGCAGTTCCTATGCACGCTCGTAAGTTTGAGAATTTTCAATATTTTCACTCCACATTTTCCACATTGCCATTTTACCACACCTCCTTGTGAGCACTGCAGCTGTCATTTTTCCCATCTTCCCCAAAACGTGTTTCTGCCCATGTAGCGCACAATGGCACAGTCGCTGTGTGAACTCAGTGTATGGGACACATTAAGAAAATCACAGTGTCACTGTTCATGAGCAGAGATCTTAAAATGGCTATGTTGAAAATTTGGTGAATAATCCCTAAAATAACTGTTTCAAAGAGCAGGCGTTGTGCAGTTCCTCATGCAGCTCATAAGTTCACGAATTTTCAATATTTTCACTCCACATTTTCAACATTGCCATTTTACCACACCTCCTTGTGAGTCAGTACAGCTGTCATTTTCACATCCTGCCCAAAACGTGTTCGCCTATGTACTGCACAGTGGCGCAGTCAGTGTGCAAATCAATGTATGGCACACAGTAAGACAATCACAGTGATACTGTTCATTAGCAGAGGTTTTAAAATGCCAATGTTGACAATTAGTGAAAAAATTCTAACAATGACTGTTTCTGGCGTGCATTGCACAGTTCCCACGCACGCTCCTAGCTTTGTGAATTTTCAATATTTCCACTCCAGATTTTCAACATTGCCATTTTACCACACTTCCTTATCAGCAGGACAGCTGTCATTTTTCACATCCTGCCCAAAACGTGTTTCCGCCTATGTAGCGCACAATGGGGGTAACAAAAAGGTCATGCTGACAATTTATTGTGCAAATACCAGCAATCGCACAGGGAATAGGGTAAAGCACCATACATGCCAAACACCACTGCAAATACCTGCAAGCGAACATTCGGCATTGACAAATGCTTGTTTCATTTTATATTCTTTCCAGACTTTATTTCTAGATGCCATCAGTTGTAATTCAGTAGAAAGCCAAGTCTGATTATCTTTAACACATATTTTATGAATGGGGCATAAAAGTTGCGCATTTGAATACATTTAGAGGCAAAGAAACTTAGAATCCGATGGCAGGTAAGGACTGCTTGGTCCACCTAGTCTGCTTATTTTCCCTACCTACAGTACCAGTGCAAAGCTGAGTCAACATCTGGAAGAAGATTCAGAGATGACCAATCACAATTAGAAATATAATATCAGTATGCTTGGCCGTGGTGCTGAGGGTTGAGGCCCTGCATGCCACACCTCGTGCCATGCCGGTAACTCAAGTTCGGGAACGAGCCTTGGCTGTCGGTGGTTGGTGGGAAGGGAGATGATTGAGCGTTCAGAGGACAGCTCTCCTCTTCCGGGAGGGGAGAAGTTGTGCTCCAGCCGAATGACTGCCCCCAGGTGGAGGCCTGGGGGCAGTGCAGGTCTGCAAAACACACAGAAGGGAGAGTGCTGTGGGTCTTCTGCTGATGTGCATGCACCTCCACGCATGCACCTCCACGCATGCACATCTGGCTCGTGTGCCCCAGCAATGGGGATGAGGGAGAAAATGGAGAAGAACATCAATCCTCCGGTCGCAGGATGAAGCCCGACTTTCCACAGGCTCCGCTCCCAGGCTGGGCAGAAGAATAAGCCCCCATAATTCCGGGATGTCGGGGCTGGGAGGAGGATAAGGAGCATAAACATAATAATAAAAAATACATATATATAATTTCAGAAAGCTATCAAATCAAATCCCACTTTAATTCACATTTCAATAATTCCAGGTGGAGGATGTGGTCTCCAAACACTCCAAGCACAACAAGATGAGAGCGGTGACTCAAAAGATCAGGAAAACACCTGAGGATGCAATACGATCAGAATGAGTATCCACAGCCCAGTCCAACAGAGTGCTCGTGTGTGTCAGAGTTGTAATTAATGCGAGTAGCTTCTGTAAATACCTTGGAAAGGCCCATTTCAGTGATCTTATCACAACTTTTGGTATTTCGAAATCCACTAATACAACCTCTTCACCTTTACCAACCTTCCTATAAAAATCAGCCAAGATACTCAAGTCATCCTCTCCATATCTCCATAACCAGGTGGAGTATAGAGGGTGCCGATAGTAAGAAACTTAGAGCCTTCCAAAATCAATCTAACTGCCAAAAACTCACAACAATAAAAATGGGAGGGGCAGCCTCAAGCTGACTGGCAGTTCAGTGATCACGAATATAACCCACACATCCCCCAGCCCTTCGTCAAACTCTGTCAGTTCTGAAAGAGAAGTAATAGTCCAGGTGAACTGAGGAATCTCCTATCTTAGGAGACAACTAAGTCTCAGTCACAGAGATAATATCAAATCGATGTTCAAATATTCAAGCTTCAAAAAGACCAGATTTAAACAGAAGACACCCACATTCACATGGACCAGACTTAAAAGGAAAGGGAACATGAAAGGGAACATTGTTAAACCAGAAGTAGCATACTAAGCTGAAGCTTGTTTTTAGATGCGACCTGGGAGCTTAAGTGACTTGCTCAGGATCACACAGTATGCACCTGGTGGCTGTGGGATTCAAACCCAAGCCTCCAGATCTGCAGCTCATAGCCTTAACCCACTGCACTATACTGCCTCCAAAAACTTAAACAAAAACCTGGAGTAGCCTGTAAATTAGGACCAGGATTATAATGAATGTTCCCTGATAGTAATAAGAGAAGAAGAAACAAAGTAATGTCGCCTGCCTGCCAGCACAGTGGTGGCGCTACCACTTACGATCATGACCCAGGTTTGAAAGTGAGCCCGGGAGTTGGAGGGCTGGCTAGGGGGAGGAGGACTGAGCTCCTACAGATGGCTCTCCTCCTCCGGGGGGAGGGGAGGCAAGCACCCTGGGGGCTGGCAGCTGGAGCTTGCATACTTGGGGGGAATGCCAGATGTTCAGACATTTGGTTGTGAACCACCGTGTCATTGCATGCCCTCCCCAGGGAATACAGCCTGCAAAATTACCAGGCTGAGCAAGGAGGATGTCTGCTCCACTGAACCCATGCAGCATTCCGAGGCACTCGACCCCTTGGGTCAGCCTCAGTCCTTCACTGGGGAGAAGAGGGGCCCTCTACAGTGACCTCACCTGGGGAAGTAAGCCAGGGTGCACTCTGGGAGTAGAGGTAAGTCCCAAGGGATGGGGGTGGCAGGGAATGGATCAATGGCTAGCCGGTTGGTAGCAAAAAAACAAATAAACAAATAATGATTATTGGATCTAATAAGAAATTTAGCCTTCCTAGGAAGAGGAGATTTAAACTTAGAGTATTTAACCCGATGTAATAACAAATGACCCACTCCATCCAATGCTATATCAAGATGTCTGTTTCAATAACACATGAGCTTCACATCAAGTACATGTTTATACTAATAATGAGGCTTGTAGAAAGGAACTTCTATGAGCACTGTCTAAATATCCCTCAAGCCATGAATCTTCTGCTGCTTTACACCCCCACCCTGAGTAAAGAAAAACCCAGTAACATAAAAACTAATAGAAGTAATAAGTAAAGATTAAGCAACAGAAAAAATATTTAAAATAAGAAAAAACTAAAACTCTACAAAACAAACAGAAAGCAGGGGAAAGCATATAGCAAAAACATAATAAAGATTTTATACCCAGGACGTACCGTGAGACGAGCATTAAGTTGCTCAGTGTATCTTTCCTGGTGAAACAATTCAATAAATAAATAAAAATATATCAGTATTTTGGAATACAAAAAGAAAAGAGACAATGCAGCATTTGTAAAATTTACAATTAATAACAGCAAAAATAAACCCCCCAATAAATAAAAACTGAGTGACTGGCCCCTAGTTCTGGTGACTCTTGTTGACTCCTGCAGAATTTCCACTTACCCTCCCACTTCACTGCCACTGCTGAGATGCCTCTGCATCTGTCCTCGGCTAGATTTAAACCCGACTGACTCCTTCCACCTCCAAGCTGCCACCATGGTTAGGCCAATAGTGTACAAGGATGAGGCTTGTAGATGGTGGCAGTAGAAAACAGGAGCAATATACCTTCAGGAGACAGAACAGCATAAAACAGTTAAGGACGGATTAAACAGGTGCAACAGTGTTAGATTAAAAGTGGACTTTTTTTTTTTAACCAGGCAAGACACACTAAGCTGAAAGCTTGTTTACAGGTGCAACCTGGGAGCACAAGGAAGTTATGTGACTTGCTCAGGATCACACAGTATGATTTTTTAACCAGGAGAGACACACTAAGCTGAAAGATTGTTTACAGGTGCAACCTGGGAGCACAAGGAAGTTACGTGACTTGCTCAGGGTCACACAGTATGTAAGTGGGGCCTGTGGGATTCAAACCCAGGTCTCCAGGTTTGCAGCTCAGAGCTTTAAACCACTGTGCTATACTGCCTCAGTCACCCTGACTTGTGCATATGATACTAGCCTGTTGCTCAGGCAGTCCTGATATAGCAGCAGCACAGTTCACTGACGAACACTGTGCTGGCTGTGGGCTCTCTTCTTAAGAGATATGCTCTGAAAGATGTGGCACTTCTCCATCTGTAGGACCTTGGCAGAGAGCCAGGCTCAGTAGGTGGCAGGAAGGATAAATGTATCTCAGCTGTGTCATCAGCTCAGCAGGAGACCACCCCCCCACGCCTTCACTCCCCCAGGGACCCACTGGTCCAGGGGGATGGAGAGTGGTGGGGAGGGGGACAAAGAAGGCAATCAGGGCTGGCCATGAGGAGGTTGTCTGGCTCCTCATTATCCAGATGGCGAATAGCTCTTCAACCCTAGAGGATGTTCAGACACCTCACTCTTCTGGGGGCACTGTTTGAAAGAGTAGATGGGAAAGGGCAAGGCAACGTGTTGGCACCCAAAAGGAGCAGGTCTGCCAGAACAGTCTTAACGGTGGGGGACTCAGTGATTAGGGAGGTAGAGAGGGTGATGAAGGGGGGTAAGGATGGGAGGGGGTGGTCCAGTGCCTTCCTGGGACATCTGCTATCCAGGATTTAGACAGGATATGGAAGATAGTGGAAAGGAAGCAGGGGGAGCTGGGGGGAGGGGTACTAGTACACCTGCTGGATACAAATGACCTGGTGAACCAGTCAGTGAAGATAGTGAAGCAGAACTTTCATAGACTGGGGGACAGATTAACAGCACACTCAGTCTCCCTGGCTTTTTCTGATGTCCTTCCTGTGTGGGGCAGGAAGGAGAATCAGGATAGAAAAAGGAGGTGGGTAACAGGAGTTTAACAGATGGCTTAAGAGATGGTGTAATGATAAGGGGTACCACTTTGTTGAGGAGGGGGGACTTCTGGGACAGGAGGCTCTTCAAGAGTGATGGATTTCACCTGACGAGAGAGGGGGTCTGCACGCTGAGGGCAGAAGTTTGACATCTTTAAACTGACTGTGGGGAAGACTGGGTCTAGGGGATCCTCAATGGCAGAGGAAAGAAGAGGATCCTAGCTAGTCCTTCCCCACATCTGGGGGCTTGTATCAGCACAGCAGGTACACAGAATGCTCTGGCCCATACCTGACTAGGTGAAGAGACTTCAGAGAGGGGGAATGAAAAGGGTGCAAGCACCAAAAAAAAAAACAGAGGGGGAGTAGTAACCCTTTATGTGAAACAGTGCATAGAGGTGACAGAAGATGGGTGCATCAGGGGTAGTAATAGGGAGACTGAGCTGCTGTGGGTGCAACTCATGGCAGCCTCAGTCAAAAAAACTGTGCTTGGGGGTGATCTATAGACCACCAGGGGAAGTGGAGGAGAGGGACAGAGAGCTCAGGAAAGAACTGGAAAGAGGGATAGCTAAAGGCGGAAATGCTGGTGGGTGATCTGAACCTGCTGGACATTGATTGGGCTGTTCCAGTGGCCAGGAGCACCGAAAGTTAGGTCTTACTGGATGCATCCCAGGGCTGCCTGCTGGTACAGCAAGGTAAGGAGCCCACCAAGCAGACTGTATCTCTCTATGTGGTGCTCACTGTGATGTGTACAGCCAGTTCTGAGTGCTGTATGATTTTTTTGTAATATAAAAAATGGGTTATGGACTGTCTCTCTTGAGAAATGCTGAAACAGCATGTGAGATCACACACACACACACGCGCGCGCACACACACAGGTTTTAGATACAAGGTGTTACCTGGAAGGCCTTAGTCAGGAATCTCCTGTTTGTCTGAGTTAATTATAACTATAGTTGCTAAGAGGGAAGATCATATCCAGTATATGACGTTTGGAGGGAAACCCAGGTTATTACACACGGGTGCGAAATTGTAAACGTTCCTTGATGTCTGTGTGAGAGAGGAAGCTTATCATAGATCAAAGAGAGTAATTTGAAGAACATGAGTTATGCTGAGGTTGCAGAATTTAATGCTTGGAAAAACATCCTGTTTTTATATAGATATATTTTTATGTTGATTGCATGCAGCACATGAAACATATTGGAACAGCTTTCTCAGAACCAGGAGGCCGGGGGAGAAAGCCAGAAAGCCGGCCTGCCCTCGAGGACACACTCACCAGAGGGGCTCCGAGCCGCCAGCGGGCGGGCAGCCACCGCTTAGCCAAAAAGGGAACCAGGAGGCCGGGGGAGAAAGCCAGAAAGCCGGCCTGCCCTCGAGAACACACTCACCAGAGGGGCTCCGAGCTGCCAGCGGGCAGGCGGCCACCGCTTAGCCGAAAAGGGAACCAGGAGGCCGGGGGAGAAAGCCAGAAAGCCGGCCTGCCTCGAGGACACACTCACCAGAGGGCTCTGAGCATGTAGGCGGCCACCAGCGAGAACCGGAAAGGGAACCAGGAGGCCGGGGGAGAAAGCCAGAAAGGTACGGGAAAGCCGCTCAGCCAATCGGAAGGCGACCGCTGACCTTTGCCAGCCTCTGATTGGTGCGCCTTCTCCCATTGACTTTGCTGTATCTTTGCACCACCAAAACTGCGAGTTTACTTGCCTTTTATGTGAAAAGTTTTAAATTTCTCTAAAAGGGCTGTTTTGCTGTTTACTGTGTACTTCTGTATAATGTCTGTTACCTGACTAGTTAGTAATTACAGTCTTTTGGTTAATTTTGTGCTGGGCTAGGCGCATGGCGCCTAACCCCCCCCACCCTCAGTCTTTGTTGTGCAAATAGCAAAATTTAGCACCTCTAGCAAGCCACTGCCTGCAAGTGCTTCTTCTGACTGCCCTCTCCTCTGTCCCTCCTTCTAGCCGGCCTGCCTCGGGACACACTCACCAGAGGGGCTCCAGGCAGCCAGCCAGGGCGGGCAGCCACCGCTTAGCCGAAAAGGGAACCAGGAGGCCGGGGAGAAAGCCAGAAAGAGTGCAGGAAAGCCATAAAATTTTTGCCGCCCCCCACCCCCTCAGGGTGTTTATTTTATACACACCTTCCCGCAAATCTCATCCCCCCATAGCTATTCTCCCAGCCAATTCCGAGCTCATTCTCTTCACATCATCTTACTTTCTTTAACCCTCTCCTACCCTCCACCATGCTACTGCACCTCTTATGCTGCTTTGCTTCTCACCTTCCTTAGATCCAGATGAGATAACTGTTGGAACCCATACCAAGGTGCTTAGGGTGACCACTCAACACTGCCCCCCTCTACTGTCCCCAGTGGATCCCCTAAACTATACATACTTATAATACCACTTCTGCACAATAATCTTTGGGAATCCCAAAAAAGGCTCACAACCAGTTTGGAACTCCTCTATCCCGCTGCTACCATACTGGCACTACAATTACCCCTCGCCTGTCCATTAAGCTGGCAATCTATGATAATCTCGATAACACGCAGCAGGATCATCAGCCACTATATATTGGATCCCAAGAAAGAAGAAAAAACCCTGACTGCTCACTACTCCTATCACTTGGTGCCCTTATCAAGTTAATCTTCTTTCTACTGGTCTGTGTTGGCACTGTGGAAATCAACCCTGGACCCACTGAAAGCTCGATCTCTCCAACTGACCTAACCTCCATAAATGGATTGAGTTTTCTTCACTTCAATGCCTGCAGCCTCCTAAAAAAGTTCTCATCAATACAGGCCTGGGTTGCACACACCCTACCGGACTGTCTGGTTATATCTGAAACTTGGCTCAAATCTGCAACAAAAGATAGTGAAATAAACCTTCCCAACTATCAGCTCTTCAGATCTGACCGTCATCCAGGGGCGTGGGGTTGCCATCTATGTCAAAGCAAATATCTCTGCATCCTGCCTCAATTCCACATCTCAACCAAAGGAATTGAATGCTTGTCTATTAAAATAACCCTTCCGACACATCTTCCTTTCAACTGGTTGGTTGCTATAGGCCCCCTCTGCAGGCCTCAAACTCCTATCCCATTTAGGATCCATACTTAATCTGGGCCCTGAAGACACCATCATCTTAGGAGACATGAACTTAAATTGGCTGACTAATGCATCTGCACCCCTGGTAACCTTCTGTGACACCTATGGTTTCTCTCAATTAATCAAAGAACCAAAAGGATCAACCAAAGAATACTCTCAACAGCACACTCCTGGATATTATATTGGTAAATAAACCTCATCATTATCCCTATGCAGGAGTACTTCTCAGTGACATAAGTGACCACTGCCCCATAGCTGCCATTAGATCAACAATCAAGCCACCCAATCCTGCAAAATTCCTCCCACGAAGGTCAAAAGAACTTTAACATTACAGGATATCTCCATGATCTGTGCCACACCACACGTTGGCAAGAATTCTATCTCACAGCCTCAATAGAGTCAGCTCTTCAAATCCTAAATGATATAATCATAAGTGCCCTCAATTCATGCACCCCTCACCAGTGTCAGAACCAAACTCAAATCCTGTCACTGGTTCTCTGCCGACCTTAAATCCACTGCTTGCCAGGAGACAAACTCTGGAAAGGGCAAGAAAGACAAAGGACCCAAATGACTGGCTCCAATTCAGAAAAGCCAGAAACTCCTGCACAAAACAAGTAAGAAAAGCCAAGGCAACCTTCTACACAGCTGAACTAGATGCCTCCTATAACAACCCTTCCAGGTTCTGGAGTACCATAAAGGGCATCCTAGGTCAAATCTCTACCCTGTCTTACCATCCAAAATTCAATTAAATAATATTGAAATCACCGACAAGCAAAATATCTTGAATGCCTTCAATGACCATTTCACTACAGCTGGCCTGGCTTTCGACTCCTCTCCTGCAAACCTATTAAGATCATCTCTAAACCTACAATCTACTGAGAATCAAAAGGTTGCTTCCACATTCTCATTCAAACCAATATTGTTTAAAGAAGTAGAAGACCTCCTACTCCAACTAGATACCACCAAAAGCGCGGTGCAGACTCCTGGATCCCTACTTTCTAAAAGTAGCACTGTATGCCTTAACCGCCCCCCTCACACATCTCTTCAATCTATCACTTGTCACTGGTACTATCCCCTCAATATGGAAAACAGCTCAAGTGTTTCCACTACTTAAGGCAGGTGATCCCATGGACCTCAATAATTATAGACCCATCTCCATCTTACCAATACTATCCAAGATGCTTGAGAAGCTGGTAAACTCTCAGTTAACCGCCTACCTTGATACCAACAATCTCCTAAATCCAGCTCAATCTGGGTTTAGATCAAGGCATAGCACCATCTCTGCTCTAGCAAAAGTCACAAATGACTGGCAGACTGCCCTAGACAAAAAGAATAATACCTGTGCTGTGTTTCTGGATCTAAGCAAAGCCTTTGACACTGTGGATCATGATCTTCTAATCACCTCACTAAACTCCATAGGCCTTGACTCACTCTCTATTAAATGGTTCAGATGCTATCTCTCTGGAAGGCTACAACTGGTAAAGAATGATGGTGATCTATCTACCCTAAGCCACTCCTAAGAGGTGTACTCAAGGCTCCATCCTGGGTCCCATCCTTTTGCCATTTACATCAACAATATTGACTCCAATCTCTCTCTTTCTAATATCCACCTTTTTGCAGATGACACTGTACTTTATGTGAGCGATCCCTCACCATCAAAAGCCTGTGAGCTCCTACAGTCTCAATTCTCCCTCCTCCAGCATAACCTATTAAAAAAGAAATTATTACTAAATGCTAAGAAAACCAAAGCTATGTTCTTTGCCCACAAGAACTGTTCTTCCACTATCCCATCATTCACCCTCCCACAACTCTCTACCATCCTTGGTGAAAATCTGGAATATGTTGACAAATTCAAATACCTAGGAGTATGGATAGACAATAAACTAGACTATACTACCCACGTTGAAGAGCTCCTGAAAAGCTAAGACAAAGACTTGGTCTATTCTATAGAATCAAACACTACCTGACCAAAGATTCCAAACAAAGATTAATCCTTGCATCATTCATGTCCCTCATTGATTATGCTGACTTCCTCTACGGTCATTGCTCCCTCTCCCATCTAAACAAACTAGACACCCTGTATCATAGAGCTATTAGATTCATTACTGACCTTCCCTCTAGCACCCATCATTGCTCTCTCTACAATGCAGTCAGCTGGACATCCCTGCAACATAGAAGAAGAAAAATGCTGCTATCTGGATCTACAAAGCTCTGACAAACAAACTCCTTCCTACATCTCAGATTGCTTCAACCAGATCACATCCAGGCCTACACCTTGAGGATCAACAAACTGATCCTGCTGAAGATTCCTATCACCTGCACCAGTATGGAAGAGCTGCAATCAGTTATTCCTGGCACTTATCTGGAATTCTATCCAAAAGACATTGAAAATGGAAACACTGATTCCTCTTACATCCTTCAAAAGCTGTACACCAGCCTAATCCCAGATTCATGCAATTGCTTCCACAAGGCCTAGTCCTCCCACCCCCCACCCCCACACCTCTCTCCCCACCCCCTTCTAAATCTCATCCCTATTCTTCTATCGTTGCTCTGGTCCTTTCCACATCAAACCACAAACATATATGCCCACTCATGTACCATTATCCAAGCCTTATCCCCACCAGACTGTTTGTTTCTCACCTTTAATAGGTTTTTGGTTTACTGTCCTTTGCCTTGTATATATGTAAATAATTGTATATCTATCTCACTCATAAATGTTTGTATTTGTGCTATTTCAATATCATGTTTTTTGTATACACTCTGTAACCTTTTTTGTTATGACCACTCAGGTCCATCTTGTAAATGAGCTATGCTCAATGATGTTCACCTGAATAAATAAAGATTTTGATTGATTGATTGATTGATTGAGAAGCAGGCTGTGGAGGCATGGCACTGTTGTGGCCAATGCCTCCACAGCCTGCAAAGACTTGTCCCGCTTCCCCCAATGCCGTTGCATGCTGCTGGTGACAGTAGTTTGAAACATTGCTACCAAGTTGTGACAATTCCGCTGCAGCAATCAGGGGCCGCCTCATCATTGCAGCGTCAGCCATCTGCTGCAATGAGGGAGCGACCCGTCATTGCAGGGCAGAACGTCCAAACCCTGATATTGTTTGTGAATATGGTGGTGGCTTGCTGCCGTGTTCACAAATAATATAACCCCCCCACCGTGTTTATTTGCCGACGGGGGCCCCAATCCCCATCGGCTTCAGTGCTCGAATGTTGCTTTTTGCCAACGGGGGAGCCCACTCCCTGTTGGCATTCTGTAACCCTCCCCCCACTTTCATTGTCTGCCAACGGGGTGCCCAATCCCCATCTGCATAATCTGACTACTCCCCTTTTAGTTGTGTACTGATGGGGGTGCCCAATCCCCCATCGGCTACTGCTGAACCCCCAAAGAAAGAGTCATTTGGCATGCTGGGAGCCCACCCCAGTGTGCCACACTGCCCCTGTGAAAGAAAAAACTGTCCCGCAACGTGTTTTTTTTTTTAACCTGAAAAAAGGAAACTGTCCCTCGGAGGTCTCCCTGCCCCCCCTCCCGCAACCTGCTCCGACTCACTGCGCACCCTGCCTCCCCACACCCCCCTCACCCCATACTTACCTCCCCGAGTCTGGTGCGATGATCTTCGGTGGACCGGGAACATGTCTGCACTCTTCAAAGCCGATCGCGAACTGAGGAAATGTCGGTAAGCTGTATAATGGAATAAATAGGGTTTTGTCAACTTTAATGCATATCTCAGGCATTTTTTAGAATCTTGGCACCAAATTTTCAACATGGGGGTTTTGGGATCCCTCCTCATGATTCTTGAACTGTCATGGTGTTAATCGGCCCCAAAAGGTGATTTTGCGGACACTGTATGGAATCACCTTTCAGGGCTGATTAACAAAACGACAGTGCCAGTGTTCATAAGGTGGGATCTCAAAAAGCCTATGTTGCAAATTTGGTAGGGAAAATCCAAAAAATGATTGTTTTATGAGCATGCGCTACGCAGTTGCTACGCACACGCCCGTAACTTCATGAATTTTCAATATTTTCACACCATATTTTCAACATTGCCATTTTTTCACCTCCTTGTGAGCAGTACAGCTGTCATTGTTCACATCCTGGTGGAAATGTGTATTCGCACTTCCGGAGCAGAATAGCGCGGTCGCTGTGGGAAATCAGTGTTTGGGACAGATTAAGAAAGTTACAGTGACACTGTTCATGAGTAGAGGTCCTGAAATGGCTATGTTGAAAATTTGGTAACGATACTCCATAAAATTGCATGTTACGAGCGTGTGTTACTGAATAACACATACACACAGCTAACCGAATTTATAATATTTTCACTCCAGATTTTCAACACTGCCATTTTCCCATACCTACTTATGAATGGTGCAGCTGTCATTTTTCCCATCCTGGACGAAATGTGTTTGCGTACTTCCGGAGCAGAATAGTGCGGTCACTGTGGGAAATCACTGTTTGGGACAGATTAAGAAAATGACAGTGATACTGTTCATGAGCAGAGGTCCTAAAATGCCTATGTTGAAAATTTGGTGAATGGTAGCCCATTAAATGACTGTGTTACAAGTGTGCATTGCACACTTTCCACTCACCCCTGTAACTTTGCAGATTTGTAATATTGTCATGCTAGATTTTCAACAGTGGCATTTTTTCACACCTCCTGATGAGCAGTACAGCTGTCATTTTTCACATCCTGACTGAAATGTGGTTTCACAGTTATGGGACAGAATAACGCAGTCGCTGTGGGAAATCAGTGTTCAGGACAGATTAAGAAAATGACAGTAGCACTGTTCATGAGCAGAGGTCCTAAAATCCCTATGTTGAAAATTTGGTGACAAAACTCCATAACATGACTGTGTTACAAGCGTGCGTTGAACTGTTTCCACGCACCCTTGTAACTTCGCAAATTTGTAATATTTTCAAGCCATATTTTCCACAGTGACATTTTTTCACACCTCCTTATGAACAGTACAGCTGTCATTTTTCACATCCTGGCTAAAATATGTTTTTGCACTCCTGCCGGATAATAGCACAGTCACTGTGGGAAATCAGTGTTTGGAACAGAGTAAGATCAAACGAGTGAGAGAGGGGAGTGACTGAGCTCAACTGAGCTCTGTCGGGACTGCTGCGGATTTGTTTGTGGGCAGAAAAAGGCCCTAATGCAAGAGCCCAGTACAAAAGGGCAGCCTGCAGCACGGGGGGAAACAGAACAAGAGAGCGAGTGAGGGAGGGTGAGTGAGTGAACTCACCGGAGTGCTGTCAGGACTGCTGCAGATTTCTTTGTGGGCAGAAAAAGGTGTCAGTGCAGGCAGGGGCCCAGTAGAAAAGGCCAGCCTGCAGTGGTGGGAGAAACAGTACATGTGAATGAGACGGGGGAGTGAGTGAGTTCAATGGAGCTCTATCAGGACTGCTGCAGATTTCTTTGTGGGCAGAAAAAGGTGCCAATGCAGGCAGGAGCCCCGTACAAAAGGGCCACTTGCAGCGCCAGGACAAACAAAATGAGCGCGTGCCAGAGGGAGACTGAGCAACCTCAACGGAGCTCTGTCGGAACAGCTGCAAATTTCTTTGTGGACAGACAAAGGTGCCAATGCAGCCAGGAGCCCCGTACAGAAGTGCTGCCTGCAGCACCAAGAGAAACAGAATGAGTGAGTGACAAAGCGGTAGTGAGCGAGCTCAACGGAGCTCTATTGTGACTGCTGCAGATTTCTTTGTGGGCAGAAAATGCAGCAACACAGGCAGGAGCCCAGTACAAAAGGGCAACCTGCAGCACCGGCAGAAACACAATGAGTGAATTGTAGAGGGGGAGTAAGCGAGCTCAATGGAACTCTATCATGACTGCTGTGGATTTCTTTGTTGGCAGAAAAAGGTGCCAACAGAGGCAGGAGCCCAGTACAAAAGGGCAGCCTGCAGCACCAGGAGAAACAGAATGAGTGAGTGACACAGGGGGAGTGAGCGTGCTCAGTAGACTCTGTCCAGGACAGCTGTGGATTTCTTTGTGAAAAAAGTGCCAGCAGCAGGAGCCCAGTACAAAGGGCAGCCTGCAGCATGGAGAAACACAATGGCGAGTGAGAGAGGGGGCGTGAGCGAGCTCAATGGAGCCCTATCGTGACTGCTGCAGATTTCTTTGTGGGCAGAAAATGCAGCAATGCAGGCAGGAGCCCAGTACAAAAGGCCAGCCTGCAGTGCCGGCAGAAACGGAATGAGTGAGTGAGAGAGGGGGAGTGAGCAACCTCAATGGAGCTCTGTCAGGACTGCTTCAGATTTCTTTCTGACCAGAACAAGCTGCCAATGCAGGCAGAAGCCCAGTACAAAAGGGCAGTCTGCAGCGCCGAGAGAAACACAATGAGTGAGTGAGAGGGGGGCGTGAGCGAGCTCAATGGAGCTCTATTGTGACTGCTGCAGATTTCTCTGTTGGCAGAAAAAGGCGGCAATGCAGGCAGGAGCCCAGTACAAAAGGCCAGCCTGCAGCGCCGGCAGAAATGGAACGAGTGAGAGAGGGGGAGTCAGCAGGCTCAACAGACCTGTGTCAGGACTGCTGCAGATTTCTTTGTGGGCAGAAAAAGCCACCAACAGAGGCAGGAGCCCAGTACAAAAGGGCAGCCTGCAGCGCCAGAAGAAACAGAATGAGCGAGTGAGAGAGGAGGAGTCAGCCACCTCAACGGAGCTCTGTCGGGACAGCTGCAGATTTCTTAGTGGGCAGAACAAGGTGCCAATTCAGGCAGGAGCCCAGTACAAAAGAGCAGCCTGCAGCACCGGGAGAAACAGACTGAGCGAGTGACAGAAGGCCAGTGAGCGAGATCAATACACCAACGCAATCAACATTTGGCATTGACAAATGCTTGTTTTATGTATTCTGACAGGGAGGAGCTAGGTGACCTCATGCAAAGAGGAGGGCATAACCAGCTGTTAGACAATATTCTGTTTTACTTCAGAGACACTTTTATCTAGACTCTGACAAAGAAACATCTGTGAGCACTTTAAACAGGTATTTAGAGAGAAAAACAAATCTAAGTATTGTAGTAGGAATTGCACTGTTAAAACCTGTTTTGTTTAAGTGATTTGTATGTCTTGTGATATAATAGTCCTGCATTTTATGTTTTACATATAATTTTTATCTATTTTAGTAAAATTCTATTTTTAGAGCTTACTTGGTCTGTCTTTGATTTCTTTCGTTTACAAGTAGAGTGTATATGGTTAAAGCAGACACTATACATAAGCTTGAATGGTGATATCAAACTGGAAAAAAGGCAAACATTTTAAATCTGAGGTCTTTTATTACAATTTTTAAGGGTTCGTTTCTGTACACCTGGTTAGGTGCCTGTAGGCAAAAATATCTGGCCCCCCAAAGACAGAATTATCTGAGCCTGTACATTGGGTACGCTAACAAGAGATTCACAGTTTGAATCCCTCCAGAACTTGAGACCAAAGGTTGATTCGAATCCTCAAAAACAGACAACAGGGTTACCTTGTTCTGTTAACTGTTCACATGACTGCGCTCGGAGGTTGGCACTTTGGGAGTAGAGGGCTGACCTGCTGAGTGGGTTTGTGACACTCACCAATTCAGAGGTGGTAGGAGTTGTGGGAGTAGGGGAGCCATTAGGGAACAGTGACCCTAACTCTGTTTGACTCGAAACTGGTCCCCGGGTCTGGTAAACTGCAATCAAGAGCTGAAGTCCTTGATTTTAGAAGACAGACTTCAATTGGTTGAGGGAGCTCATCAGGGATAGTTAGTAGGGGTGGGCAACATAGATGGGGTCGAAGAGAAATATGGGGCAATTAAGGGGGCCATTTGCAGGGCATCTAAGGCATGCATGAGAATAGTAACCAAAAGGAAAAGGTTCAAGAGATCACTATGGTTCTCAACAAGGATCAGGCCAGTGGTGAGAGCCAAAGAAAAGGCCTTCTACAAATGTAAAGAAAAGCAGGGGGAGGAAGAATGGGAAAAATATTTGCTGAAAAATAAGGAGGCAAAGTGTACGGTCAGTGAGGCAAAAGCAGACACAGAGCTGCATACTGCAGAAGGGGTCAAGAGCAGAGAAAAACAGTTCTTCAGATATATTAGTGAAAAAAGGAAGAAAGAAGGGGGAACTGTGAGACTAACAGATGGGAATAGGGTGATTGAGGAGGATGGGCAAAAGGCCGCCATCCTTAGTGATTACTTTTGCTCAGTTCTCACAAGAGAGGACAGTGGGCCCTTGCCAGACAGTGACATCAAATGACCCAATAAGGGGGTCCCAGAGATGAGGCAGCTAGCATTTACTGAAAGAGGTGGCAGCTCCAAAGATTAAAGGGGAACTGTCATCAACAGGATTTCTTAATGTTTGAAATTCCATAAAAAGCTAATTTGATTGAGCCATTGTGTTTATCTGTGAGTCTTTGCAGTCCAGAGTTATTCATATGTAAATCACCCTGTAATTAATGGCTGGTGGCAACCATATGTTCTGGGCTTCTGACAGGAAATTATGTCACCGAGGGTCTAGGTCCTCCTTTGTCTGTATTTAATCCAACAGGTTAAATAGGAAATCAATTGTTTTATTAAGTGTGTTTTAAGGTGTTATTACAACACTTTCTATATCTATAATAATTGTTTTGTATGTGCACTGAAACTAGTGAGTTATCACCTTTACATTTTAAACTGTTAATAAAAATAATCCATCTTCAGAATTACTTCAATCTCTAGGCTATACTGCCAGTGCCAGCTGATCATCAAAAACAACACATCTCAAGGCTGGCTCTGTGGTGCCAACAGGTACTGGGGCCCCATATCAGGATTTCTAAACCCTGGCTGTGTTTATGTCAGTACAGATTTCTGGGACTGCCACAGCACCATTTTCAGTCTTTTTCCATTCCCTCTCTTGCAGCCTTTTCTCTTACGATTTCAGATGTGAACTCAGGTCTACAAGATGCAAATGTGACAACATACCTACTGGCCTGGCATCACGGGGCCAGCCTTGAAATGTGTAGCTTTTGATTATCAGCTGGCAGTACAGCTGTGAACAAGCTTCGTTCATCCATCAGAATGGGTTTTGAGCATGTGTTAAGACTCTGAAAATACTATACTGTTTCTATCCAGAGTTAACTTGAAAAGAAAAAAAACAGAACACAATTACTTGTTTATTAATGGCAAAACACATAGATGGATAACACTGTTAAAACATGCATAACCTGTAATGCATTATTAAAATATAGAATAATATATGAGTGGGTGTGTGTAACCAGAATGTTACACAACCTGAGGTGTGGGATGCAACATAAACCCCGAGGGGTTCATAAAAACATTGCACACTGAGTGTGTGTGTAAAATTCTGTTTTTACACACACACACACACACACACACACACACACAGTCTGTCTCTCCCTTTTGTTTTTTCTTTACATTACAGTGATAATGACATTCTGGAAAGTCGTGGTCCATCAACATAGCTGCACAGTGTAAGACGCGTTCAAAGGTAGTGGCAGCAGGACTACAGTGGAGTGGGCATCCACCCCTTTGAAGGGGAGAGCCACAGCTCAGTCCCACTCCAACCCTCCCCCCAAGCTGACTCCCAGGTGAATCGAGGTTATTCCTGAACTCAGGTCACCTGTGTAGCATGAGATAAGGCGCCAGTGCCTCAGCCCTCTGTGCCATTGGGACGGCTGCTATTAAAGTGTATTTTACTTCTTTCGATGAAGTTAAAATTATAACAGTTTCTTACTGAAATACTTTGGATAGAATGGGATTTTCTACCATAACAATGCCAGAATTCCATTGGATTATTAGGAGGCAGTATAGCACAGCAGTTAAAGTCACTGAGCTACAAGCCTGTACTGACATGAACACAACCAGGGTTTCAAAATCCTGATATGGGGGGCTGGCCCGGTGGCGCTGAGGGTTGAGGCACTGGACACCACACCTTGTGCCACGCCAGCGACCCGGATTTGGGAATGACCTCGGGTCACCAGGGTGCCAGCTGGGGGGGAGGGCTGGAGTGTGATTTCCCCTCCAGGGGTGGACACCTGCTCCTCCGTAGTTCCGCACCCATCAGGTAGAAGTCTGATGGATGCACAGGTAGCAGGAGTGGAGACATTTATTTATTCATTTATTTATTTATTTATTTGCGAGTTTAACCAGGAAGGCATATTGAGCAGTGTTGCTCAATTCCAGATGCAACCTGGGGGTCAAGACCCAAGACAATAGTACATACATTTGGTATATAGTTAACAACACAATGAATGGCCATCCGCCGTACAGACAATTGGCAGATAGATACAGACAGTCAGAAGATCGATACAGGAACATTTTAGATGGTTACAACTGAGCACAGAAACACAATTTTAATACATAATTTGACATTAGTTATAGCAAGAGCAGCTGGAGGAGAAGTGGGTGCTGAGTAGGCGATTGTGATGGCTGGGGTTGGGTGAGTGTCTTATATCAGCTGGCAGGGCGTTCCATAACTGTGGGATGCGGTAATTGAATGTGGCCTGACTTTTGGTTGTGCACATAAAGGGGATGTGGAGGAGCCTGGGGTCAGTGCTTCTGAGGGAGTAAGCGGGGGGGGGTTGATGGGAGAGGGTAGAGGCCAGGTAGGGGGGTAGGGAAGGAGACCAAAATGTGGCTGCGAACCTAGCACTGTGGGTTAGTCTTCAGTCTTAGAGGGACGGCAGGGCTAGGGAGCTATATAAGGTGCAGTGGTGGGTTGTTTGTGGACAGTCGAGGATAAACCGACAAAAAGAGTGGAAAAGGGTGTCAAGGCTGGCCAAGGTGGAGGAGGGAGCGATAGTATAGACTATATAGCCATAGTCGAGTACTGGGAGGATCATCTTTTGGACAATAGCGTTCCTAGCAGGAGAAGGGAGGCAGCTTTTGTTCCTGTATAGGGCGCCGAGTTTAGAAAGAAGTTTATGTATGGAGTCGATATGCGTGGCGAAATCGAGGTGCGGGTTGAGCCAGATGCCTAAATATCTGAAGCTGGTGCATTGTTCCAGGAGGGTCCCATCCAGGGTTTTGAAGGGGTGGCAGGGGGCTTGGTGGGAGAGTCTTTGCTGTGAGCTGAAGGTTAGTGACATTGTGTTTTTAGGGTTTAGGAATAGTTGGTTTGACCTGAACCATTCCTGGATGGTGTTGAAATCCTGCTGTAGGAGATTTGCCACTGAGCTTGTGGAGGGGCCTGTGGCATACAGTACTGTATCATCTGCATACATTTGTATGGATGCATAGTGACAGGCTGATAGGAGGTCGTTTAGGGACATGAAGAAGAGCAATGGGCCCAAGACTGATCCTTGGGGGACACCGGCGGTAACTGGGAGGGGGTTAGAGACGTGTGAGGTGACTTTTACAGCCTGGTGTCTGCCCACCAGGTAGTCGTGGAACCATGTGGTGGCTCGTTTGGAGAGCCTGGCTTCAGTTAGTTTGGAAAGGAGCAGAGTATGTGAGACGGTGTCGAAAGCCTTGCCTAAGTCTATAAAGATGGCAGAGGTGATATGGCCTTTGTCCATGCCAGTGACTCACAGCAGGGAGGTGATGGTTGAGTGAGATTTGCGAAAGCCAGATTGGAAGGGAGTGAAGAAGAAGGAGGTGTCCAGATGGGGAAGAGAGTTGGGCGAGGACAAGACATTCCTGCATTTTTGCCAGAATCGGGAGTAGGGAGATGGGGCAGTAGTTGCCTGGGGAGGAGGGGTCACCCCCTTTTGGAAGGGGAATGATGGTAGCCCGTTTCCATTCGGAGGGTAATTTGCCCAACGTGAAGGAGAGGTTGAATAGTGTGGCTAGAGGGGCGGCTATGGCTGGGGCAGACAAGTATAACATCTTGGCATCCAGGGACGTAGGGCATTTGCCTTTGTTGGGGTTCAGGGTGCGTAGGGATTTGAATACTTCGGCTTGGGACACAGGGCGGAAGGAGAACTGTGAGGCTGGTGGGGGCGCACTTGGTTGGAGCCCTGGGGGGGTGGACACTGGAGGGTCAATAGAAGCGAGTCAGTGCAGCTGGAGAAGTAGGTATTGAAAGCATCAGCTACCTCGCAGGGATCGGTGATGTAGGTGCCCTGAACTGATAGTGTCAGAGGTGGAGGTTGGGTGGGGGGGGAGAACAGGGATTTGAACAATTTCCAGAAGTTTGTCAGGTGGTTTATGTTTGCACTAAAAGCCGATAGAAAATAGTTCTTTTTTGCCTGGCGAATGAGGTTAGTGCAGGAGTTACGGAGGGCTCTGTAGGATTGGAAGGATGCCTGTGTGCCCAGTTTCTTGTGGGCTTTCCATGCGTGGTCCCTGGAGTGGCATTTGCCAATGATATCAGCAGTGATCCAGGGAAGGTGGGTGCCTCTGACTCTTTTTGTGCGCAGGGGGGCATGTTTGTCCCAGACTTTAAGAAATTTGGCCTTGAAAGTTTCGAGCGCGACGTCAATAGATGTGGCCCCATAAATCTGGGGTGGGGTGGAAGGGGTTACCAGTTCCTGGCGTGCTTGTGCGCCTCCAAGTGCACGTACACATGTGACCCCAGGAAGGGGAGAAAAAGGAAAAAATGAAAAACTGTATATAGAAAAAAAAGAAATCCTGATATGGGGCCCCAATACCTGTTGGTGCTACAGAGCCAGCCTTGAGATGTGTCATTTTTTGATGATCAGCTGACACTAGCAGTATAGCTTACAGAGTAAAGCAATTCTGAAAATTGATTATTTTTACTAACAGTTTGAAATGTAAAGGTGATAACTCACTAGTTTCAATGCACATACAAAATGATTATTATAGATGTAGGAGTGTTGTAATAACACCTTAAAACACACTTAATAAAACAGTCTATTTCCTATTTAACCTGAATATATAAAACATATGACTGCCACCAGCCCTTAATTACAGGCTGATTTACATATGAATAATTCTGGACTACAATGATTCACAGATCAACACAATAGCTCAATCAAATTAGCTTTTTATGGGCTTTCAGACATTGAGAAATCCTGTTGATGACAGTTCCCCTTTAATAAGGCCCCAGGACCAGACGGGTTGAATCTGAGGATACTCAGGGAATTGGCAGCAGAACCAGCTAATCCCTTGGGAAGTTTATTCAACAACTTTCTAAGAACAGGTCAACACAGTTCAGACAGGAGCTGCTCTGCAGGGTGTGGTCCACAGTGACAAAAAATAAGCACTTCTTGTTACCTGAAGTCACGGAACCTGCTCGTCAGGCATACAATAAACAAACGCTATCCACACCAAAAGGTTTTGTGCAGATAGTTACAGAATTTTTCTGAAAATTGCAGCAGTAGAAAACAGAGACCTCCATGGAGGATGAAAAAACACTGACGCGTCACCTGTTGGCTTTGTCAAAGTAAGAACAGGTTTGGTTCTGAAGGACTGGAGGATGGCAGACATATTTCCACTCTATAAGGGAGGGGGCAAGGAACAAGTAGGGAAATACAGACCTTCTCAGTCTTACCTCTATTTGCATGAAAACTGATGGAGTCACTGGTCAAAAAGGATCTTGTAGACTGCTTGAAGAGCAACGATTTCTAGGATAGTAGGTGTCACAGGTGTGTGGCAGAGAGGTCTTGTTAGGCTAACCTGATTGTTTTCTTTGACTGGGTGATAAGGGAACTGAATTGGGGCCATGCTATGGATTTGCTCTGCTTTGATTTCAACAAGGCTTTCAACTCGGTATCCCACAGACGCTTGCTGAAGGAGAAAGAGGATCTGGGTGCAGCTAAGGTCATAGTAAACTATTCATTCATTCATTCATTTATTTATTTATTGGGTTACGAGCACCTTTGAGCCAGGGACTCTTTTAAAAAGTTTCCACGTCAAAGCGAATACAAAACAATAAAAAATACATTACAATGACAGAACAAATAATCATTGAACAGTTGTGGAACTAAGGAAACATGGGAATACAAGATATGGTACAAAAATAAATAAAATATATGCAATAAGCTGGGAGTCCTGAGGCAGCCAGGAGGAGGGTCTGTCAGTAATAATACAGGAGGAGAAAGGAAGGTGAGAGAAGGAAGCATGAGAGAAAAAGGGGCGGGGGGAGAAGGGATGCAAAAGCCAATGGGAGGCAGGGGTAGAGATATCCTATCTGTTGTTGAACCATGACTTAATCCTAAGATACCTGACAATGCAGTCACCATCCCTGTATATAATATCTTCAGGCTGGACAGGACTTCAAGGCGTGGTGGAGGTTGCGCCATCTACCTGAGAGATTCCTTAGAGGGGCACGTTATTCCATTCTCAAACCATGAATCGCCATCCCAGGTCCTCTTCATCAAAGTACTTCTTGGTGCCCACAATAAGGTGCTGACTATAGCCTCTGTATACTTACCCCCCAAGGACCAGGCCCATGGCTTTGATCGGGTCATGGAGTACCTAAGGGGCCTTCATCACAATGATGCGGAAATTATAATACTGGGTGACTTCAACATCAATTGGCTTTTGTCTGAAGCCAGTGTATACAAGGATGCTGCCACGGCACAGCGCCTCACCCAACTTGTCTCCACTCCTACCAGGTGCAATTATAGGACTGGGTCACTTTTGCTAATTGACTGGATTCTGTCAAATCATCCAGAATGAATCTCCAAGGTCTCGGTGCTCCCTGATGCAATAAGTGACCACTCACCCATTATCTGTACCTGGGCCAATAAATTTGCTAAACCCCCTCCTAAGGTAATCTGCACCAGGGTGATGAAGCATGGGAACCTAGAGCTACTAAAAAACCATCTACGCAGACTGGATTGGTCTACACTTGACTCAGGCAATGATATAAACCAAGCCTTGGACATGTTTATCAATTGCTTTGCTGCGGCATGTGACATATACGCTCTTGTGAAGAAGTTTAAGGTCAAAGGAAGGTCCAACCCATGGATAACCTTTGAGCTCATAACATGTCTAAAACATAGGGACCACCTTGGGCTCTGTGCTTGATCCACATCTACGCCTGGGGATACAGTATATTTAAATATAAAACAGCTTGAAATGAATGTACGTGTGCCATATGGAACGTGAAAAGCAAATATTTCAGGGAGGCACTCTCCAACACGTAGGGGGATGGGAAAAAATTCTGGAGTAACATAAAAGACCTCACAGGGAAAGACCCTAAATCTCCACCCACCATGCTAGACATCGACGGAACTCCTACACTTGATCTTGGTACTATCACCAACACATTCAACAATGCGTTTTCAAACCTGGACAGTGAACTACCACTAGACCTTTTCGACGCCTCTTCCACCAGCATTCACCATGACACTACTGGCAACAGTTGCTCACTCCCGAAATTCTACTTCAAAGTGCTCCCAATGCACTTAGCCCATGCATATATTCGCAATGCCATCCACAATTCAGGGTACAGCGGTGACGCCCTTGACCTGAAACTGATTGCTCAGTCCTAGATGAAATCCTTGAACCCCTGACAAAGATCTTAAACCTCTCTCTAAGGCTGGCCCAACTCCCATCTCTCTGGAAACAAGCAACCATGGCAACAGGCAACAGGCAAACAGGCAGGCAGTATAGCGCAGTGGTTTAAGGCTCTGAGCTGCAAATCTGGAGACATGGGTTTGAATCCCACAACCCCCACTTGCATATTGTGTGACCCTGAGCAAGTCACTTAACTTCCCTGTGCTCCCAGGTTGCACCTGTAAACAAGCTTTCAGCTTAGTGTGTCTCACCTGGTTAAACAATTGGAAAAAAAAAATTATACCTGTACACAAAAGCGGTGATAGGTCACTGCATACCAACTACAGACCCATCTCCATCTCCCCCCCTTATCTAAAGCCCTGGAATGAATCGTATCGGACCAGCTAACCGAGTATCTGGTAAAATATGCTATCCAGTGCCCTGAACGACATGAATTTAAAAAAGGGCACAGCACTACCGCTACACCACTGGAATTTATGAGATTCATCCACACCACCCTTGACCAAGGAAACTGTGTGGGTGCAATATTCTTTGACCTTATACAGGTATTTGATACCATCAATCATCCACTCCTACTCAGGCAACTGTCAACTATCAGGCTCTCGAAGGATGCCCTGCTCTGGATAACAAGCTACCTTGAGGGAAGGGTCCAGCGAGTTAAGATTGCTGATGTCACCTCTGATAAGAAACTGGTCCTCTCAGGAGTACCTTGGATTCCTACTCTTTAGTCTCTTCCTGAGTAGCCTCCCTAGCGTCTGCCATCAGAAAATACTTGTCTACACAGATGACGTAGTCCTGTTTTCTAGCCATCGCGACACCAAGCATCTAGAAGGGCAGCTACAGCGTGACTTCAAATGTGTTGAGAAATGGTTCAGCTTGCACAAACTTGTCATGAACCACAGCAAGACAAAAGTTATGACTTTCTGCAATGCAAGGAGCAAACATAACTCTCTACCCTTCTTCATCACTAACCATTCTGGGGTTGCACTGGAGCAGGTTCCTCAGTTCAAATACCTCGGCATTACTCTGGACCGTTCTGTCTCCTACGCTCAGCACATTGACAATGTTGCAAAGGCTGCTAACATATGGATCGGCCTGCTCCATGGGCACAAACACTGTATGACCACAGAGGCTCTTAGACTGGCTATCTACAGTTCTGCCACCTCCATCATAGACTATGGGCTCATCATCTACGGCTCCACTTCTCCTACAGCCCTCTGCAGGATATCTGTGGCACTCAACAAAGCATGCAGACTTCTTACAGGCACTGCCTGCCTAACACATACTTGTGACCTGTGCACCCACTCTGGGTGGCTCCCTCTCATCAGCAAGATCAAATACCAGACCTGCCTCTTAACCAAAAAGGTTCTCCTTGGGCTCATGCCACCTAGGGTTGAAATGCTTCTGACTGCCCACTGCAGCACCCAACACACCCGAAGTACGCTAAGTCAAACCTTCCAGGTCCCCATATGCTGGACCACTATGGGCCAGAGGTCTTTCACCCACAGGGCCCCCCAGTGGTTTACTTCACTCAACAAGGAATCCCTTTCAGCTACTACGCTTGGCCCATTTAAAAGGCAACTACGACTTCACCTCTCTACTACCAGCCAATGTGATTGCTTCTCCTAATTGGTCAACCTCTACACTCACGCATGGCATCATGTGGCCCTAAACTCCCTATGGTCAATTATCCTTGTCCTCTACTTTCCTCCCTCTCACCTTACCCCTCCCCCATTCCTACCCTACCTCACCCACATCGTCCCATCTTATAGGACTTCGGACTTCTATCCCCTCTACCTTGCACTTCTCATACCACCTCCCCCCGGACAATGGCCCTTCAGCCTGCCCACTTCTTCCTGACTCCCACCACCCTCCCACCCCTGCTGGTTGCTCATCTGGCCTTACTATCCATTTGCTGTCTCTCTGCTTGAAATATGGTATTTTGTTTTTGAGACTCTGTATTAATGTTTACCTTTGTTTGTATGTTAACCTTCCATCTTTTGCTGTGGAACTTTGGTAAATTAACAGTTCTTGCTCAAAGGTATTGGTAATCCTAGAGTTTAATAAATAAAAAATAAATAAAATAAATAAGTAGAGGATGAGGAGGGGTAATGAGGGGCGGTAAGACAGTGAAGAAGGGAGTGGAAGGAGGTAATGAAAGACATGAGTGAATATAGTTAGACAGGTTATCAGAGGAGAGTAAACAAAGTCCCAAGAAATATGTGTGGGGGGGGAGTAGGGTGAACTGGAGAAAGGGTGGGAGAGGTTGGAGAATGGGTGGGACAAATGAGATTGAGGGTCTCTAGATTAGGAAGGGCAGTCACAGTTGCTTACAGCAGCGAGGTGTTGGTGAATCTTATACTTAGAGGGTGCAAGCTTGGATTTGTTCAGGATGTCCACGGGGAGGTCATGTACCCAGAGAGGTGACCTGTACAAGAGGTAATTTACCCAGAGAGGTACCCTGTACAAGAGGTCATTTACCCAGAGAGGTGCCCTGTACAAGAGGTCATTTACACAGAGAGGTGCCCTGTACAAGAGGTCATGTACCCAGAGAGGTGTCCGTTACAAGAGGTCATTTACCCAGAGAGGTGCCCTGTACAAGAATGAATGCTGGGCCTGAGAGGTATGACAGAAGGGGACTAGGTAGGCCTGCTTGGACATGCTATGAGTGCAATGTGGATAAGGGGCTGGGGTAAGGAATTTCTGAGTGGTCGGTGGAACAAGGCCAAGGCAGATTTTTTTAACCAGTTGGCAGGTTTGATATGTGATCTTGCCCTTAATGTGCAGCCAGCTTGCCTGGGCATACAGGACACAGGTGTGCGCCAACTATGGGCCCCATCAGCTGGGACTAGGTAGGTAACTAGCTAAAGGGGATGCAGCAGATGGTTGTGGTCAGTGGGGTCAAACCAGAAGAGAGAGAGAGAGAGGTCATGAGCGGGGCTCCACATGGATCTGTCCTAGGTACGGTCCTCTCCAACAGGTTCATCAGCAGCACTGGCGAGGGGATCCAGAGCAGGCTGTGTCTCTTTGCAGATGACAGCAAGCTCTTTCAGAGGGTGAATAGTGATGAGGGAATAAAGGAAATGCAGAGAGACTTGCTAAAGCTGGAGGGGTAGTCAAGGGTTTGGCTTTTGAAATTTAATGCCAAAAAGTGCAAGGTGATGCCCCTAGGGGACAAGAATCCCAGGACTGAGTACGGGATTTGAAGGTTGAGACTCAATACCACAGCTGAGGATTGATACCTTGGAGTTATCATCAGTGACTCCCTAAAGCAATCAAGTCAAGGCAACAAGGCTTATACCAAGGCAAATAGGATGTGTATCGGGAGGGGTATTAATAGCAGAAAAAAGGGTGGTAATACCTCCCCTGTATAGATCCTTGGTGAGGCCACACCTGCAGTACTTTGCCCAGTTCTGGGGTCCGCACCTCAGGAAGGATAGAGCTAGGCTTGAGATGGTGCAGCGCAGGGTAACAAAAATGATTCAGGGCCAGCAGGGGAGGTCCTATGGAGGAGCACCTCAAGGCACTAAACATGTACTCACTGAAAATGGTTCTATGTCATAAGGGCGATTGCTGAACGATGAACGTCCTTATGGCGAGTGTACATCGCCGAAATTCAATTTCAGCGATGTGCAACTCCAGAGCCAGTGAAAGCAGTACAAAAACTGTTTTTTCTTCTTTTATGTGGGGGGCAGGGGGGGTGCATGGCGGGGGGGTGCATCCGTGCAATAAAAAAAAACTGTCTCAGGCCAGGCGCAACAAAACATACTGGTGCCTGGTCCAGAACCCTGCATCCCTGCCACCCCAGGCCAGCACCCACCCTACCACACCATGGCACCAGCTCAGTGGTAATCCACGGCACCACCCCTCACAAACTCTCCCACCCCTCACTCGATTCGCTCACTCCCCCCCCACACACGTAAATGCGCGCAACATCCTGTCACCTTTCATGAACCCTCCCCATCAGGTCACCCTCCTTATGCCCTTGCAGTCGGGGCAGTCACCACATGTGGGTCGCCGTTTTGGTAGCCACTCACTTGCGGTTAGCCAAGTCACAGGATACCACAGGAAACTAGAAGGGAGAAGGGAGATATGATAGAGACCTTCAAAATCATAAAAGAAATTAACAGGATTTACTGTGGGGAACTATTTAACATGAATACCAGCTTGCGGTCATGTGTGGAAGCTAACAGGAGAGAGGGATGTGAGGAAATACTATTTTACAGAGAGGGTGGTGGAGTCGAAGAAGAGGCTGTCAGCTGAGGTGGTGGGTGTAAAGAACGTTAATAATTTTAAAGCATGGCTGGGACAGAATTAAGGGTATAGTGGTTGCTCAGGGTGTCAGAATGGGGGAGGAGAATGGGGGTGTGGGGATAGCTAGGACCCTGGAGGAACAGTAGGCCCCAGGGCTAAATAGGGAACTCAGGCAGACTGGAGGGACCTTTGGTCTTTTTCTGCTGCCATTATCTATATCTGTATGAAAAACAGGCACTCTTGCTCACACCCTCCAGATGATGATGTAGTTGTTGGGGCTTGCAGTCACTAAGATGCTGCTCAAAAGGGGGAAGTGAGAGTTGCAGCAGTCTGCCACACTCCTGCAGGCTCTCTACTTACTTGCCCACCTTCATCACAACTGTTGAGATACTCTGATCACTCTACAGTCACTGCAGTTAGGTAACCCTCCTCCCTGCCTGCTCTTCATTCTTCCTATACCTCTTATATCCTCTATACAGGGCTTCCCCAGATAGGGTGTAGTGCCTATTGAGGGGGAGGTATACCCCTGATTTTCTGCCTACCTTACATAGCATGCCCTAGATAGGGTGTAGTGAATATTGATGGTTTACTCCTGAATTTCTGCCTAGCCTACATAGGCCAGCCCAAGATAGGGAGTAGTGTCTAACAGTGGTTTACCCCTGTGTTTCTGCCTACCCTATGTATGCTTACTTCAGATAGGGTGTAGTGTCTATTGATGGGTTACCTCTTCATTTCTGCCCACTCTGTGTATGCTTACCTCAGATAGGGTGTAGTGTCTATTGGTGGTTTACCTCTCCATTTCTGCCCACTCTATGTATGCTTACCTGAGACAGAGTGTAGTGTCTATTGGTGGATTACCTCTCCATTTCTGCCCACTCTGTGTATGCTTACCTCACATAGGGTGTAGTGTCTATTGGTGTGTTACCTCTCCATTTCTGCCCACTCTGTGTATGCTTACCTCACATAGGGTGTAGTGTCTATTGGTGGTTTACCTCTCCATTTCTGCCCACTCTATGTATGCTTACCGCACATAGGGTGGAGTGTCTATTGACATCACAGAGGGAGAAGAACATGGAGGTATACAGGGAAAAGCAGTGGGAGGCAGGGAGGGTGATCAGGCAGGTAAAGGCGGAAACGAAGGAGCAAACAGTAAGGGAGGCAAAAAAGGGGGACAAGAGGTTCTTCAGATACGTGAGCCACAGGAGGAAGGGTATGAGTGAGATCATGAAGCTCGGGGGGGGGCGGAGGGGCTCTGGTGAAGGTGGATATAGATAAAGCGGATGTCTTGATACTTTGCATCAGTTTTCATGGTCGAGGAGGAGGAGGTGGGGCCGAAGTTGGAAAATGGGAAGGATGGGTAGGGAGATGGACTCCAGTCCCTTCATAGTAGATAGGGTATTGGAGGAATTAGGAAGGTTGTGGATGGATAAGACAATGGGCCTGGACGGGATCCACGCAAGGGTACTCAGGGAACTGAAGCAGGAACTGGCTGCACCACTCATGAAGCTATTTAACCTGTCACTACACATGGGCAAGGTTCCTGGGGACTGGAAAAGGACCAATGTAGTACCCCTACACAAAGGGGGAGGAAGGGAGGAGCCAGGAAACTACTGCCCGGTTAGCCTTACCTCGGTGGTCAGTAAACTAATGGAGGCACGCATTAAGGAAAGGCTGATCAAATATCTGGAAGGGGAGGGCCTCCTAAATGACAATCAGCATGGATTCACAGGCGGTAGGTCATGCCGGACCAGCCTGATTGAATTCTTTGACACAGTGGCGAAGATATGCGATCAGGGAAGGGCGGTGGGTGTGGCCTACCTGGACTTCAGGAAGGCGTAAGACACTGCCCCCCTAGAAACATAGAAACATAGACTTTGATGACAGAGAAGGACCGCTTGGCCTACCTAATCTGCCCATTTCCCTACCTAATGGATAAGCTGAAGATCCTAGTTAACCAACAGCCTTCTTGCTACCCCCACCAGAATTGCCTTATGTCTGTTCCATGCGTTCTTGAATTCTCCCACTGTTTTTGACCCCACTACCTCCTCAGAAAGGCTGCTCCATGTGTTCACCACCCTCACTGTGAAAAAATACTTCCTCACGTTACTCTTGAGCCATCCCCCCTCTATCTTCAAATTGTGTCCCCCTTGTTCTTGGAGACTGGTAGGCAAGGCAGACAGTTTGGGAGTTGGGAACAAGCTCACAAAATGGATTGAACATTGACTGGAGGGGAGGACCCAGAGGGTGGTGGTAAATGGGGTGCATTCCAAGGAAGTGAGGGTGACGAGTGGGGTTCCCCAGGGGTCTGTCTTGGGACCCATACTCTTCAACATATACACAGGAGACAATGGAGGCTCTGCAAGGGAAGGTATGTATGTTTTCCGATGATATGAAGATCTGCAGTAATAGGGTTGATACGGAGTTGGGGGTGGAGGATATGAGGGAGGATCTGGTTAGGCTGGAGGAGTGGTCGGAGAGGTAGCAGCTGCAGTTCAATACCAAGAATGCAGGATTATGCACATAGGGGGAAAAACCCAAAGATAATATACCGGCTTGGGGGGGAAGAACTGGAGGTGGTAGCACAGGAGTGGGATCTAGGGATCACTATCTCAGACAGTCTGAAGTTCCGGGGTCAGTGTGACAGAGCAGCTGGGAAAGCACTCAAAATGCTGGCATGCATTGGGAGGGGATTCAGTAGCAGAAAGAGGGAGATGCTCCTGCCACTATACAAAACCATAGTCAGGTCACACATGGAATATGGGGTACAGTTCTGAAAGATTTACCGGCAAGGGGACACGGACAAGCTGGAAAGGGTCCAGAGAAGGGCAACCAAGATGGTGAGTGGGATGCAGGGGAAGTCGTATGAGGAAAGGTTGGGTGAACTGGGTCTGTACACACTGGAGGAGAGAAGGGAGAGATGGGATATGGTGGAGACATTCAAATACTTGAAGGTCATAAACAGGGTGAGGGTAGACAGCATCTTTAAAATGAGTAAGAATAATTCCACTAGGGGGCATATCTGCAAGCTGAAAGGGAGATGATTCAGAGGGGACATCAGGGTGAGATTTTTCCCTGAGAGGATGATATGGCCATGGAATGAGCTGCCGGATTGGGTGGTAGGGGTGGATGCAGTGGAGAAATTCAACAGAGCCTGGTATCTGCACATGGGCCTGATGGGCAGGAGGTGGATCAGGAATGGGAAAAAGGGGGCCTCTTAGCGGGAGAGGGGCTTACGGGCAGACTGGATGGGCCGTGAGGTCTTTTTCTGCTGTCAGATTTCTATGGTTCTATGATTCTATGCATCGGCCTGTAGTGGTACCCAGGGTAGAGTTTTGTAGCCAGGACACTTGTTTAGTATTACAGTCCCTCCCCACTTACCTTGGTTTTAACTCCTGCATTCTCCTTTTACCTCCTCAGACTACCCGCAGCCCCACAATCAAACCAAGGAAAGTCAGAACTCTCCCCCCACCGCACTGGATGTCCTGGCAACTTCCACAGGTGGGGTATGCTTGAACTTGGTGCCATTTTGTGAGCCTGTACATACGAAGCCGCATTACACGTGGCGCCGATAGCCATTACCAACCATCCCACCCAGGAGTGGCGCTGCTCTTATATGCTTAAAACTAATCAGTCCAATTTTGCCTCCCCACATCAGATCTGTATTTGGTCTCTCCCATTACTACCCCCCTACTAACATAGTGGTCCTAATACATATTACCCCCCTCCGGAACTTTACAGGTTAAATAATCGTACCCATCCCTTATACATCCCCCACATACTTCAGTCCCTGCTGGAAGCTTATCAATCCCCCCCAAGCTAGGCAGTCACTCCAAATATAAACAATCAATCTACTGCACAGTCAGCCAGGCGTGGCCTCCTCCTAGGCTTTAGTGACCCATAGCATCGAGTGGAGGCAGTGGGATTTGAGTCCGGGATTACACCAGCCTCTATAGCTTGCTGACTGCTGCTCTGTCCTCTTTACTACACGGCCAGCAAGTGTTGGCAGTGAGATACAGAATTAGTATAGCTCAGCCGGAACCTAGTCAGCCTCACGTACATCTATCACCACTAGAGGTCACCATACGATACTCTTCCGCTTGGCTTTCTGCATATCTAACCATATCCCATGTTATTCTTATGAGATAAACAATATACCCATTCTCATCCCAAGAAACTTAGTTTCCAAATCATGGCAAGGCTTCTCTTGGGGAGTTGTTTGTTCTTATGGATTTATGGTCCTCCATTTATGCCTTGAACCCTCCGCCCATATCCCCACGCCTCATTTCATGTTGTACCAAGAGCAACAACTGCTCAAAACATTACCATTTTTACCAGTCCTCTGGGCTACATCCCACCCAGCCCTCACCTCTGAAATACCCTGGTGGTCAATTGTGGCTCATCTTTCTCCCTTAGTAAGCTCAAAGACAAGGCACCTTCGCCATTCCCCCCATCAGCAATGCCCAACCTACATTTAATACTATATCCAACATTCTTAGGATCAAGAAACTAATTTTTAACTTGTTACTGTGTTCCGGAAATGTGGAGTTAAATCCTGGACCACTTTCACCCCTTACCTCCTCTACAATTTTTGTGCAGTTGAAAGGCCTAAAATTTATGTCAATCAACGTCTGTAGTTTGACCAGTAAATTAGATTTACAACAGTCCTGAATATCCTATACCTTTCCTGATGCACTGGTCCTAACGGAAACATGGCTGAAAGGTAATATTACAAATCTCAGGATTGCACTCCCATCCTACAACATCTTCAGGGCAGAGAGACAAACGGGGAGGGGGATAGCCATATATGTCTTGGAAACATTCACCACCTCAGAAATATTATCGCTATCAATCCTCAAACAATTTGAATGACTTATACTAAACTTAGCACTATCATCATCCGAGAACAACAACATTATAGGTTGCTATAGACCCCCATCAGATGGTTTGAAAATCCTAACCCATTTAAACACTTTCCTAGAATCATCCAATACTGAAGCAATTATACAAGGAGACATTAACCTCGACTGGCTTGGCAGAAAGTCTGACCCCCTCTCAGGGAATTATGCGATTCCACTGGGCTATCACAGCCCATAGACAAACCCACACGATTAAACACCAAAACCCCCCAAAACACCTCTTTAATAGACTTTATCCTCACAAATTTGCCCCACAAATTCTCCAGTGCCTGTGTTTTTCACAATGATATCAGCAACCAGAACACTGAAATGTGTATCAAGAACTCAAATAAACCAATCGCGACGCAAAAATATATCTTTAAAAGGAACTTTTGAAAGTTTGACCCAGCCAAGTTCTTGTCCAACTTAAGCAATACTAACTGGCAGGACCTGTATCTGGCACCCTCAGTCTCCGAAGCCTATGCTTACCTCCAGAATACCCTAGTCAATCTATTTAACAATCATGCCTCTACTATCAAGCTTAGAATAAAGAAACACATGTTTTTATTTTATTTTATTTATTTAAGTCTTGGATTAATACCTTTGAGTTAAAAGCTCAATTACAAAGGTTCCACATCCAGTTTACATACACAATTACAAGACCATTGATCAATACACGACAAACACAAGACACTTGTACAATAGTGAGTACAAAAATAAATCAGAATAATTAAGGTCTTAACATGGCAATTTTTTAGACATTGACTTAATCTGTATTGTCGATGTACCTCAGTCTTCCCAAATGGCTACAAGCTGTGTAAGAAAACAAGGCCTAGCTGCCCACTTTCAATTTTTTTTCCAATTGTTTAACCAGGAGTGGCACACTAAGCTGAACGCTTGTTTACAGGTGCGACCTGGGAGCACAGGGAAGTTAAGTGACTTGCTCAGGGTCACACAGTATGCAAGTGGGGGCTGTGGGATTCAAACCCAGGTCTCCAGATTTGCAGCTCAGAGCCTTAAACCACTGCGCTATACTGCCTCCCCTAACCTAACCCTTAACTTCATCTTGAAACTGGCAGAGAGGGACAACAAGTGCCACTGAGGAGAATTATGAGTCAAGGGGCATGGTAGTGGGGGGGGGTTGTGGGGGGTGGAAAGAGAGACTGAGTGGGAAATGGGCAGCACTGGCAGAGGTGGGAACAGGAGAGGGAAAAGGGGAGGAGTGGTGGAGGATTTAATAGAGGGGTAAAGGGGAGATGTTGAGCAGTAGAGAGTGGATCCCCAGGGGTTGAATCGAAAGAGGAGAGAGTGGTTGGTAAGGGGTGGCAGAGAGATGTAGTACAAAGGAGGGCCAATTGGGATGGATGACCAGACATGATGTATACGGCGAAGTTGGTCCATGGGGGAAAGGTGATGGAGCAAAGTTTGACCAGAGAATAAGGAGAGGAGGGAGGGGAAAGGTCGGCGGAGTTGGTGAGGAGGGGGAGAAGAGCTACGAGGGGTGAAAAATTCCAGTGGAGGTGCTGGTATCAGGGTTAGGGTCAGTTGGGGGAAAGAAGGAGGTTGAGTGAGGATGGTAGGGTAGGGAGGGGGAAAGTAACTTCTGGGGGTGAAGCCATAATTGCTCTAGTCAGATGAGTCACAGTCACACATACTACAAGACGTCAGGTGCATTCGCAGGTTGGATTTAAAGGGGCCGAGTTTTTGTTCCTCGATCAATTCAGCACTAAGGGAGTTTAGCCAGCTGGGGGCCCTGTATTTATAGGACCTTTGCCCTTGAGTGGTGTGGCAAAATGGGATCTGAAAGCATGCTTTGCTGGATCCCCCGGTGAATCTAGTGTTGCAGGAATATTTGAGGAGATTCTGGACACCAGGGGGAGCAAGGCCAAGCATGGCTTTTTTTGCTAGCAAGCATACCTGGTACTGGATTCTGTTGTCCGAGGAGAGCCAACCAGTACTGGAATACAGCTCACATGTGTGAGTAAGGTGATCCACGACCAGGGCAAGCCTACGGGCTTTGTTTAAGATAGTCTTAATCCTCTTGAGGGCAATATTGGTGCCGGCGCCATAGATTACCAAGCCATAATCTATAATAGACAGCACTGAGCTGTTTAACTTCTAGTTTGACAGCATTCTCCATGAGGCAGTGCCTGTGCCGACAGAGCTGGCCTATTCTTGCACTGGCAGCCTCGACGATATGGTCAATATGCTGGCTATATGAGAGAAAGCCATCAAGGATGACTCCGAGATACTTAACGCTGTTAACCATTTCAAGTAGCTCAAACTTATTGTTATGTATCTTAAGAGAATAGGATTTATGATGGTTTTGATTGGAGGCAAACAACATTGTTTTTTTTCTAATTAAGCAAGAGCTTGGAGTTATGGAACCAGGTTTCCACTGCTCTGGAGTCTGCTTGCATGTTTGTTTCAAGAGCTACAGGATCAGAGTGGCATGTAAAAAGCACAGCATCATCTGCGTATAGCAGGATCCTGATTTGGCATAAACCTGGAAGTTCATTCAGAAACATGGCTGACAAGTAGGGGGGCCTAATATGGAGCCTTGTGGCACTCCTGTGGTGGTCAGATAAGGCTTTATAGAGCTTGACCTGGTGTGTTCTACTAAATGGGTAACTCCGGAACCAGCCCAGGGACTGAGGGATAGCCCAGTTCTAGCTAATTGATTGAGTAGCAAGCTGTGATTGACCATATCAAAGGCTTTGGTGAGGTCGATGAATGTTGCCCCCACCAAGAGCCCCCGGTCAAGGACTTTGTGGATATAGCCAATAAATTCAACCAAGGCCCTGGTAGTACTATGTGCCTTCCTAAACCCATGTTGCTGTGGACACTGATGGTTGTGCTTGTCGAGGTATTCTACGAGGTTGTCATAGACAATTCTCTCTAGGGCTTTAGCGAGAGGGGGAAGGATGGAGATTGGCTGATAGTTGGTGAGGCAGGTTCTATCACCAGATTTGAAGATAGGGGTGACCACTGCCACTTTCCAGTGTTGGGGGAATGGGTGAGGGGATGGAGGAGAACCTCCACAGTGAAGGTTAAGATATTAAGATCAACTGAGTCACCGTCAGAGTTATTTCCAAGTACCTTACTTAGGTACTTTTTGACCTCGGAAGCCACAAGAATCTTAAGGTAGAAGGGAGGTGTTGCACCAGCTGATGGGATGAAGTTGTGGCATGGGTTATCACAGGGCTTGAGAAGGAAAAAATCCTGGGGAAGAATTCCACTAAGGTCAGTGAAAGTCTTGTTGAATGCATTGGTGATATTTTTAGGGTCTTGGGTAATTTCTCCATTGATGTTAAGTAGCATGTGAGGGGTTTTGCTGGTTCAGCCTGTTAAGGATTTGATGTTCTCCCAGAACTTGCTGCTATCACCCCAGGAGTTGTTTAGTTCTCTTTTGAAATGTGAAATTTTAGTTAGTAGGGTAGCTCTGGTGCATTTATTCCTAGCTGTTTTGTAGTTTTGGATGTCCCTGGTTCACCCAAGAATTGAAATAAACCCTTCTTGAAAGAGATAAGCTCTGGGGTAACGCAAGATTCACAAAGTCAAACTTCGACTGGACTGCTTTCAGGAGGGCAACAAATTCCTGCACCAGTCAAATCAGAGCCACTAAGACCTACTATTACTTAAATACCCTGGAACTTGCAAAGAACGATAGTGCAAAAATCTGGTACACCTTGAGGCAGCTAGAAGGGAAAAATACCCTACCCTCCATCCCAACAAAAATTATCAACAAAGGATCTTAGTGAAACTAAACAAACATTTTGTCACTGCATGGCTGGCATTTGACAAGTCAACAGCTGCAAATTTTCAGCCCCACCCCCTCACAATCTAGAATCTATGACCCCTCCCAGTATCGAACCATGCTAAGTTTACTTTCAAACCAATAACTTCTAAGCAAGTAGATGATCTCCTGCTCTCTCTAGATATTAAAAAAGCACAGGTGCTAATAGGATAGACCCCTTTTTCCTGAAACTAGAGCATCACCACCTCACAGCTCCTATAATGCACCTTTTGAATATGTCGATCATGCAGGGACATTTCCCTGCTGCTTGGAAAATCACACACATCATCCCACTATTCAAGTCTGGTGACCTCAGCGATAGTCTATAACTATAGGCCCATCTCAATACTGCCCATCTTAAGCAAATGTCTTGAAAAACTAGTAGACTCCCAGTTAGGAGACTACCTTGAATCCTCAAACCTCATCCCCCCATCTCAATCAGGATTCAGATCTAACCATAGTATGGCCTCCATGCTATCTAAAGTAACCAACAACTGGCTTTCAGTCAGCGATAACAAACACCACACAGGAGCAATATTCCTGGACATAAGTAAAGCCTTTGATACTGCTAACCACAACATTCTTCTTAATAAGTTAAATGACACTGGTCTGGACACACAAGCCTTAATGTGGTTTAAAAGCTATCTCACAAACATATATCAACAAGTAGAAGCAGACGGTGAGCGTTCCTCCCTTTCCCCATCCACTAGAGGAGTCCTTCAGGGTTCAATATCAGGCCCCTTACTTTTCATGGTCTACATTAATGACATAAATTCCAATATCACAAATGCAAAACTCCACTTCTTTGCTGATGACCCAATATTATACAGCTCAAAACCTTCCTAGCCAGCTTCTGTGCGGAGCTTTAAAATGATTTTGACCAACTCTAATCTAACCTTTTTAAAGTCAAGCTCCTACTGAATGCTAAAACTACTAACGTCATGTTCTTCACTCCTTATCACCATGGTAAAAATCGCTAACCATCCACAACCTTACCAGTAATCACAACTCTGCTAGGAGAATCACTTGAGATTACTAATAAATTTAAATACCTTACTTTCTCTGACCACATACAGGTCCCCAGTAAAAAACTAAAAGCAAGATTGGGATTCTTTTGCAGAAATAAAACCTCTTTCTTCTTGATGTAAAGAAAAGACTTGTCCAAGCAATGTTTCTTCCCCTCATAGATCACGCTGACCTCATCTACACCAAGGTCCCCCTTTCCTCCCTCCATAAATTAGATGTACTCTACAACCATGCTGTCTGCTTCATGGTAAATGCCCCTCTGAGAACTCACCACTGCCTTCTATGTTCTCAAATCGGATGGACCTCCCTGGCAACTAGAAGGCAAATGAACACGCTACAGTGGATATACCAGGCCCTCCTAGATAAAGCACCATCCTATATCTCCGAGTTCTTTATTCATTCCACCAGTATGTACGCCCTCAGGAAAAAACTCCTATATCATATTTACTGTACCTAGGATTCTTACTAGCTATGGGGAGGTTGCCATAAGCTACACCCTCCCAGCCCTTTGGAATAACTCCCAGGAGAGACTTAAACTCATTAGCCTTGTCACTTACTCTGTATTCAAATCCATCATCAACCCCTCTGCCTGAGAAGTGTACCTGTTTATGAACATCAGTATCAACTCCACCCTTAAGATATCTAATTCTACCCAAAACTCTACCTGGCTGGTCAAAATGACTCACAATCCTTACTGCCTAGTAGATATTTTTTTTCTCTTCCCCCCTGCAGTGTTCATTGTTGTCTCTCACTTAATTTAAAATGTTGTATATTTATACTCATGTATTGCTATTGATGTCCCTCAATGTATTGTATTTTTTTTTTGAATATTCTGTTTATTAAGAATTTTCTTTTACACACAGTACATGTATGACATACGGGAACAGACAACTACAAAATCAGACAGACTAACATCTCAAGTAGATTAATAATACATAATACATAACAACACATAGATACAATCAAGTGTGAATTTCAGTCCATACCATTAGACATATTCAAATATTCACTGTTAAACACATAATACCCAAGAAATCCATTTCATTCTGTGCAAGATAATAGTATCTTAGATGCCTAGTAGACAGTGAGTAGTCAGCTAACGAGAGGAGCCCTTCCACTTGGACTGGCATTTATTCTGGTGTTTATATATTCATCCCTGTGCGGAGCATCAGATTTCCAGATATGCTCAAGGACGCCAGAAAGGGAGCCCAATCCCTCAAAAATGCCTCCTCCCTATCCCTTACCAACAATGTAAGCCTTTCCAATGCTAAAGAGCAGATGGCCATTCTCCACCACTCAGTCACCGTAGGCCCATTCCCAGTGACCCAAGTGTTCTGAATACAGTGCCTGGCCAATACTAACAGAACTCTTGTCCATCTAGGCAGTGGCAGCCACTCCTTCTCCCCTTCTACTACCTCCACCCCAAATAAACAAACCAGGGGGTCCCGAGACAGCTGCCCTCCTAACACCTAATCCACCTCTTGTACTACCTCCCCCCAAAACTTAACCAAAACCGAGCATGACCAAAAACAATGAAAGAAGGTACCCAACCCCCTGTTACATCTCCGGCACAGCGGGGATACTGCAGGATGTGCCCTATGAACCACCACTGGGAGCCAGTATATTCTGTGCAGAAATTTATAGAAGGCCTCCTTAAACTTATTACACACCAAGATCCCCTCTGGTATCCCCAGGACTAACTTCCAATTCTTTTCCGATATTTGTTGTCCTAAATCCCTCTCCCAGACAGCCTTTGTGGCACCCGTTAGATCCGGCAGATTTTGCTTATCTTGTTTAGCCACTTTCCATGTAAATCCTTTCGGATCTTTCCTAGCCTGATATACCACCTGCTCTACCCTATGTGGGTGCAGCCCTCCCCTATCTCCCATTCTCATCTTCCCCACAAATGCTTTCACTTGCAGGTACTGGAATAATTGGGATGTCCCCAGCCTCATGTCTCACCTAATCCTGTCGAACTCACTTAGCTCCCCTCTATCCAACAAAACTCCCACATAGGCTACTCCTCCCCTTTCCCATTCTAGGAACCCCCTATCCTCCATCCCAGGCACGAGAAAGGGGTTCTTCACTATCGGCAGTAGTACAGTCTCCCTCTGAGCCAAGCCTTTCCACCACCACAGGTGGTCCCAAGCCTCCAATGTTTCCCTAACTAATGGGTTGCCGCTCCCCAGTTCTCTATATGCCTGAAGTCCTTTACTATGAAGGTAGGCTGTAAGTCTCCCTGGGGTCCTCCCCCTTGTTCCAGCTCTACCCAGCTGGCCATCAATGGTCTGTGGACCCAGTCAGCTATCCCCCTGAGCTGCACTGCCCTGTAGTAAGTGCCCAAGTCCAGGAAATTAAGCCCTCCCTTAGTCCTATCCACCTTGAGCCTTTTCAGGCTAAGTCTGGACTTCTTGCCCTGCCAAATAAAATCCAAAACCCCCCTGTCTAACCTTTTCACATCCCCCATTGTTAGCCTCATCTGCAACATTTGCATGGGATATAGGATACGGGGAATAATATTCATTTTTATTAGATTGATCCACCCAATCCAAGACACAGGGAGCTGCATCCATCACTTAAGATCAGCCAGGACCGATTTAATCAGGGGATGATAATTTAACTTATATGACTCTTCCCACCTCCTCCCTATCTGGACCCCTAAATATTTAAAATCTGTCTGGACCACCTTAAATCCCATTCTCTGCCCCTCTTGGCCAGCATCCGGGAATCCCATGACTTCAGATTTCCTGACATTAATCTTATAACCGAAGAAACTTGCGAACCTCTCGATAATATTCATCAAATGCCCAATGGAACTATGCAGGTCTCCCAGGAACAGTAGCATGTCATCTGCATATAGCACCACCTTGTGCTCTCTCCCCTTCACATCCCCTACTCCTACCACACACTTATGCTGGCATATCACCGACGCCAAAGGTTCGATCGCCAAGGCGAACAACAGGGGGGATAATGGGCACCCTGTCTTGTACCCCTTCCTAGCCCAAATTTTCCGGAAAGGCACCCATTTACCATGACACGCGCACTCAGCCTAAGATACATGGTCCTGACCCAACCTATGAAAGAGTCCCCCAGACCAAACTGGGTCATTACTTTAAAAAGGTAATCCCATTCCACCCTATCAAACGCTTTTTCAGCATCCACAGAGTTCACCCCCATCTTTCCTCGGGTCTGACCTGTCCGCCAGATGATGTTTAGCAATCTTCGCACATTATGATAGGACTGACATCCCTTAATGAACCCGGTCTGGTCTGAGTGAATCACCTCTGGTAGTACATTCTCCAATCTGGTAGCCAGGACCTTGGCCAAAATTTTTATATCTACATTGAGCAGGGAAATAGGTCGGTAAGCTGTGAAATCTAGCTCATCCTGTTCCCCCTTGTGTATTAAGCAGATATTCACCTCAAAACATGAGTCAGGTAGCACCGGGACCTCCCCCTCCCCTCCCTCCTCAAATACCCTACTCAGTGTATCAGCCAGCTGCCCCCCCCAGGATTCTGTAATACTCAACAGGAAAACCATCTGGCCCACTGGCCTTTCCCAACTGCAACTTCTGTATAGCCCTTAGGATTTCCACTCTTGAGATGGATTGACCCAGCAACTCCCTCTGCTCATCTGTAATCCTCTGCAGAGGCACTTCATCCAAGAACTCCCATATACACTCTTCCTTCCCAGTATGTTCCTCTCTATATAACCTCTCATAAAAGCTCCTGAAACAGTCTGCTATTTCCTTTGAGCTGGTAAGGACCCGCCCCTCCGCACCTCTAACCCTCAATATTCGTGTTGGACACCTACCCCCTTTCATCAATTTCACCAGCATGGGCCCTGGCTTATTCATCCACTCGAACACCCTTCTATGACAATAGAACCATGCTTTCCTGGCCTCACCTCTCAGTAAAGTGTTAAGAACTTCCCTCACCATTGTTAACAATCTGGTGGCATCCCCCCTTCTCCTCCCCCTACCTGCTTCTCCAGCTCCTTCACTTGCCTCTCTAGCTCCTACCTATTACACCTACTCTGTTTCTTAATTTTGGCTACATAGGCTATTATAGCCCCCCTCATGAAGGCTTTTCTTGCCTCCCAGAAAATGGCACTAGAGATCTCACTCGTGGAGCTCGTCTCCTCGTATAGCTTCCACTGTTCTGCTAAATACTCCCTGAATTCCCGTTGTTTGGCTAGATACGTGGGGAATTTCCAAGTGGCAGGTCTGCCCTCATACCCCCCACCAACAACTTTAGCACAGCCATAGCATGGTCTGAGATAAAAATGGGGCTGTGAACTATCTCCCTTATCCTACACACAAAACCATGACTGGGACGTAAACATACCAGGATACACTATCTGCAGGAGGGACAGGGAGGGTAAAAGAGGAGGAGGAGTAGTTCTTTACATAAAGGAAGGAATAAGAGCAACAGAACAAAAGGGTAAACAGGGAGGAGAAGAAGCACTGTGGGTAAATTTGGAGACAGGCAATGGCACCACAATCCGCACAGGGGTTGTATACAGACTCCCTTCTCAGGGGGAGGAAATGGACAAGGAAATGATAGAAAGTATACTTAGAACGGCAGAAAAAGGGGAGATACTGCTGATGGGTGATCTGAATATGCCAGATGTTAACTGGAGTGCAGTTGCAGCTGCCACTTCGAAGAGTGCAGTTATTCTAGATACCCTACAGGGGGCATGCCTTAGACAACTAGTACTGGAGCCCACTCAAGAGGGAGCAATATTAGACTTGATACTCTCAAACGGAGATGGAGAGAGGATCACAGATGTAGAAGTGGGTAGCCATCTGGGAACTAGCGACCATCGAACAGTATGGTTCACAATAAACACAGTAATAGAGTCAAGCCATACAAAGACAAAAGTACTGGACTTTAGGAGGGCTGACTTTGCCATAATGAGTGAGTGCCTAAGGAATGCACTAGCAAATGGGCAGGAAGGAGGGGTGGAAGAACAATGGGGAATAATAAAAACTGCCATCACAGAGGTAACAAGCCTTTGTGTGAAGCAAATAAACAAAACAAGACGATGTAAGAAACCACTATGGTTCTCAAAGGAAGTGGCAGTGAAGGTTCAAGAGAAAAGCATTCAGGAAGTACAAGGAATCGCAGAAGGAGCAGGACAGAGAACTGTATCAGTTAAAGCAAAGGAGGCTGGGAAGCCAGTCAGAACAGCAAAGGCCCAAACCGAGGAAAAGATAGCCAACTCAGTTAAGAAGGGGGATAAAACCTTTATAGGTACATCAGGAGCAAAGGAAGACCAAGGAGGATAGTGAGTCTTAATAAAGGGAGGGAGGGTGGGTGAGGGAGACTGTGAAAAGGCAGAGATACTAAACAAATATTTTGCTCAGTATTTACGAAGGAAGAGGGAGATACATAAAACAAACAGTAGTAACACTCTGGATACAGAAGTTGATACCGCCCATTTACAGAAGAAAGGGTTCTGAAAGAACTCTTAAAACTGAAGGTGGACAAAGCAAGGGGCCTGATGGGATTCATCCCAGAATTCTAAAAGAACTAAGGGTAGAACTAGTGACACCACTGACTACCCTTTTAACAAATCATGGAGGATGGGGTGGTACCCGAGGACTGGAGGAGGGCAGATGTGATTCCCTTCACAAAAGTGGGAGCAAGGCAGAAGCAGGAAACTATAGACCTATTAGTTTAACCTCAGTGATAGGGAAATGATGGAATCACTTAAAGGAAAGAATGTCGAGTATCTAGAGGCTAGAGGGGCACAGGACCCTAGGCAGCATGGATTCACAATGGAAGGTCATGCCAGATGAATCTGATAGATTTCTTTGACTGGGTGACCAAAGTAGTAGATCAGGGAGGGGCTGTGGACATGGCCTACCTAGACTTTAGCAAGGCATTTGACACAGTCCCACACAAAAGATTAATATACAAGTTAGCCAGCCTGAGAGTGGGTCCCAAGATTACAGCCTGGGTAAAGAATTGGCTGGAGAATAGGACACAGAGAGTAATAGTAAATGGAGTCCACTCAGAAGAAAGGAGGGTTACTAGTGGGGTACCGGCAGGTTCAGTATTAGGACTGGTCCTCTTCAATGTCTTTATAAGCGACATTGCAGAAGGACTGGAAGGAAAAGTATGTCTCTTTGCAGATGACACTAAGATCTGCAACAGAGTTGATGCACAGGGTGGGATGGAAAGGATGAGAAGGGACTTGGCAAGGTTAGAGGAATGGTCAAATGTATGGCAGCTTAGATTCAATGCTAAGAAGTGCAAGGTAATGCACCTGGGAAACAAAAACCCAAGGGAAGAGTACACAATGGGGGTGAGATACTAACAACAACAAAAATGGAAAGGGACCTGGGGGTAGTCATATCAGATGACCTAAAGGTGGGCAAGCAATGTGAGAGGGCAGCAAGGAGGGCTGGGGGGTTACTGGGATGCATAGGGAGAGGCATCACCAGTAGAAAACAGGAAGTTATTATCGCTCTGTACAGACAGCTGGTGAGACCCCATCTGGAGTACTGTGTGCAGTTCTGGAGACCCAATCTCTGCAAAGACATAGACAGGATGGAAGCTGTCCAGAGGAGGGAACTAAAATGGTGCAGGGTCTGCACCGAAGTCATATGAAGAGAGACTTAAGGAGCTTAATATGTATAGCCTCGAGGAAATGAGGAGAGGGGGGACATGATAGAAACTTTCAAGTACCTCAAGGAATCAACAAAGTCCAAGAGGGTAGCATCTTTCAAAAAGAGGTGCAAGAACAAGAGGGCACAATTTGAAGATAGAGGGGGCAGCTCAGAGGTAATTTAAGGAAGTATTTTTCACAGAGAGGTTGTGGATGCATGGAGCGGCCTTCCGGAGGAGTTGTGGAGTCAAAATCAGTGGGGGAATTCAAGCATGCATGGGATAGTCATAAGGCAATTCTGGGGGGTGGGGGTAGGAAGAAGTAGGCTGCTGGTTAACTAGGATCTGCAGCCTATCCAGTAGGTAGGGAAATGGGCAGACTGGGTGGGCCAAGCGGTCCTTATCTGCCGTCAAATTCTATGTTTCTATGTTTCTACCCACCCAGCCTCTGGGTAGATAGACATAATCCAGGTGGGACCAGGTCTTGTGAGGGTTGGAATAAAAGGTATATTCCTTTGCACTGGGATTAACCACTCTCCAACCAACCACCATATCTAAATCTGTTATCCCAATTTGCCACTAGTTCATAGCCTCTGTAACCCGTCCCTTTCCTGCGGAATGATCCATGCATGCGTCCATGGTCCAGTTGAAATCCCCTACCATAGTAAGCCCAGGGAATTGCTCCCTGACCAGCAGCCCCAGCAAAGGGGTATAGAACTGCGGCTCATACACCGCTGGTGCATATACACAGCCAAACGTAAGTGTCTCCCCACGCCACGTTCCAGTGACAAAAATATACCTGCCCTCCTTTGGATCTCTCGCCAGTCTTTTCACCTCGAAAAGCAGGTTCTTATGCAGGAGTATCGCTACCCCCCTTTTATGAGAGGAGTAGGAGGCAACCAAGCAATTCCCCACCCAGTTCTGTACCAACTTGGCATGCTCCAATTCTGTCAGGTGGGTCTCTCGTAACAATGCCACCTGTGCCCCCCTCCTTCTCAGTGCAGTCAAAAGTGCTGTCCTCTTTACTGGGTTCGATATGCCTTTTACATTCCAAGAGATAACATTGAGATTCACTGCATCACCGATCCCACCCTAAGCATCTTTTCACATTCCAAACCGTTTCCACCTGGCATTCCCCTGCACACTTCCATTTTGTAGGGACACTTTGAAATAAGCTTGCACATTGTCTTTGATTTCTACACAGTCGATTGCATCTAAAGAGAAATAACAATATAACTACAGTAACAATAATAACAGTAGTAACCCTATTTATGATAACATTTTTAACTTTACACCCCTGATATATACCACCCACTACCTTTCCGCCTCACCTTTCCCTCCTCTCTGCCCTCCCCGCTCGCTCTTCCCTTCCCCTCCCCACTTATCTACAATAATTGCTAACATAGCACAAGTGTATATTTAGAAAAAAACAAACAATCAGATGTACTCCTCCACAACTGAGATGCGTGTCTCACCACTCCCCCCAGCAGCCATGTTCTCTCCTTCCTGGTAACCTCCCCTCATGGCCCCATCAGAAAAGAGCGAAGGCCTGAGACACCAGTCTGTCCCACCTTTTCCGCCTGGGGTCATCCTCACCGCCCTCCTCACCCCCTCACTCCCATCTGCTTCCCGTCAACCTGTCTCTCCCCCTCTCTTCTCCAGCTTTGAGTACTCAGCCATACTTCTCCCCCATTCTTCAGGGCCCTGTTTTATAATCCTTAGCCATAGGACCCCTCCGGTTTCCCCCATACCATCCCCCCCGATTATCACTCAATATGGCATCCTACCTTCCCCCTGAAGGTTCCGCTACTCCCACACGCCACCCCTCCAGAGTAGTGAGGACAAAAACCCACCATAGCAGCCCATTTTGTCCCTTGTCTCCATCTTCCCCCAAGCCCATCCCCTGCCTCCCCCCAATCGCTAACCCGCAATGGAGAACAGATTCTTCATTTACCCTTCCCACACTATGTCCTCCCTATGAGATGTAGCCCCTCAGAATAAGCACTTCCCCTCAGCTCGAACCAAGGGCAAATTTATAGCCATTCCCCTCATTTGCCCCACTGCACAACCTTCCCTCCCACTCAGGAGAGGGATGGAGCGCATGGATGTATACAATGCCAGATGGCACTAAGAATACAAGGGCTAGGCTGCGCCATCTGCTAGTACACGCCCAGTCCACTCCTGCCCCCTCCCTGTGAGTGCCAGGCCTCCAGCTCCAGGCTTCACACTTCACGGCCTCATCCCCCTCAGACGCCCTGGGGGCATGTATAGCAGCGAGGGCAAGAGATGTAAGAAACAGGAGAAACAGACAGGGGGGACCACAGAGACACAACAGAGCACCATGGACTTTATTTCCCTTTATAGTATGCCCCCAAGGGGCAATCGCCCTACTTCCAGTATCCAGCCTAAGCAGACTCAGCTCCCCCCCGCACCTCGATTCTACCATGCAGTTCATATCCCCAGACTCCTTCCTCAAGTGACTCGAGTGACAGGGGGTTGGGAGGGACCTGGGAGGACAGTAGTCTCTATGCCAAGGACAGACTACACTTGAGTGAGGAGGGAAAGAAAGTGTTGAAACAGAGGATGGAGGAGTACATAGAGGAAGTTGGTAATTTAAACTAGGAGTGGAGGGTGGCAGTTGGGGAAGAGATATGCAGAGACCACAGGTTGGGAAACCATATGAGCTTACCCCCCATAACAGTGACAAAGGACAAATGGCAAGTGCTGTTGGTGATGCGAGGAAAGGAGGGCAGGATGCAGGGGGGAGGGTGGAAGGTGGTTACCCTTAATGCTAGGAGCCTTGGGAGGAAAACTGCAGTTACAGGTTCTCATGGCAGAGGGAGAGGTGGACATTGCAGCCATCACGGAAACATGGCCCACCCAATATAATGACTGGGACCTGTCTGTACCAGGGTACAGGTTATTTCGTAGGGACAGGGTGATTGGGAAAGGAGGGGGTGTGGCACTATATGTGAAGGAAGGACTGAAGTGTGTAAGGGAGGGAGGGGAGGAGGGTAGTACAGAGTCACTTCGGATGCAAATCCAGGATTCCAAGAATAGGATTCTTAGAATGTGAGTGGTGTACAGGCCACCATCTCAGATGGAGGAGTTAGACAGGGAACTAGTGGGACAGATCAGGAGGACCTGCGAGAAGGGTAGTGTGGTGATTGTGGGGGACTTCAACATGCCAGGAGTGGACTGGAGCACCCCAACAACCAGGAACAGAAGGGAGCAGGTACTGCTGGATGCCTTCCAGGACAGCTTCCTGCTGCAAATGGTCAGTGAACCAACCAGGTTAGGAAATACCCTTGACCTTGTGCTGGCAAATGGGGACTTTGTGAGAGAACTTACAGTGGAGAAACCGCTGTCAGGGAGTGACCACCGCTCAGTATGGCTCACATTGGATATGGGCAAGGAAGGAGTGGAATCTGGCACAATAGTGCTGGACTTCAGGAGGGCCGACTTTGGGAGGATGGGGGAAGTGGTAAAAGGGTACCTGGCCAGAATTCAATCTAGTATGGACACTAACCAGAGGTGGGAGCTCATAAAGCTGGGGATAGTGGAGGCAACCAAAACCTGCTGCAAAGCCCAGAGCAAGAAGGCTAGGGCTAAGAAACTGATCTGGTTGAGCAAGGAGGTCATGAAAAAGGTAAGGAGGAAAAGAGCTGCTTTTAGGAAGTACAAGAAAACAGGGAGGGGGAGGACAGGGAGGAGTACTTGACAGAATCGAAGGAGGTGACAAGGGCAGTAAGGGGAGCCAAAGCATCTACGGAACTCAGGCTGGCACAAGGCATTAAGAAGGGGGAGAAGGACTTCTTTAAGTGCATCAGGGAGAAAAGGAGCTGTAAGGACCACATAGTAAGGATTAGGAAGGAGGGGGGTTGGGTGGAAGCAGGGTGCAATAAGGGGGAAGCACTAAATGAGTACTTCTGCTCAGTATTCACTAAAGAGAAGAGGGGGTGACACCCACGGTGGGAGAAATGGCAGAAGCGGGGGGGAAGTGGTGACAGATGGGGAAATCATGGAGAGCAGAGTTCGAGAGGGTTTGAAGGCACTGAGGGTGGACAAGGTGCCAGGCCCAGATGGCATCCACCCCAGGGTATGGAAGGAGCTGGCAGAGGTCCTTGCAGGACCTTTGGCAGACCTATTTAACACCTCACTACATTCGGGGTGTGTACCTCAGGACTGGAGGATGGCTCATGTGGTGCCCCTCCACAAGAGTGGCCCCAAGGATGAACCAGGAAACTACAGACCAGTGAGCCTCACATCCATCGTGGGTAAGCTAACAGAGACTATCCTGAAGGAGAGGCTGGTGGCCCTCCTAGAGGCCAAAGGACTACAGGACAGCAGACAGCATGGCTTCATATGTGGCAGATCCTGCCAAACCAACCTGATCGAGTTCTATGACTGGGTAACTAGGCAACTGGACAGGGGCCATGCAGTGGATGTCCTATATCTGGACTTCAGTAAGGCATTCGACTCAGTGCCACATGGAAGGCTGGGAAGGAGGTTAGTAGGCACAGGGGTGGGTGCAAAGCTGGTGAGATGGGTAGGAATCTGGCTGCAGGGAAGACAACAGAGGGTGGTGGTGGGTGGGGAGCTCTCACACCCAAGGGCAGTGACGAGCGGTGTTCCACAGGGCTCAGTGTTGGGACCAGTGTTGTTTGGGATATTCATTGCAGACATATCACGGGACATCAAGAGCAAGATCAGTCTGTTTGCTGATGATACCAAGGTAGGCGCGGTGGTGGATGACCTAGGGGGGATGGCAGGGGTTGCAGGATGATCTGGCAAAGCTTGAAACCTGGTCAGACACCTGGCAACTGGGCTTTAATGCCAAAAAGTGCAAGGTGCTGCATTTTGGGATGAAGAACCCAAGGAGGAGTTACCAGCTAGGGGGAGTGCAGCTAGCCCAGACAGAGGAGGAGAAGGATCTGGGTGTGCTCATTACAGGGTCAATGAACAACTCGGCACAATGTAGGAAGGCAGCTGCAAAGGCCAACAAAATGCTAGCTTGTATTGCATCGGGTATGTCCTCGAGGAGGGAGGAGGTGATTCTGTCACTGTATAGGTCATTAGTTAGACCACACCTGGAGTACTGCATGCAGTACTGGCGTCCATATCTGAAGAGGGACATTAAGTTACTGGAGGGGGTGCAGCGCAGAGCGACAAAGATGATCAAGGGGCTGGGGGACTTATCATACGAGAGGAGGTTGAAGGAGTTGAACATGTACTCACTGGAGGAGAGGAGAGACAGGGGTGACATGATTGAAACCTTTAAATACATGAAAGGAATAAACAAGACGGGTACAGAGGGGCTGTTCAAAGTAAGGGAGGGGAGGGCCACCAGGGGCCATGATATGAGACTGGAGCGAGGAAGGTTCAGGAGGGAGATGAGGAGACACTTTTTTACAGAGAGGGTGGTGGCTGGGTGGAATGTGTTACCTGCTGAAGTGGTATGCAGTAGAACAGTGGACTGCTTCAAATGAGGATGGGACAGGACAAGGGGGAGGGTTAATGAAGGGGAAGGGTGGAAGGGAGGGGCAGCTGCAGAATAAGGGGTGCTAGCTGCACATTTGAGCAGACTTGTTAGACCTCTAGGCCTTTATCTGCTGGCAAATTTCGTATGTTCGTATATTACTACCCCACAGCACCCCCAGATCACAGATTAACAGGAGCAGATAATGAGAGGCGGTGTAGAGGGACACCAAGGACTCGAGGGCCAGGCCGTGCCATCAAATTGCATGCGCTGGGCTCTCCCCCGCTCCTACCTTACTGGTATTGGGTATACAGCCTAAAGGCCTCTCTCTCCACAGTCCCGTCCTTCTCATGTACTCCCGGGGTCCATGAGTCAGCAAAGGTCTAAGGGAGAGACAAGGGGAGACACATCACGGCATCGTCTCCGTCCATCTCGGCCTCCTACTGTCCAATGGATGTCGGTGCCAACCAGGCCAGCAACTGTCCCTTCTTAACCATAGATTCCTCAAATGGATAGGGTGCAATGGCGCCAACAGTTCACTTTTAACAAATTTGAAACTATAAGAGGAACCAACAGGAATGTAGCACATATACACAGGCTCCTTTCAGCCCAGCCATCTAACTCTTCCCCACTCTCACACTGGTTTTCAGCTCACTCTCCTCCTCAGGGCCTTCACAAATTCCTCCACTTTCTCAAGCTCCCAGAAGGAGTAAGTCACCCCTTCATGTTTAATTTTGAGTGTGGCAGGTTATACAAGAAAATTTTCCACCTTCAGACTCCTCAGCTGAGCCAAGAGCCCATTAAATGCCTTTCTCTTCTTTAGCAGGTGCGCCAAGTAATCCTGCGAGAGGAACAACTTGTGACCTTCAAAACTCAGAGAGCCCTTTTCCTGGTACGCCTTCAGGGTCACCTCCCGGTCTTGGAAGTTATGGAACCGCATAATAATCTGGCGGGGAGGCTTATCCGCCAGCGGCCATGCCATGACTGCCTGATGTGCTTGTTCCAATTTCACTCGGCCATGCTTTGTACTGAGGCCGAGCAGCTCCGGTAAGACCCTGCTACAAAAGTCCAGAGTATCGTTACCCTCTTGCCCCTCTGGAAGCCCTCTCAGGCGCAGGTTCAACTGTCTATGGTAATTCTCTTGGTAATCATATGCCTCCTTGAATTCCTCCATCTCCTTCTGGAGGGCTCAAACTTGCCCAGGCACCATCAGCAGCTCGTCTTTCTGCCTAGAGATTGTTTCCTTTGCCTCTGTCAGCCTGGTACCTTGCTGTGTTTGTTGCTCCAGAACCTCCTGCAGTCTGCAGTCTAACTTGTCCTCCAACTTAATTAGGTGCGGTTCTAGGGCTGCGATTACTTGGCCCGTTAGCTCCTTCCCTAAGGCCACAACCTCAGCAGCCGAGAGTGAGACTAGGCCTGCATTTGCACTTACAGAGGCCGTCGCACACTTATTCCCCATTTTCCTGGTCACCCGCTGATTCTTAGATGGCATGGGGGTTAGGAACTCATCCATCGTGCCCTCCTCCACCCGACAATACAGTTTTTGCCACTCCGGGGTAAATTATTCCTTTATATTATCATTAATTAATGGCTGCCCAGACGGAGTGAGCGAGAAATGTGACCGCTCAGTTAGCTGCTTATTAGCGCCCCGTATTATATTGTTTAGTCCTTCCAGAACCTCCTTGTACATGAGCTTGCTCAATGGAGTTTTTTTCCTGGTCCTACATAAACTGAAACAAAAAACACAAGTATAAAAATACAAAAAAGTAAGTATTTTTATGTTGGCTTGCATGCACGGGCAAGCAACATCTTGCAGTGGTAGCACAAATGCAGAGGTGTTGGCCAATGCAGAGGATGCTTTAGTGGGTGCATCTCTCAGCTCCCAATCAGTGAGCATGCTGCCGATGACAGCAGTTTCAAAGAGAGCCACGGAGATTAAACAAGTGTGCTGCTGCAATCGGAGACAGGCTCATCATTGCAGTGGCAGATGGCATGTCTCTGTTAAATGCCTTTCCTGATGAAACATTTCAGTAAAAATGGCAACTCCTGCCGTCCACCACATAATCTGCAGAAAGGCGACATTGGGGTGCCCAATTCCTGTGTCGGCATGTTCGCAGCTCCTGCCGCCTGCCACACCGCAACCTTCCACTGCTGCTGCCCTCCCCGCTCCCTCCATTCCCTGTCCCCTGACAGAAAAAAAACCCTTCCACAACCTCCCACTGCTGCTACCCTTCCCACTTCCTCTGTTTCCCATCCCCCAACAGACAATAAAATCCTCCCGCAACCTCTCACTGCTGTTGCCCTCCCCGCTCCCTCCGTTCCCATCTCCCGACAGACATTAAAACCCACCTGCAACCTCCCACTGCTGCTGCCCTCCCTGCTCCCTCCATCCCCTCACCCCCAGAAGTGTAGCACATTGGGACCCCGCCCCTTTGTGCTTATTATTTCTTTTGTTTCTCAACTTGTGAATGAAGAAAACCTTCCCTTGCACATTTTTTTCATTTTTTCCCTGCAAACAATGTATCCCCCATTCCCCCGTACCATCCCCACCCTCCCTCTGCGCACCCACCTCCGCACCCCTCACCCATACTTACTCTCTGGAGGTTGGGACCCATGATCTTCTCTGAACTGGGATGAGTCTGCACTCTTCAAAGCCAAACTGCAATGTGAAGAAATGACGGTAAGCTTTATAATGAGGAGCAATGGGGGGTTTCAACTTAGGTTGATATCTCAGCCATTTTTTTGAGTTTTGGCCCCAAATTTTCAACATGGGGTTCTTGGGACCCCACTTCATGAACATGTCACTGTCATTTCATTTCTCAGTCCTGAAAGGTGATTTCATGGTCGCTGCACAGAATCACCTTTCAGTACCGATTAACAAAATGGCACTACCACTGTTCATGAGGTGGGGTCACAAAAAGCCCATGTTGCAAATTTGGTAGAAAAATTCCCCAAAATGACTGTGTTATAAGCATGCATTGTGCAAATTTACAGATGCTGGTAGCTTCACCAATTTTTAATATTTTCATTCCAGATTTTCAGCATTGCCATTTTTTCACACCTCTTTATGAAAAGTACAGCTGTCATTTTTCACACCCTGCTCCAAATGTTTTTTTCACACCTGTGGAGCACAATGGATGTAGTCACTGTGCGAAGTCAACTTTTGGGACAGATTAACAAAATCACAGTGCCACTGTTCATGAGGAGAGGTCCCAAAATGCCCATGTTGAAAATTTGGTGAAAAAATTTCAAAAAATGACCATGTTACGGGCGTGTGTTGTGCAGTTTCTATGCACACTTGTAAGTTTGCGCACATTTCAGATTTTCAGCATTCCCATTTTTTCACATGTCCTCATGAACATTGCAGCTGTCATTTTTTGCATCCTGCCTGAAATGTGTTTCTGCACCTGTGACTCCCAATGATGCAGTTGCTGTGTGAAATCACCTTTCAGGATTGAGTAACGAAATAATAGCACCACTGTTCATGAGGTGGGGTTCCAAAAAGCCCATGTTGGAAATTTGGAGTGAAAATTCCAACAAACACCCTGGGGCATTAGGGTTTCCAACCATACACCCACCCTGTAGAGACTGTCAGGCATTGGGGGCATAACGTGGGTTTGTCGGCTGTAATGTTTCAGCATTCTACCTCACCCCCCATCCTTCAGTCACTGACAGGCATTGAGGTGTGCCTTGGGGTCTGTGACCCTACCATTCATCCCATTCTCCTATACTGTACCCATCTCAGCTTATTTCCTTATGGAACGGGGTGAACATTGTGACACTTGGGCAGCTGGTTCTGATTACTCTATGATTTTTGTAATATAAAAAAATGTAGTGTGATTGTCTTTCATGAGAAATCCTGTGCTCCTGGGATGCCTACCCCCCAGGTATCACTTCAAAGGTTAGGATATGTTAAACAGCAGATCTCTGTAATGTGATTAACTTCCAAAGACTCATATTTTATGGTCTTGTTGTTGAGCTGTGCTTCTTTGAAGGCCAGGAACTAAAATATCCATTTTATGACGTCTTCAGAGGAAATAACAGTTATTTTCACCTGGTGTTACAAAGCATATTACACCTCAGTGAGATCTGGCAGAGTTAGTGATAGAAAGTCCTTTGACGTCTTTGAAAAGCAGGAAAACGCACTAGATCAAAGAGGAGCAGGAAACCACTCCAGATCAAAGAGTCATATTGGAAATGAGTTTCTGCTTATGTCACCTTATTAAATATACCTCCTGAGTGCTAAGACATCCTGATTGTATAATTTTTAATAAACAGAGGTGGAGCTGGGTGACATCATGGAGGAGGCAGGTTCAAAGACAGTTTTTAACTATGCCGTGGTTGATCTTTAGAGACATTCTTGTTTGGACTCTCTGAAGCAACAACATCTACTTCAAGCACTGTTAGAAGATATACCTTAGATAGACAAGTCTAATTGTCTGCTGGTAGGAATTTATTTGCACTTTTTTAAACCTTGTTCTTTTAAGTGATTGCATGCATTGTGAAATATTGTTCTGTATTTAAATTTTACATTTTTATCTATTTTAAAGTAAACCTCTATTTTAAAGAGACTGCTTGGTGTGCCTTCAAAATTCTTTATTTGATAAGTGAAGCATATATGGTTAAAGCTGAGACTGTGCATAGCTTAATGGTAATACCAAACTGGGAAAAGGTAAGAGTTTATCTGAGGTCTTTCATAGAGTATTTAAGGGTTAATTTTGTACACCTGGTTAGGTGCTCATAGGCGAAAGATATCTGGCATCCCCCCAAAGAGCAGAATTAACTGAGCCTGTACATTGGGTACCCAAGCAAGAGGTTCACAGTTTGAATCCCTCCAGAACTTGAGGCCAAAGGTGATTTGAACACACAAAACAGACGGTGGGTTACCCTGTTCTGTTCCTGTTCACAATACTGCGCTCGGAGGTTGGCACTGTGGGAGCAGAGTGCCTGACCTGCTGAGTGGGGTTGTGACAAGCATAAAGGCGAAGATCCCAAAGCACACTGGGGCACCTGTTGGAGTCTTCAGGGTGGGGTAAGGTGGAATGGTGTAAGCGTTAAGGCCAATGACCCAAAGCCACACTCCCAATGGCTTTCAGTTTCTGCGGAGGGGGGTTGGTGTTAGTTCAATACTTTACTGCCATTCCTATTATGCATCTCTTTAACTCCTGCACTACCAATGCCAGTGCCAGCAAGCAAACATTTGGCATTGACAAATGCTTGTTAAGTTCACCATGCAACCATATAACAAACATCTTGCTACAAGAGTGGCTTTTGAGAGGTGAGACACTGTCAATCCAGTGCAGAGTGGTCTGCAAGAGGCTTGTCAGTGTCACACCAATCATCAGCCAGGCTGGTCATGACACTGTTTTGGCTTGCTGGGCAGAAACGCCATGTATTTCTAAGGAAAGTACCAACCCACTCATAGGTTGGCTGTTTGCTTTGATCTACATAACGCTGGTGAGCAAGCACAGCTGATCTGTCATGATCAGCCTGTTGAAAATGGAAAACAGTCAATCTATGTCAGCAGTAACTGTTCTCCCCCTAGCCCTGGTGCCCAATCCCCTGTACCGGCTACCACACTCCCACTCTACCCCTTTTTACTTCTGCAACACCAGGGAGCCCACCCCCAGTGCTGCTGAACATAACACTGGCACTTGGGGTGCCAATCCCCTGTATCGGCCACCACACTCCCACTCTACCCCTCTTTACTTCTGCAACACCAGGAAGCCCACCCCCAGTGCTGCCGAACATAACACTGGCACTTGGGGTGCCCAATCCCCTGTACCGGCCACCACACTCCCACTCTACTCCTCTTTACTTCTGCAACACCAGGGGACCCACCCCCAGTGCTGCCAAACATAACACTGGCACTTGGGGTGCCCAATCCCCCAGTGTCTCCTCCTGAAATAAAGAAAACTGTCATAATTTTTTTTTAAATAAATCCTTTAAAAAAGAAAAACATTCATCAATGTCTGTTGCAGCCATTACTATCCCCCCACTCAACTCTCCCAGTTTTACTTCTGCTGCACTGGGGAACCCACCCCCAGTGCTGCCAAACATAACACTGACACTGGGGGTGCCCAATCTCCAGTGTCACCACCTGAAATAAAGAACAACTGTCCCTTGTAGTTTTTTTTTCTAACTAAATCCTGTAAAAAAATTAAAAAACATTCATCAATGTCTGTTGCCACCATTTACTGACCCTCATCCGATCCTCCCACTCAGCATCCACAACCCCACACATGACCAAGCCCTTACTTACCCACTGGGGGTTCAACGCTGTAATCCTCTCTGGACCAAAGATATGTCTTCACTCTTTAATGCCAGACCACAAACTGAGGAAATCAGGTATGCAGTTCAATATACTGTATTTCAATGGAGTTTTGAACTTAGCAGTGTAACTTGGCCATTTTGTTTTATATTTTTGCCTAAAATTTTCAACATACCTCTTTTGAGAGCCCTCCTCATGAACAGTGGCAGTGAAACTAGGCATATCTGTTCTGTATGGTGACTTTGCGATCACTGTGCAAAATCATCTTTTGGGCAGAAGTTGAACATTTTCTCTACCCCTGTTAATGAGGTGGGGTCTTACGAAGGCTATGTTGAAAATTTGGGATAAAAATATTAAAAAACAACAAAGTTATGAGCCTACACTGAAATTTATGAATGCAGGCTCATAACTTTGGTAATTTTCAATATTTTGATGCCACATTTTCAACATAGCCATTTCTTCACAACACCTCATGGATGAGGTGGCTGTCATTTTTCAAATCCTGGCCAAAATGTGTTTTTGCATCCTGAAAGGTGATTTCACGCTCACTGCACAAAATCACCGTTTGGGCAGCAGTTAAAGATTTTCTCCACCCTTGTTCATGAGGTTCTATCATAAGAAGGCTATGTTGAAAATCTGGGGTAAAAATATTAAAAAAACAATAAAGTTATAAGCTTATGTTGAATTTTGTGAACACAGGCTCGTAACTTTGGGAATTTTCAATATTTTGACACCAAATTTTCAACATAGCCATTTCTTCACAGCACCTCATGGATGTAACAGCTGTCATTTTTCAAATCCTGAACAAAATGTGTTTTCACACTTGTGGCACAAAATCACCTTTTGGGCACAATTTGTAAGTTTTCTCTGCCCTTGTTCACGAGGTGGGCTCATACGAAGGCTATGTGGCTCATACACCTCCACCCTTCTCTACCTCCCCTTTCAGTCTTGCATGATCTCTCCCCCTCAAATCTGTATGACCTCTAGTGCTTCACTCACCTAGCAGTGAGGCTATTCTTGGGTAGGGCAGTCCTTCCTCTTTCATGAAACACTGAAAACTGTATTGTACCAGGTCAAACTGTTGATTAGTTTCTGAGAGTGGTTGTATCAATAGCACAGAATATGGTAGCCTGCTGTATTATAGTTGCAATGTTACCCTATATACACTTCCATTCATATATTGGCAATTTATTGTTTTTTCTGTGCATGTATTATCACTGTCTTTTATATTTTTTTGATGTAAATTCTTTTTATGACCTCCCAGGTTCACCTTGCAAATAAGTTCTCCTCAATGGTGTTTTGCCTGGTAAAATAAAGAAATTGATTGATTGATTGATTGATAAGAAGGCAATGTTGAAAATTTGGGGTAAAAATATAAGAAAACAAAGTTCTGAATCTACATTGCACTTTTTCAATGCACACTTGTAACAGTGGTAATTTTCAATATTTTGACCCTATCTTTTCAACATAGCCATTTTTTCACATCACCTCATGAATAACACAGCTGTTATTTCAAAAATTATGTTTCAGCCATTATTTTACAAATTTCACCTGTCACACTCAGGAGGAGTGGTCAAGAAAAGATTATGTTGAAAATCTGGGGTAAAAATGTGAAAAAAAACATTAAGTTATAAGGAAACAAATTGTTCCAACATTTACTCATTATTTTTTGTGTGTGCATATTTTGACCCCCAATGCTCAACATGTCCCTTGTGGTACCCCACCTCCTGAACGTGGCAGGTATCATTTTTCAAATCCCCTCCAAAACTTGTTTCCACAGTTGCACAGCGAAATCACCTTTCTGGTGGGATTTTTACAATTCCACCTGTCTTGATTATAACATCAGGTCATAAAAAGACTGTTGGACATCTGGGGTCAAAATGTGGGAAACTACTACTGCCTCTCAGCAGCCCTGTCGAGGTAATTACAGTCTAACAATGTGTTAAAGGGACACTGTCAACCTGTTTTTCATCATAGTATTTCTAGTTAAAAACCTACATTTTATGATTGCTTACCTTCTCCAAAATTCATTGATGTTGCTGTTTGTTTGGTCTGTCTCCTTGTTTAGCAGAACTGAAATGCGTGTGTCTTTACAAACAACCTTGTTTTGTTTACAGTTCTGGATCCATACCTCTCAACCTCTTGCCTCCTGAATCAGGGACAAGGCTTAAAAAAGCAGGGCCGAAGACCCAAAATCAGGGACACATCTTAAGAATTGATACTCTTCATTCAGAATGCTGATAGAATAAGAAAATTTGTGTTAAGATGCATTTTCTGAAGAAGAACAAGTCTGAATCTTTAATGTTTTACATTATTTTGTGATTTTAATCCCCACTCTACTGTCTTAAAAACACAAATTTTATGAGGGACAGAGAAAAATTTTGAAGCAAAATCAGGGACATCCCTGAAAATCAGGGACAGTTGAAAGGTATGCCTGGATCTGTTCTTACTACATACTTCCTGAGCATTAGAAACACACCCAAACAGTTCAGTTACTCATGATTCATTGGGCTCCTTTCCTCCCACTGCATCATGAGTGGCTAGGCTGTATTGTGGGTGTTCCCAAGTCCAGGAAAGATGGAGTTGGAGCTGATCAAGGAATGTAAACAAACTTGTTTTTGTGTGGTAACACCAGTCTGGTGGGCAGTCTGTCTTTCACTTTTTTAAAGAAAAAATTAGTCAGAATCAAACTACCAGCTACATCAGAACTCTTTACAGAATGTTGGCTATCATAAAATTAGTTTTTATGTTTGCTTGCACGCATGCACAAGAAACATAGTGCGACCGCTTGCTTCAGTAGCGAGTTGTGGAGGCATGGCAGTGTTGGTGCCAATACCAGCAGCCCAATTTGGGGCTGGTCTGTGTGGCACCAATAGAAAATCACGCTGTCCATGAGAGTAGTACTGTAGCTTGCCACAGCCTTGAAAGAAACTGGCCGCTGCAATCAGGGAGTGCCCCATCATTAAACAATCAGCTGTGTTTGCGGGGTGGTCCCTGACTGCAGCAGCCAATTACAGCTCCACTGTCTGGTGTCCCATTTCAGAGAAACATGGCAGCGGCTTTTCTGTTGGCCTATCACAGTCCCCATGAAGTGGATGGACAGCCACCACCTCTCCCACTCCATGTTAAAGATGACAGGGGTGCCCAATCCCCCTGTTGGCATGCCCCCTTCCCAGTTCATTTACCGACAGGGTAGCCCAATCCCCATTGGCGTGATGCACCCCCCCTTTGTTGTGTGCGAAGGGGTGCCCAATCCCCCTTGGCTCATGCACATTCCCTCCCAAGCACACTGTATGGCCGATGGGGGTACCCAATACCCATCGGCTCCAGCCCCCCCCAAACAAACACCCAGGTAGCACACTGGGAGCCCACCCCAGTATGCTCATGCATCACCCAGCACACTATATGGCCAATGGGGGTACCCAATCCCCATCAGCTCCACTCTCCCCCAACAAACATCCAGGTAGCAGTCTGGGAGCCCACCCCAGTGTGCCAAAAGTGTCCCATGGTGTCTTTTTTTAAATTCCTGTTAAAAAAAGAAAATTGTCCCTAGTTGAGTCCCTTGCCCCTTCCCCCAAACCGCATGCACCCTCTGCACACCCCACCTCTCCACACCCCCCTCACTCCATACTCACCTCTAGAGCCAAGCACGACGATATTCAGTGGACTGGGAACACGTCTGCACTCTTCAAAGCCGACCGCGAACAGAAGAAATGCCGGTAAGCTGTATAATGGCATAATGAGTTTTTTCAACTTATGTGGATATCTTTGACATATTTTTTTATTTTTAGCACCAAATTTTCAACATGGGGTTCTTGGGACCCCTCCTCATAAATTCAGTCACTGTCATGGTGTTATTCAGTCCCGAAAGGTGATTTTTCAGTCACTACACAGAATCACCTTTTGGGACTGATTAATGAAACAACAGTGTCACTGTTCATGAAGTTGGCTTTCAAATAGCCTATGTAGCAAATTTGGTGAAAAAATTCCAAAAAATGACTGTTACACGAGCGTGCATTACACAGTTTCCATGCACACCTATAACTTCGTGAATTTGTAATATTTTCACTCCAGATTTGTAACATCGCCATTTTTTTCACACCTCCTTATGAACAGTGCAGCTGTCATTTTTCACATCCAGGCTGAAATGTGTTTTTGCACTTCTGGTACAGAATAGGACAATTGCTGTGAGAAATCAGTGTTTGGTACAGATTAAGAAAATCACAGTGATACTGTTCATGAGCAGATGTACTAAAATGCCTATTTTGAAAATTTGGTGACAAAAGTCCATGAAATGACTGTGTTACGAACATGCATTGAGCAGTTTCCATGCACTCTTATAACTTCACCAATTTGCAATATTTTCACTCCAGATTTTCAACATTGGTATTTTTCCACACCTCCTCATGAACAGTATAGCTGTCATTTTTCACATCCTGGCCAAAATGTGTTTTCACACTTCCGGCGCAGAATAGCATGATTGCTGTGGAAAATCAGTGTTCAGGACAGATTATGAAAATCATAGCAACACTGTTCATGAGCAGAGGTCCTAAAATGCCTATGTTGAAAATATGGTGACAAAAGTCCATAAAATGACTGTGTTACGAGCATGCATTGCGCAGTTTCCACGCACACTTGTAATTTTGCAAATTTGTAATATTCCCACTAAAATTTTCAGCATTGCCCATTTTGCACACCTCCTTATGAACAGTACCGCTGTCATTTTTTGCATCCTGTCCAAAAATGTGTTTTCGCACTTGTGGCACAGAATGGTGCAGTCACTGTACGAATTCAAGCTTTGGAACAGATTACTGAAATCTCAGTGCCACTGTTCATGAGGGAGGTCCCAAAAATCCTATGTTAACATTTTTGAATGAAAATACCAACAAATGCCTGGGGTGTTAGGGTTTCCAACTGTTAGCGCCCCACCCTGTACAGACTGATGGGCATCGAGGATGTGGCTTGGGGTTCTCGGACATAATGCTCACACCATTCCACCCCCACCCTGCAGTCACTGACCGGCATTGAGGTGTGCCTTGGGGTCTTTGTCCCTAACGTTCACCCCATTCTCCTATACTGCACCCATCTCACCTTATTTCCTTATGGAATGGGGTGAGCTTAAGAGCCAAAGACCCCAAGGCACACCGTGACACCTGTCACTGTCTGCAGGGTGGGGTGAGGTGGAATGGCGTGAGCATTATGGCCGACCCAAAGGCACATCCCAATGCCTGTCAGTCTCTGCAGGGTGGGGGTGGGGGTTGGCGTTAGTTCACTACTTCACTGTCATTCTTGTTATGCATCTCTCTAACTCTTGCACTACCAATGCCAATACCAGCAAGCAAACATTCGGCATTGACAAATGCTTGTTTAAACTAGGGACACTTTGAGGCCTAAGGGGGGGTTGACAGTGTCCCTTTAAAGCAGGACACCACTGAAAATGAAACACTGTATCTGATCTGCTCTACATATTGTAAAGATGTGTACAAGCAAGACCCGGTACAACAACAATACCAGCGGCGAACATGCAAACATTCGCCACCGACAAATGCTTGTTAGTTTTAATTTCAGTGTGTGTTGACATTAGGGGGTGTTGGAAATAAGGGTTCAGAGTGCTTTGCCCCTGTGTACACATTTTAATTCACACATTGAGTGATTGTGATAGTACTGGCAGATGGGATTTAATTAAATATCGCATCTGCCATTTTGTCTGCTTTGCCCACCAAGTCTGCCCATATTTTTCTTTCTGCCTTCATTCTTGTCCAGTTACAGTAGTATGAAACCTGAGAGCAGAAACTGCTGAGAAGAGAAGAATTTAATATTGCTACATACAGAATAATGCATGGGGTTGTGTGTGTTATGAGAATTTAATGCACACCCAAGGTGTGGGATGCTACATAAACCCCGAGAGCGAAGCTCAAGTGGTTTATAAAAGAATCCCACACTGAGGGTGTTCATTAAATTCAAGTATGCACACCACCCCATGCATTATTTTGTATAATTACTGGTGAGCAAGTTTTTCCAGCCTCGTGACACTGAGAATTTGTAGCTTTTAGTTGTATGAGTAAATAAAAATGTAGCATGGCCACAATTAAGTTGGTTTTTATTTAATTTTTCCTTTCTGATTTTACTAGATAACAAGCTGTTTTTCTCTGTAAGGAAAATCATACCCAAAATGTCAATGCTTTGCAAACTAATTTGTTAGGTATACAGGTCAGATGAACATGTCTGACAATGAGAGTCAACTCAATCTATTCAGTAATGGAATGTTTCTTCAGTAATAGAACTTTTTCCCAGAGAAAGTAATAAGTTTGTAAAAAACAATTATTCATTTTGTTGCCTCATGTAGACTTCTGTCTTGTGCTGCTCATTCTTATTTTGGTGTATCCGGTCCATTGGTTGCCTCGGTAATGGAGCTGTGTGGGTTTAAAGTTCCCGTAAGAAAACAAGGGAGAATGCGAAAAGTGTGCATTTTACTGTTTGGTCCTGAAGTGACAGTTTCAAGTATTTTTGAGGTTTAGAGGTTGTCCCCAAGGCTTCATTCTAGAACCCCTTTTGTTTAGCTTATTCCTAAACAAACTCCCACTAGTGTGCCAGGATCGCATTCTCCTCTATGCGGATGATGCCGTGCTATTCACAAGTCATCCGAATGCTGCACCCCTACAGGACAGAATGTAAGCCAACTTCTCACTAGTTGAGTTCATTAACTCATGAATGCTACTTAACTACAACAAAACAAAACTATGTTGTTCGCCTTCAATCCCAGCAAGCACAAATCAGCAAAACTTACGATCCACAACAATAAAACTGAAACCCTTGAAATGGCCCATAGCTTCAAATACCCTGGAGTCACATTGGATAGCTCACTGTCATACTCATTGCGTACTGATCTTGTCTCGCAATCGGCAAATAGGACAATTGGGCAACTTTACAGGCACAGACAACGCTTAACAGCTGATGCACTCAAAATTGCAATAACAATCTCAGTCTTCTCTGTTGTCGATTATGGGCTAGTTGTCTACAGTGCAACATCTGATATGGCCCCAAAAAGAATTGCTGTGACACTCAAGAAAGCATGCAGGCTTTTCTTGAGTGTGCGATGCCTCACCAATACATGTGAGCTATAAACCCGCACGGGATGACTCGACTTTGACCACAGAATAAAATACCAGCATTGTCTTCTGGCCAAAAAGGCCACCCTAGGCTTACCACCTAGGGGTACAGTCCCTTATAAATCCTACTGAGCCATCTAGACTTACCTGTGGATCACAAAGGAACCCCTTTAGCGTACCATTCCGCTGGATGGCACAGGGTCAGAGATCCTTCACCTTCCATGTCCCAAGCCTGCTAAACTCACTGCCTGCCACTATCAACAATGTCACTAGGAGAGGACCATTCAAAGCTCAGCTTCACTCTTACCTCTCAAGCTTATATCTGTGCTCCTGCTCCTAAACTGATACGCAGAAAGCTGAACACCTGATGAGTCCCTGCTGGCTCTTACCTCCTGCTAATCCCTGCCACCAGCTACTTACACTGAAGGAGCTCTGTTTTTCATAGCTCTCCTCCCACCCCTTCTCTTACTACCCTCTCACCCCATCATCCTTCCCTCTTTACTCCCTCACCTGACCACTCTAATGCCTCCCGCAATCCCTACCCCCTTTCTCTCCCCATCATCCTTCCCCCTTTACTCCCTCACCTGACCATTCTAATGCCTCCCCCAATCTCTACCCTCTCTCTCTCTCTCTCTCTCTCCCCTCTCCCCACCTCCCTCCGTCAATTTACTGCTTATCTCCAGTGACTACGGCCTTTCAACCCTGCATGTCTCCTGCCACATTATTTCTTTGTATTTCCACATAGCATGTGAACAGCATAACCTACCTGATTACCTAAAACACATGCCCTGGGCACTATCCATGAAATCATAGGTTTGTTCTGTATTAAATACCAAATGCAACCTTTGATTCTTTCTTTGGAACCACCGTGGCTCTCCTATTCTGTGCTACTGACGCGGCTCCTATGTAAACCGATATGTTGCAAATGCCTAGAATATATGTGTAAACGAAGTCTGTAACCGTGTTGCACTGAATTGTATCTATTCTCCCATGTCTTCTGTGTTACAGTATTGTATTTTTGTGTCCTTCGTGTTGTACTGCTGATGTGGAACCTTTGTAAATGGGTTTTCAGCCCAAAGGTTGTAATCCAAGATCTCAATCAAGAAATACATATTAGAGAGTTACTGAAGGAGATTTACTGAAACTAGGGTTACTGGTATCATGGTACTTTACAGACAAGGTATTGCATGTTGCTTTTACTTTCTGAAGCGGGAATGGTTTCATACTGTGCAGGCACTTTTCAAATGATCAGATTCTGGCTTGAGTATACTGTAGAGACAGTGAGTGCATGTTTGCCTTAATAACTGTCTGGTTATTGTGGCAAATATCAACTGGATAAGCCCATTGAAAAAATTGCTCACGCTCACAGGGGCTCCTGCAATACCATGTGGTTGACTACGGCTTTGAGGCCAAAAAGGTATTAGGGCTGTGCATGATTGTAACTTTGACATTTACAGACTTATATTTACTATTTTGTTAAAGTCTTAAGATACATCTCAGCTGGATTGCGTGTTTCAAGTGTTGAGTATAAAGATATTACAATATAGGATAGACCCTAAAAGGAAAATAGAAGAGCATATCAAAGTATAAAACTGTTCCCTAACACAGCAGTAAAAGACCATATTCACAGTGCAGTATGGAAATTATTGGGTTAATTGACTGCAATGGTCTTAAATACTTTACATCTCCCAGGATGACTGGTTTATAGCAAAGTCTGCATGACATAAGTACTTGTTTGTAACCTGAAGAGGCAGGTGAAACAGTGAATGGTTTGACTGAATTTGTTTCATAAGTATTCAAAATGGCTGGAAAAAAGTACTACCTCTGAACAAAATTGGATGTCTAGGTAAGGTCTCTGAAACACAGGTTATACCATCCAAATTAGGACAGGTGGCAACCCTAAGGTCTGCTGCCTGTCTGGGTGTGCATTGGGGTCTTTGGCTTTAATGCTTACCCCATTCCATAAGTAAATAAGCTGAGATGGGTGCAATATAGGAGAATGGGGTGAATGTTAGGGTGACAGAACCCAAGGCACACCTCAATGCCTGTCAGTGGCTGTAGGGTGGGGGGTGGGGGTAGAATTCTGTGAACATTATGGCTGACTAACAAAATTTACGTCCCTGATGCCTGTAAGTCTCTACAGGGTGGGTGTATGGTTGGAAACTTTAATGCCCCAGGTGTTTGTTGGTATTTGCACTCCAAATTTCAACAGTGGCTTTTTGGGACCCCACTTCATGAACAGTGGTACTATCATTTCATATCTCAATCCAGAAAGGTGATTTCGCACAGCAACTGTACCATTGGGAGCCACAGGTGCAGAAACACATTTCGGGCAGGATGTGAAAAATGACAGCTGTACTGTTTATGAGCAGGTATAAAAAAAAATGGCAGTGTTGAAAATCTGGAGAGGAAATATGAAAAATTTGCAAACTTATGAGCGCAGAGGGTGGGTGCACGTTGGGGGAAGGGCACCATGGACAACGAGGGACCATTTTCTCATTTTGCAGGGGAAAAAAAAAACTTTGGGGAAAGGCTTTTGTTTTTACAGGTGACACTAAGACATTTGGGCACACTGGGGTGGGCTCCCAGTATGCCACCTGTTTTTTGGGGGGGGCACTGGAGCTGACTAGGATTGGGCACCCCTTCAGCAAATAAAGCGTGTCTGTGTTGGGGGACCTGATGCCGAGGGGGATTGGTCACCCCTGTCAGCAGACAAATAAAACTGGGGGGGCATTATGCCAATGGGGATTGGGCACCCCCATCCGCAAACAAATTGAACTGGGGAGGAGGTATGCTGACAGGGGGAGTGGGCACCCCTGAAGTCAGCATTCTAGGGATTGTGAGAGGCGGATGGTGAGAGCCGCCACCATGTTTATTGAAATGTTTCACCAGGAATGGCACATAATGGAGGCATTTCAGATCTGCTGCTGCAATGACGAGCCTGTCTCTGATTGCAGTGGCAGATTCATTTCAAGTTGGTGGCGCTCTCTGAAACTGCTGTCGTTGGCAGCATGCTCACTGGTTGGCGGCTGAGGGACACACCGGCTAAAGTATTCCCTGGATTCGCCACAACACACACACACCTTTGAAAGTGCTAGTACATTGCTACTACCATAGAATGTTACTTGTGCATGCGCGCAAGCCAACATAAAAATGAAGGTGTTAATTTAGGGTTACAATTTTTACCTTCCAACAATAACCTTCCAATTTGCTGGTGTGAGGTTAGAGGTGACAACTGGGCAGATAATCAACTCTTTCCAGCACCTTGCACTTGATAGCAATCCCTGATTAGGCTGCACTGTAAGCAAGCACAATGAAATGTAAAACACTTGCCTAAAGTCAGATTTGAAGCAACTGAAACAGCAGGTTCCTGACCCACCGCCCCATCCATAGGACAAAACCTTCCCACCCAGGGAGTTTCAGATTTTTAGCCAGCGCAGCTGCAGGAGATGTTATACCTGGTCCCACCAGGCGAGGCTTTTACCTACAGCGGTGCCCACAAATTGGCCACAAGCAGCCAAAAATTGTGGCGCTGGTCATAAACCAACTCTACTTTTCAGAACACCACAACTGTGGGAAAAACTGTGGCTCCACAAGTGGAGACCGGCTTGCGCCAGTTTTTTTTCCCTGCAGTTGCGGACTTCTATGGGGCTTTGAAAATCCAGCCCCCCTTTTTTTGGCGTTTTGTATATCTTATTGATTTTTATCCCAAATGTGCACAAAAGAATTCTGCTGACTTTGTTGTAAAACAAAACAGTAGAGTGATATTATACAATCCCATTGTCAGGAGTGAGTTTGGAATGCACTGAGCACTTCAGACATGTCCATAATCAACAGGTATATAATATCTTTAATCATGAGTACTGACGGATATGTAGAGGTGCACATTCATTAAGACCTATATTCCACATGAGAGACAATGTTGGTAATTCTATGTTCTATACATCGCTTACAGGCTGCACAGGGTTCACTAATTTCTTCTTATAATTCTAGATACATTAGGGCATGGAGGTTCTCTCAGTGTTTCTTACAGCCCTTCAGCCTGTTATTAATGCTAGCAATGGTTTTCTCAGCCCTAAGTGTGAACAAGAGTTCTGCCTGCCATTAATGATAACTGGATATGTTCTGGTCAAGCCAGTGATGTAGCATAACATTTTTAACATCCACTGCTATGAGTGCCATGTGGTATTTCTGGTCCCCTATGATTCTGCACTCGTAGCATCCTAAGATGCAGATCTCCGTTAAGAAGGTAAATTCAAGCCCCAGTAGCTACAGGGGTCTGAAACAACAAAGTTAATGGATGGTCTCACAGATGCTGCTTGACCCACCATAAATATACAATTTGCAGTGGTAAACAACTAAGGACTGAAACTGGACCAAAAAAAGCAAATCATTTGGTCAGAAAAAGAGTAGGGTTTAACCATAGTCACTTTTTTATGTTCACCGTACATGCATATGCAGGGACCATTTTGCTATGAGACTGACTTTTGTGGGGTGTGACACTAGCCCTGTTTACACTGCCGACTTTGCAGTGCATCAACCCATGTGCACGGGTTGATGCGCTGCAAAGTTGGCAGTGTAAACACTGCCCGGAGCACCTTAAGTGCTTGCCGGATCATTTTTTTGATACAACTCAGATGTGGGATCAGTAGTGGAGTGAGCGCATTAAATGGCAGTGTAAATGCTTTGCTGCGCTTGCTCCGCTACAAGGGCTGTTTAATTTTAGCCAATGGGACCTCTTCAGCCCTACCTCGGAGTGACTTGCAGCACTGTGGGAGTGGGCTGTGTGACTCCGACAGTAGCCAGCGAATCGGGAAGTAAGCAGTGCACATTCCTCAGTGCTGCTGCCATGTAAACACGGCTACTGTCTGTCCAATTCAGCGTGATCTGCAAGGGGCTCCTCAGTGTCACACCAATCATCAGCCAGGCTGGTCATGACAGTATTCTGACTTGCTGGCATAAACATTGTGCATTTCAAAGGAAAGAGCCGACCCAATCATAGGTTGGCCCTTTCCTTTGATCTACATAAGGCCACCCAGCAAGCACAGCTGATCTGCCAAGATCAGCCTACTGATGAATTTTACCCTGTAACAAAGAAAACCACCCACATTGACATAGTGCTGCTTAAGTGAATTACTCCTGAGGAGCAGAAAGACATGCACAGTCTGCTGTGCACGGAAGCCAGCCATCTATAAGGTCAGTGAGAACAGAGATGCCGCCGCACTCCCATGGGGACACCCAGACTGTAAAAACATTCGCAAAGCAGTTGGATGAGCTGCAGTCTGTCAAAATTTATCTGATGGAACAGACAGGTCCAAGTGTGCCTTGGCATTTCACACAGTAGAGCTTTGTCATGGAGTGTACATATGAGAGTGCCGTGGTGTCTCTGTTCTCAGTGAATAAATCTCTCCTTGGTCTTGTGGCTATATAACTGAGGTTGTGTTGATGAAAGAAAAATAAGTTTGATGCCGTGGAGCCTTGGACATCTAGACTAAACAAATCTCAATTATTTCTATAGAGCATGAGCAGGTGACAGCTATACTGTGGAAACAGTACATCTGCATTAATTCCCCACAATGACCTCTCCCCTCTCCCCTCTACCTGCTTCAAGCAGCGAACTGTCTGGGAATCTTTGCTCCTGCTTTATCTGTTTCATGCAGCCAGCCATCTGGGATTTGCTGATTTTGATTTCATGTGCTCTTTCTCCTGGTCCGGATGGGTTACCCAACTCTCCCCGACACCGCAGAAGAATTGTGAGCCATGGGTGTCTCAAAAACTTCTGCTGCTGTTCAAGTTCTGTCTCCTCCAGATTGGTTCTTATTTATACAGGAATCAGTCAATCAATCACCCCCAAGCACCCAGCGAGAGCCTGACCTTTCCACTAGTGACCGCAAGGGTTAGCTGAACAACAGGTTTGCAGCCGGCCCGGTGGCACTGAGGGTTGAGGTGCTAGATGCCACACCTCACACCACACTGGCGACCCGTGTTCAGAAATGAGCATGGGCCACCGGGGGTTGGCTGGGGAGTTAGGAGAAGGCTCGCATGTCCACCGACAGCTCGCCTTCTCCTGGGGAGGGAGGGTTGCAGGACTCGGCACTTGAGTGCCTCCTGGAGGGGAGGCAACGTGCTGCAGCCTGTATGCAAGAGGGAAGGCAGTGCACGGCAGACATTGGCAGGAACATGTTCAGGAATGAGTGCGTTTCTTCCACTGGGCATCATTGCACGTTCGTGCATGCCAAGGGGAGGGGAAGTGGAACCACCAGAACAAGGAAATGCCCCAGAATGGTGGTAGGCGATGGCGTGCCTGGCCCCACACTCACCACCGGACCCCACCCATCTGGGTCCTGATCCTTTGCATGCCACCACTGCCTGGATGATACTAGATGTCTAGGATGCCTGTGGGAGTGCTGGCTTCACCCTGGGGGTAAGTCAGGGAGGCTCTCACCAGGCAGGGGTAAGGCATCAGCAGCACCCAAGGAGGGAACCCAGAGTGGGGGGGTTTCATGTTAGGCAGGAGACAACCAAGATGACGATCAAGAGAGGCCACCTCTGCAGTGACTAGAGGGAAAAATTATTAAAAACAAAACAAAACACAGGTTTACTGCTTGGAGCTGGTGTTTTTTTGGTTTGTTTGTTACAGCCTCATTTTATTACAGTCATGACAAAGTAAACACAGTCAGACAATGCCACATTTATTTTATTTTTATTTATTTATTCTTTGTTAACTGGGTAAGGCCCACTAGACACAAGTGCCTGTTTTCAGGGGCAACCCGTGAGTTTTGGGCTGGTTAAGTGACTTGCTCAGAGTCACACAGTATGCAAGTGGAGGCTATGGGAATCAAACCTAGGTTTGCAGGTGCCAAGCTCATTCACAGATTGTTACTCTAACCTCTAGGCAATACTGCCAGCCTAAATGTTGATTGCACAATGTGCAATACAGCCACAAACAAACAATACTGGGCTTCATGTACACTGGCTATTTTATAAAGCCAATGAATATCACAGAATTCAGAACACAATAAGAGTAACTCCCATGTGTACCGGTAGTCTGGTTAATGCAACCTTGACAAATTAACACCCACACATGTGAACTTGGAGCACGGGGCACCAAAGTGATCACCTTTGGTGACACTGCTGCTTGTTGCAGAATTCCAGGAGCACATCTTTGGCGGAACCACTGCGTTGATTACCATGCCTCATTTCGTGTGCCTTTAAGAAGCGATTGTGTTCGTTATTGCTGTTCCTGGGAAAAGCGTGTTTCAGCTTTTAGCGTAAAGCAGCAGTGCACATGCTACAGCTTCTGAACTTTCAAGGGGAACTTTCCAGCCTCCTGAGCTGGGAACAGTGACACCATATACCAGCGGTCATCCTACATCGAATCCTACAGATGCACCTTTACGAAACACTGCACTGTCTACTCCCCGACCCCCATTATCGCCGAGACACAATACAGGTTGGAAAACTGGAGCATCACCCCTCTTCAAATCAATGAGCTCGACCATGGAGTTGCAGTGTCCTAGTCTGTCACCCCCTTTTGGAATTAATCAGACAAGTTCTAATGAATTTCTGGGACATACTCCTCTTCCCCACCCCCACCCCCTATGTTCTGACCTGGGACGGAGGGTATGGAAGTCATTGCCCCCCCATCACCCCCACCATGCTTGGACCTAGGAGCGAGGGTATGGAACTCATTGCTCCCCACTTTACCTGCATCAGACTGTGAGCCACCTGGGATTGAGTTACTACCCTCTACCTGCTTCAAGCAGTGAACTGTCTGGGAACTCTTTGCTCCTGCTTTACCTGTTTCATGCAGCCAGCCACCTGGGATTTGATGTGTTTGATTTCAGGAGGTCTGTCTCTGGGTCTAGACAGGTTACTTGACTCTCCCTCGATATATTAGAAGAACTGTGGATCATGACCTGGTGTCCCAAAAACTTCAGTTCTGTCTTCTCCAGGTTGGTTTATATTTATACAAAAGAATTTGAATAAATAAAATAACTTATTATTTTATTTATTTATTTTATTTGTTGACCGGGTAGGTGCACTGATCCAAGGGACCGTTTTCAGGCACGACCCGGGCCATAAAGATGGCACAAGAATTCAGACAAAATACAAATAGCATGACTTAAGAATGGTGCAGGCGTCTACGCATAACTACAAACTACAATGAAACACAGAATTAGTTAGTTACTGTATTGCTCCTTGTAAGAACAGATCCAGGAACAGATGGTTTGATACCTTTTCTTGGACGAGCATAGATATTACAAAAGAAAACAGTGCTTACGCTTTCAGATGAACCAAGTTCTTCCTCAGAAGCCTATGACAGTTGTGTAGAAAATCACTGTCTATTAACACCCAGATCATACTTTAAAAACGTGAAAGAATTTTCATTGGTTTAAAATACCTTTTTTAAACCATAACAGAGGTTTAAATACAAGAAACCAGTTTTAGTCAGCTAGCTGGCTGTTGAAGCACTTCAGAGTCAAATATCAACAAAGGCAGATACGAAGAATACTTCAAGGACCAGTTTCACTTACTGATATAATGAATGAGAATTGTGTTATGAGAATACACTCTTAATTCAACACAAGGCATTTAGATTTAACACCCACTTAAGCACATGTTAAAAATGTGATAGTATTCTGTGTTAAAAATGATAAAATAGACATTTTCTGTCTATAGCAATAGGGGGTTATAAAGAAAAGGTTCACTTGAGTGAACAAACTGTTTCACACATTCATACAGAATATTAAACTTATCGGGAGACAGTTTATTAACTATATATTCAACCAGATAATATATTCCATAAACATAAAAACCTTCAGTGCTGTAACCAGATTTTGTTTTACAAAAAATATTAATTGTCAGAATTAGAGCCAAATAAAAAAAACTTACCAAGGATCACCTAGTAAATGAGATGACACATCCTAACATGTTTAGTGTTCAACTGTGTGTCAAACTATAATCAGTCTACTATATGTACAGGAATCTGAATCAAAAAGTACATTTTTCTTTCTCACTACAATTTATGTTGCAATGTTGCAAGCGTGCATCTCTCTCTAGAAACCTTCTGTCTCACCATGTGGTACAATAGCACAATGCCAGAGCACCAGGACAGTAGTTGGGAGGTGATCTGGGTTCAGTTCCCAGTGGGGAACATTTTGTGTTTCTCACTACAGTTTATACTGCTGGGAAGCATCTCTCTTTGGAACCCTCCTGTCTAACCATGAGAAATGATAGCACAATGGCAGAGTACCATGACAGCAGTTCGGAGTGGGCCTGGGTTTGATTCCCGGTTATGAACATTTTTTATTTCTTAATACAATTTATGTTTTTATCAAGCATCTCTCTTTAGAACCCTCCTGTCTCACCATGTGGAACAAGATAACAGTTGCATAGCCCTAAGACAGTAGTTGGGTGAGGGTGTATGCATTCTGGAAAGCAACAAAATGAAAGTAAAATAAGGACGAAGTTAATGTAGAAGAACTGAGGTGAAGACTCACTCTCACAGTATGCACTCAATGGTGGCAACAACAAAACTGAGGGGATCTGACTTACTCTCACAGTGTGCACTCAATAGTGCAGTGTCAGTGGCTCAGTAGGTAGCACACTCACCTCTGAGGCCAGGAGATCAGAGGGCTGTGGGTTCAGTTCCCACATCTGGCACGTGGGTTAATATCCCAGTACTGACACTGTAGTGCAGCATGAGAGGGGTGCTGCATTCTGAGTTGCCGTCTTTCGGATGAGACGTTAAACCGAGGTCCCATCTGCCTGGATTGGTGGTAGTTCAGGTGGATGTTAAAGATCCCATGGCACTTCTCGAAAAGAGTAGGAAAAGTTCCCTGGTGTCCTGGCCAAATTTCCCTCATTCACTAAAAATACCACCAACAGCTTAATCTGGTTCAAGGTCAGTGGGCATTCATCTGTATCCCCCCTTCCCGGGTCATGCCTGAAAATAGGCAGGATTTGTCTAGTGCACTTACCTGGTCAACAAAAACAAAATAAATGGTGGCAACACAGAGGTAGGTGAGGGGGCCAGCTATGGTTATTGGCAGGCCCGCATCATCACAGTGTCATGCAAGTGTCATGGGCCAATGACTGTTGCTCGCCCTCTGGCCAAAAGACTTGTTCCAGTGGGGTCCTAGTACGTCTGGCTTAGACCCCAAGAGTGGGATGCCATTAAGAACACTGAGTCTAGGAAGATCATGACATTATCTTGGGCTCAATGTATAGCATATACCATCTGTCTGAACATTAGTGTAATGTATTTTAACCATTTAAACTAATTTGTGAATAAAATTCCTTTTAGACGGTTGTATGGGTGTAATTATGTACTGTACATCTCAGCAACATGTGTTTATCATGTACTCATTCCAAATGGGACACCAGTGTAACTAAGTGTCAGATCAATGGTCTTTCATTTTCGGCAACTTGAATGAACCTATTGATTGATTGATTTGACTGTATCAATCTGCTTGTGTATTTTTTGTGTATATCTGTGTGTCTTGTGTATGTCTGTGTGTCTTTTGTATGTGAGTCTGAGTTTGTATGTGTCTTATGTGTCTGTGTGCATAATGATTATTTGTGTGTCTCCCATATGTGCGCCTTGTGTATGTGTTTGTGTTTGTCTTGTGTATACAAGTGTATGTCTTGTGTATGTGTGCGTGTGTGTGTGTGTGCAGCTTCTGTATGTGCCTATGTGCATGTGTGTGTGTCCTGTGCTTGGGTATGTCTTGTGTATGTGTCTGTGTGGCCATGTTTGTATTGTGTGTGCATGTATGTTTCTTGTGTATGTGTGTATGTGTGTATCATCTGTATGCATCTATGTGCATGTGTGTGCATGTGTGCGTGTCCTGTGCTTATGTATGTGTTTGTGTGTCCATTGTTTGTGCTTTGTGTGTGTGTGTGTGTCTGCTTGTATGTATCATGTGCATGTATAATGGTATGTGTGTGTCTGTGTTCGAGTCTGTGTGTGTGTGTGTATGTCTTGTTTAGTATTGTGCCTGTACCTGCGTCTGTGTCTTGTGCATGTGTGCGTATATGTGTGTGTCTGTGCCTGTGTGTGTGTGTCTGTGCCTGTGTGTGTCTGTGCCTGTGTGTGTGTGTGTGCCTATGTTTGATTGCCTGCGTGTATTTGTTATACATGCGTGTGTCTTGTCTAGCTGTGTGTCTATGCCTGTGTGTCTTGCGTATGTGTGCGTATAGGAGATCACGTGATGCAGGCAATTGGGTAGCTGCTTTTGCGAGCACTCCCGAGTCTCTCTGCTATCTAACTGACTTTACTGCATTTATTCTTACAAGTTCGAGCTTTGAGTTCAAGTTATTAAGAAGCTGTGCCTACCTGCTGTGTGAGTGACTTCTCGGTGGTGTTTCTGGATGATGGATGCGAAGATGCAGTCGGCTCTCCCGTGACACACCCCACCTACCATGGCAGTCAAAGCGAGTAAAAAAGCTAAGGCCCATCCAGGGCCTACAGGGCGACTACCAGCTGACTCCCAGGATCAAGCTCTTCTTACTTTGGATAGCTCTGTGGACAAATTTTGTCCATTTAGAGAGGACCTGCACAGGTTAACAGATGAAATGAAAGCCATCTCTAATAAGTTGGAGAACTTGGCACTCCATACTGGGAATTGTGAGGCCCACATTATGTCCCTGGAGCATAAAGCAGACAAGGTCGAACCCACGATGGCTTCTACTCGCCAGAGGATCGCTAAATTAGAGAACAAGATTGAGGATCTTGAGGGCAGGAGACACCGCAACAATGCGGTCATTATAGGGCTTCCGGAGCGAGAGGAGGGAAGCAACTCAGTCCTTTTCACTCAAAAGCTGGTGGAGAAGTTAGCCGGCCCATCTCCATTCATGCCGACATACATCATCAAGTGGGTCCATTGGGCCTTAAGACCCATGCCTCCCCCAGAAGCTCCACCATGCACATTTATCTTTACGTTTTTGAACTATCAGGAGCGCCAGCATTTTTTGCTCAAAATCAGGGAAATCAAGGAAGTGCAGTGGGGAAGCAAGCAGATACGAGAGGCCCAGGATCTTCCCCTCTCGGTGAGACAGAGAAGGGCAGCCTACTATGGAATCCTCACCAAACTCCTGGCAGCTAACCTAAAGTTCCATATGGGGTATCTGACTAAATGTCAAGTGAATCTAGAGGGTAAATGGGTCGCTTTTGAGGACCTGAAGGCTGCAGAGAACTCTCTGAAGAAAGCGCTCCCTGACCTATTCTATGATGGCTGACAGCATCGACTGCTTCACTTTATGCGTTTTTCTATAAAGGGCTCGCTGTTGTGAGTGAAAATCTGTGGAGGAAGTGCCTGAGGACTGTTTTCCATACTCTGCTTGTGACTGTTAGTTAATTTTATTTGCTTTCAGTATGTGAGGGGTGGGGACCTGATGTGTTGTCCTATGGTGCTGGGCTCCTCTTGGGCGAGCTGTGCTCAGTGCGGCTTATTTGCTGGGCGTCTTTATTTTAGATATACAGAGGGACTCACACACCTTGGGTCCACAAGTTCAGCTTTTCTTTCCCCCACTCTAGATATTTTTATTTTATTGGCCTTTGTTGGGGAATCCCAGGGTTCCGACTTCCTCGAGGATATGGGCTGTTTTTGTTTCTTCTGTTCATTTCCCAATATGAGGAAGGGCTCCCTGGGTCCTCATCCTAACACTGAATCCCTCAGGGCCTGTTCTGGGGTTTGAGGAGAAGTCCCCGGCTCTCGGTGTAAGGATTTCAATGAGGGCCATCCCGCCAGCACGAGGTATCTGTTGCAGCTTGGCCTGCCTGCGGGACTTTCTTTTCTTTTTTTTTTTTCCTTTGTGGCTGTAAGGCCCGCACGCAAGTTTGATGGTTTCCTTGGGGCCCGCCTGTATTTGGGCTATTTTTATCCATGCAACATTAGCAGGTCTGCCCTATATGGCATTCTCCATAGCGTAGTTGCGTGGTTTATGTTCCCGGTGCAGGGACCTGTTACCCTTCGGTTTGTTTTACTTTTTGGTTTTAGCTTGGGTAGGGTTGTCATAAGCTCACCAGTTGTTCATATTGTTCTCACTGCTTTTCTTAAATGTTCGGTTAGGGGGGAGGGATGGCTAACTCAGGAGCTGCATCACATACCAGAGAGTGTTATTGCGGGGGGTGGGCATTATTTCTGGGTTTCTGTTTAATATATGTCAAGCCCTGACCTGTGCATGGGTTGGAAGGGTAGGTAGTGTTTGTTCAGTGGGGTTCTGTTTAGGTGTACAGGGAAGGCATTTTTTGTTGGGCTGTTTGGTGGGGGGAACAGGGAGGTTTCGACTTGGCATCTGGGGGATACCTTTTTTGTAAATTTCTGGTTTGACCAGCAGGTGTTGCTCCAGGATATTCGACTCCTGAGACCCCTATATGGCTTTACCTAGTAAGTTTCTTTCTTGGAATATCCATGGGGGCCGCAATAAAGTAAAAAGGTACAAAGTGTTCAAACATACCTGTCTACTCAGGAGTGATGTTTCCTTTTTGCAGAAGACTCATCTTGAGGAGGCGGAAGCCACTCTTTTTCGCTGTCAGTTTGTAGGATAGGTGTTTAACTCAGAATACAACACCCAAAGTAGGGGGTGGCAATCCTTGTGGCAAGAGGGACTTCATTTGTCTGTGAACAGGCTGCCAAGAACTGCAGTGGCAGATACTTTTTTGTCCAAGGCTTATTGCACAGAACCTCTGTTCTTCTGGGCAGTGTTATGGTCCGAATGCAAATTCCCCAAACCTCTTTGCAGAATTGTTGAATGTGTTAGCTCCTTTCTCCACTCTCCTGATCATAATCAGGAGAATTGGAACCTTCTGTTCTCCCCAATACTAGATAAATCTGACCCTAAGTGCACAGTGCTGTCCCCAGCGCAAAGAGCCATACAGGATTTGGCCGACCACTTGGGTCTGTGCGATCCTTGGAAGGTTCTCCATTCTCAGTCTAGAGAATATGCCTTTCAATCCAGGGTCCATAATTCCCAATCTAGAATTGATTATATTTTACTTAGTAAGACTCTGGTAGGGGGCCTGGTAGACGCTAAGATAGAGCCCGGCGTGATATCTGACCACTCTGTCACCTGGGTTTCCCTAACACTACCCATGGATGCCCCTAAAGAGTCCATCTGGAAGCTGAATAATCAGCTCCTTAAAGAACAGGCCATAGCTGAGTGTATAGCCAGGAGACAGAAAGGTTCATGAAGGACAAACTAAACTCTACCACCCATCCGGACTTGGAATGGGGGGCCTTAAAGTGCGTCCTTAGGGGTACTTTCATTAAATTAGCAGCTCAGAGGAAACGCAATAGGGACCAGAAGGCACTCGCCCTCCTGGCTGACATTAGGAAATTGGAGAGTTCCCTCTCACAAAACACCCCAGAGTCTGATAGGATTAAGCTGCTGAACTTTCAGGATCAATACTCTAACTTACTGAGAGAAAAAGCAGAATATGCAATTCTATAAACAGGCACTAAATATTTAGACCAGGCTGAGAAAGCTGGCCGGCTTTTAGACCTCTGGCTCAAAAAAGTAGAATCCTTTAGGCTGGTGCAGAGTATTGGCTCTTTGGAGGACGGCAGACTCCTAGTCACCCCCAAAGAGATTACTGACGAATTTGCGAAGTTCTATCTGGAGTTATACAGTCCCGTGTCTCAGAAACCAGAGGTTGGCTGGGTGCATGATTATTTGAATCCTCTCCCTTTACCAACTTTAGGAGGAGGTCGGCAGAATTCCCTGGTTGCACCTATCTCTGTAGAAGAGATTGAAGAAACCATATCCTCGCTAGTAGGAGATAAAGCTCCTGGGCCGGATGAGTATTCCCCCAATTTTTATAAGAAGTTCAGCAAACAGCTCAGCCCCTGGCTTTCCCGTCTTTTTAATACATACATAGATACATAGACAGTGTCGGCAGATAAGGGCCTATGGCCCACCTAGTCTGCCCATTTGAGCTTGTAAGTTCAGTTTGTTTTCCTAGAAGTCTGTTTCCCCTTACCCCTGCCCTCTAGAATTCCTTTATGTCTATCCCATGCATTCTTAAATCCCGTGATTGTTTCAGCCCCCACCACTTCCTCTGGCAGGGTGTTCCACTTGTCCACCACCCGGATTGGATCTTGGGTGCTAACCCCTCAGATAGCACCCTCCTTGACACTTTAATTATTGTTATTCCCAAGGAGGGGCGAGACCTAGAGTTAGTGGGGAGTTATAGTCCTATTTTGCTCTAAAATTGCGATATTAAAATCATAGCAAAGCTTTTCGCCAATAGGCCTAGAAAAGTACTGACGCACATTGTTCACCCGGATCAGGTAGGTTTTATGTCTGTGAGACATTCCTTGGACCATTTCCGGAAACTCGCTCACATCTTCTCTGCGTCCAGGAATGCAGAGATTCTGGCAGGCCTGTTGTCCCTGGATGTGGAGAAGGTGTTTGACCAGGCTGACTGGCAGTTTCTGTTTTGTGCCATGTGAAAAAAATGGTTTCCCCTCCAAATTCATTGACTGGACTTCTTCCCTTTATCAGAACCCCCTGGCCTGGATCTATTGCAGTGGCATATTTTCAAAACGATTTTCTCTCCATTTCGGAACAAGACAAGGGTGCCCCTTATCCCCTCTCCTATTTAATATCTATCTTGAGCCTCTCCTCGTCAAAGTGCGTGAACATGGCGACATCCAGGGAATAAGGATTGGGGCTCAAGTATTTAAGCTCTCAGCCTATGCTGACAATGTGCTGCTTCACATCGAACAGCCTAGGTTCTCCCTCCAGGCTGCTTTATCCATCACTGAGGAATATAGCGCCTTGTCCAACTATAAAAGTAAGCTAAACAAGACCGTAGTATTCCCCCTGAATGGGAAGCTCACCAAACAGGACATTGCCCAGTGGGGTTTTCAGTGGTGTCCAAACAGTATAAAATATTTGGGCCTGCTTCTAACGAGGGGGGAAGCCCAGATAAGGAAAATCAATCTTGACCCTTTGCTTCACACTATCCAACAGGACCTTCACAGGTGGCAGTCTCGTCTCATTTCTCTTTGGGGGTGAATAAGCTTAATCAAGATGAACGTCTTGCCTCGCTTATTCTACCCACTCAGCATGTTAAATTCATGGGTTCCTTTAGCTTGGTTTAAAAAAACACATTGAATAATTTCCTCTTTTATTTGGAAGGGCAAACCCCCCAGAAGGGAATATAACAAATTGGCTGCACCTACGTATATGAGACAGGTATCCCCGATCGATATTACCGCAGGGGGCTCTTATGTTCCCACTTGGCTGGTATTGGAGAAGGAGCGGATTGCAGCATCTGGCATTTCCTCCTCAGCTTTGCTGCATATCTCTCCCAAGGTGCCACCTCCCAGTTTGTCCAACTCGCCTATCACTTCTTCTGTAAGAATACATGCTCAGCTCTGTTCCTTTTTGAATTACAAACATACTAGGAGCTTTCTCCAGCCAGCGATTGGGACTCCTAATTTCAAGATGGGGGTGTGTGCATCCCACCTGCATGGCTTCCCTCCCTTAGAGACTCCAGGCTTGGGGATTTCTTTGTGGAGGGAAGCTGTAAGTCTACCCCTGCTATAATGACTCACTTCGGTATTGGAAGGGGTAAAGCCTTTAAGGTGTATCAGATAAGGCACCTCCTGGTTCAGTTCTCGGAGCTTGTGGTCGGGGTTTTGGTCTCAGATGAGTGGATGCATTCTCTTATGGAGGTATGTGGCAAGCCACACGCTGTCTCACTTCTGTATGCATCGCTTCTGTCCAGCTCTCTGAATATGCAATACAGAGATCCTAAATTTTGGTCCAACGAATTCCCAGATTTTGAGGAGAAAATGGGGAGGGATCTGGAAAGATCTATACACTTATATACCCCAGGATAGACTGAGGCTCACCCAGTATCAAGTTCTACATGATATGTACTGGACCCTGGTGAAGTTGCTAAAGGTGGGGCGTAACTCCACCTCAGTGTGTACTAGATGTCTAGATGTGGTAAGGATGAAGGCAATCTCCTTCACATCTTTTGGGACTGCCCCTCTGCCAAAAGGCTGTGGGAAACTACCCAACTCAAGGCTGATCCTCTTCTGGGCATTTAAAACCTGTTCACCCCTGAGATCTGCCTGCTGGGTGACTTTTCTTAAATTCCAGTGAGGAAGTGTAGGTTTCACATGGCATTAATTTCCCTCACAGCGAAGAAACTGATCCTAAGACATTGGCTGGATGGAGATCCTATTTCCTATGTAGAGTGGCTTAGAGAGTTGCTGTTCAATTTGAGAGCTGAGCAGCTCAAACCTAGCCTGTGGGGTTTCACAGTTCACTACAAAAAGTGCTGGGAAGAGCTCCACTCTCTCTACTCACTTCAAGCAGGCAATTCACCTGCTAAATGCAGCATTACCCCTCACAAGGGGCGGTATGATTTTCACATCATATGCTCTTGCTGGGATGCTATTTGAGAGTATTCTAAAAGGTTGCAAAGTCAAGGTGGGCAAGTGGGAGGGGGGGCCTTGACAAGGTTTACAATTCTGTAATATTTCTGTCTGCTTTCTTGTGTCTTCTCCTGTCAAAGTTTTGTTGTAATGTTTGAAATTCTAAATAAAGTTTGAAATGTGTATGTCTTGTACATGTGTGTGCCTTGTGTAGGTGTGTGTCTGTGCCTGTGTGTTGTGTGTGTGTGTGTATCTGGTGTGTGAGAGTGTGTGTGTGTGTGTGTGTGTGTGTGTGCCTGTTTGACTGGATCTGTGTGAATTTCTTGTACATGTGTGTGCCATGTGTTGATGTATGTCTGTGCCTGTGTGTGTCATATGTGTGGGTGTGAGTGGGTGTGTGTGCACATGTGCGTGCGCGTGTGTGTGTGTGTGTCTTTGTGCTGTGTTTGACTGTCTGTGCCTGTGCGTGTGCTTGTATGTGTCTTGGGTGTGTATGTCTGTGTTTCTGTGTGTGCCTTGTAGAGGGGTGTGTGTGTGTGTGTGTGTGTGTATGTGTGTGTGTGTGTGTACCTATGAGTGCCTGTGTTTGACTGCCTGTGTCTGTTTGTATGTCGTGTACATGTGTGCCATGTGTAGCTGTGTGTAGTGTACATAAGCAGCAAACGGCTGTGGAGTCTGGCTGTTGCTGGGTTACGTTATATCTTGGGGGCCAGTTACAAACTGTGCTCTGTTATTTGGCTTAATTTAAAGGGAAAGTCTCATGAACCATTTTATCTTTAACACTGCAGGCTGTATACCTGAACAACGATTATCCCTGTTGCACCCTTCTCATTTTATCTAGCTATAAAGTTACATGAACTCTGTTCTGTCCTACTGTGGAAACCAGCTTGGTTCCATTACAGAGGTCATGACCCTACCCGTGCAGTGCACCATGGGACCTGATGATGCGTTGTGACTCAAGCTGCTGTGTTAGATAGAAACACAGAAGTGTTCCTGCTTCATTTCTTACTGCAAACAAACAAACAAAAACTAACATTTTGTAATTGTCTGAAGCTGGCTAATAAACTTAATAGAATGCACTTTGCTCTTCTCTTTCACTGGGATGTTGTCTTGTGAAATGTTAATTTTCCTTTGTTGTGATAATTGGTTTATGTGCTGTAAAGCAAGCCACACTGTTTCAGAATGTATTTTACCTGCAGTACTGCTGCACAGACAGCACGATAATGTTTTTCAGTTTAGTGTAGTATTTGGCCCCTCCCAGCTATCTCCGGGAGGTCTCGTGCCCTAAGACCTGGGAACCAATACCTGAACATCTCCTCCCAAGGTGCTACTGTGGGATGGTGGTGGCCAATGGGCTTTGCCACAACTGGACACAGTCCGGAGCAGCCCAGGGAAGGGTGGGGCGTAGGCCAGTCTGCTAAAAGTCCAGACAACAGAGGAATCTTCCTCTTGCTGTCTGGACATCTCCTGAGGGAACACACAAAATCAACAGGACAACTTCAAGGTAGGCCTTGGGAGCTTGGGCCTGCTAGGCCTTCGGGTGTTTGTAAGCATCTTTGGGTTAGTCTATCGGGGGCCTGCCTGGCCTCAGTCAGCTCTGGCAATGGGGGTTCCCTCCCTTCGTCAAGTCCCCCTTTTGTTGCAATTTTACTTTGCTGCTGTTTGTTCACAGCAAGCCCCGCTTTCCCTCTCCTGTGCTCGCTTTCCCCTGGCCTATGCTTCTGGGACTATATCCCTCTCGGGGTCCAAGGAGCTTTGCCTGCATAGCCCGGCTAGCCATTCCCAAGTGCTCCGGCTGGGTCTGGTGCCCCACGTTCACCCCTGTTTAAAAAAAAAAAACTAAAAAATTTATAATAATATGAATCAATGGCCTTTTGTTCTCCACGTGGTCGTCCCTTGCTCCCTCCAAGTGCCTGCCAGGCAATTCAGTCCCTCCCCCTTTTCCAAGTAAAGTCTGTGCCGTGGCTCTGGGTAGCAACTCCTTACATGGGCGGACTTCTGCTTTGCTGCCGGTTGCGGCCTCGCCCTCCAGCCAGCTTTCTCCGCCTCGACTCCACGGTGCCTGACTGATCTCAAGGGTGTGGCGGTTAGTGACTGCCGTACTGGACAGCAAACTCTTTAAGTTTGGAGTCGCACAGTCCCGGTATTTGGGCACTTGGGTTTTCAGTTGCGGCGGGGTGCTCTGTCCAGTGGCTGGGGGGTTCCTTGAGGTGGGCCCACTGGTGATCGCAGCTTCTGTGGGAGGTGTAGCACCCACTTTTCCATCTTCCTCGCCACTGTAGGGCATTGTGCAGTGGGTGGACTGCTACGCTAGGGTCCGTTTAGGCGTGTGTGGTTCATTTCAGCTCCTTGCCCCTTCCCCAGACCAGCCATAGGAGGCATCATGGGATTTGGGGATCAAGCCTTCCTGCCTGATCTCGTGGGAGTTGGTGGCCCTTGCCTGGATCCTGGGCTCTCATTGGTTGTGGGTAGGAGCACGAATATCACGTGAGTTGGGAGCCACCATCTTGCCTGGGGTCCAGTGCGGTGCATAGGATAGTCCCAAGTCTCGCATGTTCCTATGAGATTGTCGCGGCCGTCTTGCCTGGGGATGCTTTTCGGGTTTCCCTTTGCAGCTAGGCAGGCTGCGGGCTGGTGTGACTACCCCAAAAAAGAAAATAAATAAATACTATATTATATATAGTTATGTATATAATGAAATGCCCCAGTAGTAAGTCGGAAGCCAGGGCCACGTAGTCGGGGGGGGGAGCGTTCAGGCCTCCCTAGAGAAGGAGGTTGATGGGGGGGCTAAGCCAAGGGTTGTCAGCGGCAGGGTGCCAGGTGCCATGGCAGAGAGACTCTGCACCAGATGTGCCTTGAGAAAGGTGAGAAGTTTCTACAGGGTTTGACATCCCTGGTCTGGGGGGCATGCGGAGGATGTCAAACCTACGAGTTCTGGGGTGCCGGTTCTGGTATTGGGTTTGGGCGACAACTTGCCGCAGGGCTGGTGGCCAATGCCACTTTCCTGGTTCCTGCATTGCTTCTCGGGGGGGTACTCAGAGGCACAGCTTCTACAGCACCGGGGGCAGGAGGACTGGGGTGTAATCTACCACAGATGGTAGGGCAGGGGTGGCCTTGGGCACCCTGTCGAGGTCAGCAGTTTTTTGGAGATGGTAACATAGTGAATAATGTAGGAGTTGCTCAAACACCTCTGCCCACTCACGGAGCTGCCGAGGCCTAGCGGGCACCAGAGGAGGTGGGGGGACAGTACAACCAGACTGGAGCCATGGCATCTTTGGGGGCTGGTGTCAGCAATACACAGCAGAGCCCAGCCCCAAGACACATTGACCAAGTGGTTCATCAGGTGTGGGGACTGGCCACCCAGGCGGCTGGGCAGATGGCTCTCGGGGCTTGCCAGTCACTTTCTACTGGGCTGGGAGATGCCCCTTCATCAGTGGCGGCAGGTGTTCTGACATATCCTCAGCACAGCCCGGCAAGTATTGGGCGTATATGGGGGTAGATGACCCCATGGACACCCACTTGATGCCGGCGCTCCAGGACAAGATTTGGTAAGGGAATACATAGATATTTGAGCTTCTGCACAGGGAACTCCCCGACTCTGAGAACAAGGACAAGGTCAAACTAGAGAAGTTAAAGAGACCGAAAGTGCCCCACACATTTGACAACTAGTCGGCAGCATTTGATATTTTTCCACAAAAATTCAGTCAGCTGCTCAGATATGGAGACAATATTGACTGGTCTCCAATATTCGTGACAAATAACATTGACTTGGCTGTGGAATACTTTACCAACTCTCTGCGCTCCTTGCAGTCCAAGCACAATCCTTTCATAAGGCGCAGGGTACAGGGCCTGTCTACCAAATGGTTAACTAGCCCTCTACCACGTATGCTTAAAGCACAGGACAAACTCTGGACCAGATGGAAAACCTTCTCCCTGCTCTCTGACTTCATCGCATATCGCTCCCTTCGTAACTCTTGTAAGAAAGTGCTATGGACTGCCAAAAGCAATTACTATAGAGGCCTTCTTCACGCCACCTCCAGTAACCCAAAAAGGTACTGGGCACAAATAAACCACATAATGGGACGTTCCATGTCCCAAACCCCCCATGACTTTCTAATAAATAACATCTCCGTAACAATCCTAATACCATAGCTAATGCTTTCAGCTCATTCTTTACTGCCCTTCCTAGTTTTGATGCTAACGGTCCCCCCCTTGACATACCTCCCCCTGACCTCCCTCCATCCCATCCTCCTTGATTCTCCACCCCGTCTCCAGGCTGAATGTCCTACGAGCTCTTAACATGATGTCTCCCCACGGCAGTGCAGGCCCTGATGGACTGGAACCCAGAATTCTCAAATTAGGCGTGTCTCTTCTTGCCACCCCATCATGCGATTGTTCAGCCTCTCCATTAGCTCGGGTACTGTGCCCTTCTCCTGGAAAAATGCTAGGGTTATCCCAGTATTCAAAAAGGGTGATCCAAAAAACCTAACACACTACCATCCTATTGCACTCCTGCCAACCCTCAGTAAACTGCTGGAGAAGCTTATCCATCGCCAGGTATCTAACTTCATTGCCAACTTTAACTTACAATCTCCTGCTCAGCATGGCTTTAGGCCAAACCACAGCACCACGACGGCCCTAGTGCAATTCACCAGCGACATCAGATCTGCTATGGAACAAGGCCAGCTTACTGGGGCTGTTTTTATTGACATGTCAAAAGCGTTTGACTTGGTTAACCACAACCTGCTCCTGCATCAACTAGGATCTATTGGCACCTCCCAATCCACACTTGCCTGGTTTTCCAGCTATCTGTGGAGCTGCTACCAGTCTGTCTCCTGTCATAAAGTTCTATCTGCCCTTGCCCTGCTTCATTCGGGCATCCCACAAGGTTCCATACTTGGGCCCCTGCTCTTTTCTTTGTTGGTCAATAACCTACCTTCGGTGACCTCCCACAGTCTCTCCTTACTCTGTGCCGATGACTTGGTTCTCTATGTCTCCTCCAGCTCTATTCATGAAATTAACTCCCACCTCTCCACTGATCTTCTTCGTGTCCAAACCTGGCTTACATCACACCGCCTGCTGCTAAATGCTGCCAAGACCCAGGCTATGCTCTTTGGGTCACAAAGGAAATCTGTCTCTTCAACTCCATCTCTCCAGGTTTCTTGTCTTGCTGGCTCCTTTGAGGAAGTAACTCAGTCCTTCAAATACCTAGGGGTCATGCTGGATCCATCTCAACTTCTCTCTGCATGTCAAAGCTGTCTGCAAATCAGTCAATACTAAAACTGGACTGGCTTACCGAGTCCATCAGTTTCTGACCCCTGCCATCAGGGTCTCTGTCGCCCAAGGCCTTCTCATCCCTGGACTCTGCTGCGCTCTGCCTGTCTTCACTATGGTATAGATAAGTATCTTGCAAATGTGGGAGATTGCCTACAACACAGGGATCGACAAATTTTAAAATCTCATGCTAGTCCAGGACAAGTGGCCTTGACAAAAATGGTAGTCCTCGAGTTCTGAGTGGTAGTCCAGTACATTTCAATTGAAATATTCAACCGACTTAACATAAATAAGTTAAATGGTGTGGCTGTGTGGCAGGGCTTATATATTGTACTATTATTTCATAGGATGGATGGAGAGATGTAGAACTTCATAAATCAGGAAAAACAATATTTTCATATATTTTTTTGTTAATACAGGCCAGGGTAGTACAGGCTGGACACTAAGGCACCCCAGGCAGAAGTCTGTATTAGAAGAGATTGGAGAAATGTTACAGAATTAGTTAAGGACAAGCCAAAACCAGCTAGGCCGTTGGTTGAGAAGAACATAAAATGGTGATTAAGGGCTAGGCCAGGAAGGAGATGATGGGACACTGGGAGCAGGAGTACTAGCATCAAGAAGATCATCAGCAGCAGAAGCAGCTAAACCAGAAGATAATGTATCAGCAGCAATGGCATGCCCACGAACATGTCGAGTGCCTGGACCAGAGAGCAGCCAGTGGTTAACTGCTGGATCCGGATCAAAGTCATGCAGTTCAGGACCTTCTACTGATATCTGCAGGAGAGACTGTAGTGAATCCTCAGCCAGCCTTGTCCTGATTTTTGTTTTGATTAGGTTCTGAACAGAAAAAACTCTCTCACATTTTGCAGTCGATACACTCATTGCCATGAGTATTTCAACTAGGTCAAGAGTGTGTATAATCTGGGGTGGTTTTTCTTTTAGTAATCTGGTATATACCTGCAAATAGGGGTTTTCAATGGCAGATTTCAATATTGTTTTAAATGCAGCATACTCTGACTTTATATGTTCCTGCTGCTCCTCTGTGAAAAAGTGAAAATATTCTGCCAGGTTTGCAAGTTCAGAGGTCCCAAACACCGCTAGTTGGTCTCTTGGCAGATCAAACTGCTTAAAATCTAAGCAGTTGAACCATATGAGAGGCACCTCTGAGAAATTTTTATATCTGTTGTCAATATACATTATTGCTGCATCTATTAAAGTCTGCAGTTGTCCATCTGTCACAAAATTGATTTCTGGGCAGTTGCCTCTGAAAGGGAAATGAACAGTCTTCTCCTCCCCTCCCCTCCCCTCTTTGTCACAACATATTCCATACATTTCTGTTCTGGTTTGTAATGGCTGAGGAAAGCTGCCATGTATTGCCCTGGCATGGTTTTCAGTTCCATAATCTGGAGTAGGCAGGTCTCAACAAGCTGTGGAACTTCCAGTATTACTATGTCATCTCGTTGAAACTGCAGTGACAGGTTTTTTAGTATTGGCAGGAAATCTTGCAGTATATGGATAGCTTTTACAAACTGCACACTCTGTGTTTCTTTTAAGAAGCCCTTTGTTTTTGAACTTTCATCACCACCAGCAGTCAAAGAAGCATGTAGGTGTTGTACAACAGTAGGTAGGTTAACCTGAACTGCATGTACCGAACGTGACCTACTGGCAAGCCATCTCACTTGTTTAATTGCAGTAAAGTGCGCCAGATCAGTATCCATCACGTTAGCAATTTCTTGGAGCTCTCTCATTTTTTTGGGACTATAGTGATAAAATTTAAATATTCCTTTGAGAGTACTTTCCAGCTTTGATACAAATGGATTTTTTTTTAACACATCGAGAACCGCCAGCTCTAGCTTATGGGCAATGCAGTGCATCGCAATTATTTCAGGATGGCAGTGTTCCTGCAACTTTGCTATGGTTCCTCCTCTTTATGCCCATCATGACTGGCCCCATCAAATTTGCTGGAAATAAGAAGCGGTCCTGGATTGTTAACATTTTGTAGGTTACTCAGGGGAAGTTTTACTGACTCCAGTGCAGTTGATATTGCATGGAATACACCTTCTGCATGTGCATGTTCCAGTGGCACAGCTTGGATAAGCAATGTACGCACCTGTTTTGAATTAGGTTCAACAAACCTTAAGAAAACATTTTCCCTCTCAGTAATACTGTAATCAGTACTGCCGTCAGCAAGAACTGTCACATACTTAACATTAGCAAGCGTCTGCATCTCGGTTCTGGATATAACTGCTGAAATAGCACTGCAAAAGTCCCTGGCTTGCTTATCGTTAGTATAATTAGAACCTAGCTTAATGCCATTTTTTTCCTGTAATTCACAGAGCCACTCCATGTCTGAGAAAGGGCGAAGATTTTTGGCTATAGAATACGCTGTGTTAAAGGCATAGCATCATCTTTGCTTTTGTGGCCTCTTCCAACTGTGCAAGGCTTGATAAAGTGGTGACTCACTAATCTCACAACATACTGCTCGCTGGCCACTTTCCAGAATATGTTGGTTCTGGCATAGCACATGTGGATTGGATTTTTCATGTGCACGTAGTGACTCAATGCGAAAGTTGTTAGAGCCTGTGGCAAAGACATTTGTTTTTTTTGAAAATGCTGGAGTTGCAATAGTGGGATACTTTTCACATAGTGTGCAGTACATAAGCCCCTTTTTATCATTGTATCTCAACCATTTATAAGTGGACAACCAATGACACTGAAATAGTCTGGCCCTTTTTTCTTGGTCATATTTCTTGTCTTTACTACTCCCAACTGCCACCTCATTATCAAGCAGTAAACTACGTTTCTTAGCAAGTGACACAGGGGCTTTTGGAGATAAGGCTACGGCTTCTCTGTTTACATCAAGTACCTGGTCAGCAGTTATATCCAGAACCACAGATGCAGATTCAGTTTCATGACTTTCATCTGTGGAAGTAGTACCAGACTGTGTTTGTCTCATAAAAGATGGTGCTACTGTTGACCAGAGAGACAAGAGACTTTGTTGTTTGGCTTTCTTCGTCTGCATATTGTCCATATTTATTTGGTGGTCACTTTTTCTTTAAAGACTAATGAACCAATAATAATAAACTTATTGTGACAGAAATGGGAAGGAAAGAGTCAATGGTTTGGATTCTGTAGATGCCTTTTTTTTAGCAGTATGAAAAAATACACTGAGGCTGAAATCCTCCAGCAGCAACCAGCTTGTGGAATTCCTAGCTGCTAGATAAGAGCTGGGTCATAAATCTCGAGTGGACATCTCCAGACACACACACGACCTTGCAGACACGGACACAGGGCAGTTTGAATGATTGGATCATTCAAATATAAACTTAAGGTGAAAAGGGAATATAATTGGTCACCAATAGGTGTTCCTCTGATTGGGACAATTAAATACATACATGTTAGATTAGTTGGTGCATTTAGGGGAGAATAGGACGCCTAGTCTCCATAGACTATATAAGCTTCTGTAAGACAGAGAACTCTCTCTTGCCCTGGAAGCTGTGAGAGGAAAATAAGCTTGGAGCCTACCTGGTATGTCCGTGGGGAGCTGGCAGTTAGAGACAGGGTCCAGTGTCTCTGTAAGGACAGGAAAGGGTAAGTTTAGTGATAGTATATTTCAGTAATAGCCTTCTTCTTTGCCATCTGTTGTTTAAAAACATTTGTTTACTTTTCCTGTATGAGTGTTATTCTCTTGTGTTGTAAATACATTTCCTGTAAATGCTCATTGCACTTTCTGTTAAGTAAAAGCTATTTATTTGCTCAACAGTTGTGACTCTGATGTCATTTTCTAAGGTAAGATTTGGTTTTCCACTGGCTAAGGTAAACTCTGTGTAGCATCCACCACCTGAAAGAGACACACTACCAGACTTTAACTTGTGCAATTGCATGTGTGATTATTCAAGTTTGTACACTTGAGAGGTGCCGGAAGGAAAGTCCGGCTGGTGGCAGCGAATACTCTGAGACACACACACCTCTCTAAAAGCTGTTTCAGCCCAGAGGAGAGGTAGGTCGTCGCATATTGCTGGCAGTGGTGGGTGGATGATAGCGGACTCATGAAACACTGATACAGAGTTTGCCAGTGGAACAGTTACCTTAGCATTGCAAAACAGAATATACAAAGAGGATACATTTGTGCAACGAGTTTGTTTGTTTCTAGATAGCACAGTATAGTGTAGCAGTAGAAATAGAGCTCCACGGAGTATGACCACTGACTGTGCCACAGCTTGATTGAAAGGTGCCAGAAAGGAGATTCAGCCTGAAGTCTGAAGCAGAAGAAAAGGCAGATCTCATAGCTACTCTCTTGGCACATGATCTGAAGACAGACAGTCATTGGGTTGAGTCAGAGACTGAGGCAGCAGGCCCCAAAACCAGCTTGAGGCACTGCAACTGCAGCCATTGCTGCAAGACTAGGCGTGGGCGAAAGACTGGATGCTGGGCAAACAGAGTTGGAAGCAGAAGAACTTGAAGAAAGAGACTGGCAGACAGAGAAAAAGAACATGAAGACAGAAGAAAGAAACGACAGCATGAACTCCAGAGACAACAGCATGAGAAGGAGATGATGACCTCCACGGGCAGCAAACGTGAGTAATGGTGGAGAGGAGGTCATCATGAAGCAAAATGAATTCTAAATTTCCCTCAGCTTAAAGAAGGAGATGACCTTGATTTATTTTAAGGTCATTTGAAGTATGTAATCAATTACAATTAAATAAGGCTTCCTGGTCAACTTATCTCACACCTTAGGAGAGGTACTGAATGCATTTATAAAATGAGTAATGAAGACTATACTGATTATGATAAAGTAAAACAGTGTTGTTGAAACATTTTGAATTAACTCGAGGCTTATAGGAAAATTTAGGAACAAAAAAAGCCCAGAAACAGTTATACAGAACACAGGTTAAACATACACTTACCTTGATAAGTGGATGGAGAACAAAGCAACTACTGTGGAACGATTAAAGATGACTGGTGAGAGAACAATTCCTTAAAATTGCACACAGACATGCACATATGGCTATAGACAGGGCATGGCCTCTTCCACAGAGGTGGCAGGAAGGCTGACGGTATCTGTCTAGCTGGACACCATGGGACAGTGTGACACTAGTGTGGTGCTGGACAGCATGGGACTGTGTGACACTAGTGTGTGGTTCTGGACTACATGGGACAGTGTGACACTAGTGTGTTTGGTGCTGGACAGTATGGGACAGTGTCACACCGGTGTGTGTTGTTGGACAGCTTGGGATAGTGTGACACTAGTATGTGGTGCTGGACAGCATGGGATAGTGTGACACTAGTGTGTGATACTGGACAGCATGGGACAGTGTGACACTAGTGTGTGGTGCTGAACAGCATGAGACAGTGTGACACTGGCGTGTGGTGCTGGACAGCATGGGACAGTGTGACACTAGTGTGTGGTGCTGGACAGCATGAGATAGTGTGACACTACTGTGTGATACTGGACAGCATGGGATAGTGTGACACTAGTGTGTGATACTGGACAGCATGGGATAGTGTGACACTAGTGTGTGGTGCTGGACAGCCTGGGATAGTGTGACACTAGTGTGTGATACTGGACAGCAAGGACAGTGTGACACTAGTGTGTGATACTGGACAGCATGTGATAGTGTGACACTAGTGTGTGATACTGGACAGCATGGGACAGTGTGACACTAGTGTGTGATTCTGGACAGCATGGGATAGAGTAACACTAGTGTGTGATACTGGACAGCATGGGATAGTGTGACACTAGTGTGTGGTACTGGACAGCATGAGACTCAGCAGAATGCTGGTGTGTGGTTCTGGATAAAATGAGACTCTGCTGCGCCCTGGTGTGAGGTGCTGGACAACATGGGATTGTGTAGCACACTAGTGTGGTTCTGGACAGGTTGGGACTGTGTAGGATGCTAATGTGTGTTGCTGGACAGCATGGGACAGTGTGGCACTAGTGTGTGCTGCTGGACTGCATGGGACAGTGTGACACTAGTGTGTGGTGCTTGACAGCATGGAACAGTGTGACACTAGTGTGTGTTGCTGGACAGCATGGGTCAGTGTGACACTAGTGTGTGGTGCTGGACAGCATGGGATAGTGAGACACTAGTGTGTGATACTGGACAGCAAGGACAGTGTGCCACTAATCTGTGATACTGGACAGCATGGGATAGTGTGACCCTAGTTTGTGATACTGGACAGCGTGGGACAGTGTGACACTAGTGTGTGGTGCTGGACAGCGTGGGGAAGTGTGACACTAGTGTGTGATACTGGACAGCATGGGATTGAGTGACACTAGTGAGTGGTGCTGGACAGCCTGAGACTCAGCAGAATGCTGGTGTGTGGTGCTGGACAGCATGAGACTCTGCTGCACCCTGGTGTGTGGTGCTGGACAGCATGGGACAGTGTGACACTAGTGCATCGTGCTGGACAGCATGGGATAGTGTGACACTAGTGTTTGATACTGGACATCATGGGATAGTGTGACACTAGTGTGTGATACTGGACAGCATGGGATAGTGTGACACTAGTGTGTGGTGCTGGACAGCATAGGACAGTGTGACTACACTGCATGGTGCTGGACAGCATGGGATTGTATTGCACTCTAGAGTGTGCTGCTGGATAGCATGGGACTTTGTGACACTGGTGTGTGGTGGACAGCTTAGGACAGTGTGACACTAGTTTGTGTGTTGCTGGACAACATGGGACAGTGTGACACTAGTGTGTGGTGCTAGACAGCATGGGAATGTGTGACTCTGGGTGTGTGGTGCTGGACAGCATGGGAGGTGTGACATTTGTGTGTAGTGCTGGACAGCATGGGACAGTGTGACACTATTGTGTGTTGCTGGACAGCATGGGACAGTGTGACACTAGGGTGTGGTTCTGGACAGCATGGGACAGTGTGACAGTAGTGTGTGATACTGGACCGCAAAGACAGTGTGACACTAGTGTGTGGTGCTGGACAGCATGGGATAGTGTGACTCTGGTGTGTGGTGCTGGACAGCATGGGAGAGTGTGACATTTGTGTGTAGTGCTGGACAGCATGGGACAGTGTGACACTGGTGTGTGGTGCTGGACATCATGGGACAGTGTGACACTAGTGTGTGGTGCTTGACAGCATTGGATAGTGTGACACTAGTGTGTGGTGCTGGACAGCATGAGACTCAGCGGAATGCTGGTTTGTGGTGCTGGATAACATGAGGCTCTGCTGCACCCTGGTGTGTGGTGCTGAACAGCATGGGACAGTGTGACTCTAGTGTGTGATACTGGACAGCATGAGATTGTGTGACCCTAGTGTGTGGTGCTGGACAGCATAGGACACTGTGACACTAGTGTGTGTTGCTGGACAGCATGGGTCAGTGTGACACTAGTGTGTTTTGCTGGACAGCATGGGATAGTGGGACACTGGTGTGTCATGCTGGACAGCATTGGAGAGTGTGACACTGGTGTGCAGTGCTGGACAGCATGGGACAGTGTGACACTAGTGTGTGTTGCTCGACAGCATGGGACAGTGTGACACTAGTGTGTGGTGCTGGACAGCATGGGACAGTGTGACAGTAGTGTGTGATGCTGGACAGCATGGGACAGTGTGACACTAGTGCTTGGTGCTGGACAGCATGGGATTGTGTAGCACTCTAGTGTGTGTTGCTGGACAGCATGGGACAGTGTAACACTGTTGTGTGATACTGGACAGCATGGATAGTGTGACACTGGTGTGTGGTGCTGGACAGCATGAGACTCAGCAGAATGCTGATGTGTGGTGCTGGATAGCATAAGACTCTGCTGCACCCTCGTGTTTGGTATTGGACAGCATGGGACAGTGTGACACTAGTGTGTGTTGCTGGACAGCATGGGACGTGTGAAAGTAGTGTGTGGTGCTGGACAGCATTGGACAGTGAGACAGTAGTGTTTGATACTGGACAGCATGGGACAGTGTGACACTAGTGTGTGGTGCTTGACAGCATGGAACAGTGTGACACTAGTGTGTGTTGCTGGACAGCATGGGACAGTGTGACACTAGTGTGTGGTGCTGGACAGCATGGGATAGTGAGTCACTAGTGTGTGATACTGGACAGCAAGGACAGTGTGACACTAATCTGTGATACTGGACAGCATGGGATAGTGTGACCCTAGTTTGTGATACTGGACAGCGTGGGACAGTGTGACACTAGTGTGTGGTGCTGGACAGCGTGGGGAAGTGTGACACTAGTGTGTGATACTGGAGAGCATGGGATAATGTGACACTAGTGTGTGATACTGGACAGCATGGGATTGAGTGACACTAGTGGGTGGTGCTGGACAGCCTGAGACTCAGCAGAATGCTGGTGTGTGGTGCTGGACAGCATGAGACTCTGCTGCACCCTGGTGTGTGGTGCTGGACAGCATGGGACAGTGTGACACTAGTGCATCGTGCTGGACAGCATGGGATAGTGTGACACTAGTGTTTGATACTGGACATCATGGGATAGTGTGACACTAGTGTGTGATACTGGACAGCATGGGATAGTGTGACACTTCTGTGTGGTGCTGGACAGCATAGGACAGTGTGACTACACTGCATGGTGCTGGACAGCATGGGATTGTATTGCACTCTAGAGTGTGCTGCTGGATAGCATGGGACTTTGTGACACTGGTGTGTGGTGGACAGCTTAGGACAGTGTGACACTAGTTTGTGTGTTGCTGGACAGCATGGGACAGTGTGACACTAGTGTGTGGTGCTAGACAGCATGGGAATGTGTGACTCTGGTGTGTGGTGCTGGACAGCATGGGAGAGTGTGACATTTGTGTGTAGTGCTGGACAGCATGGGACAGTGTGACACTATTGTGTGTTGCTGGACAGCATGGGACAGTGTGACACTAGTGTGTGGTACTGGACAGCATGGGACAGTGTGACAGTAGTGTGTGATACTGGACAGCAAGGACAGTGTGACACTAGTGTGTGGTGCTGGACAGCATGGGATAGTGTGACTCTGGTGTGTGGTGCTGGACAGCATGGGAGAGTGTGACATTTGTGTGTAGTGCTGGACAGCATGGGACAGTGTGACACTGGTGTGTGGTGCTGGACATCATGGGACAGTGTGACACTAGTGTGTGGTGCTGGACAGCATGGGATAGTGTGACACTAGTGTGTGGTGCTGGACAGCATGAGACTCAGCGGAATGCTGGTTTGTGGTGCTGGATAACATGAGGCTCTGCTGCACCCTGGTGTGTGGTGCTGAACAGCATGGGACAGTGTGACTCTAGTGTGTGATACTGGACAGCATGAGATTGTGTGACCCTAGTGTGTGGTGCTGGACAGCATAGGACACTGTGACACTAGTGTGTGTTGCTGGACAGCATGGGTCAGTGTGACACTAGTGTGTGTTGCTGGACAGCATGGGATAGTGTGACACTGGTGTGTCATGCTGGACAGCATTGGAGAGTGTGACACTGGTGTGCAGTGCTGGACAGCATGGGACAGTGTGACACTAGTGTGTGTTGCTCGACAGCATGGGACAGTGTGACACTAGTGTGTGGTGCTGGACAGCATGGGACAGTGTGACAGTAGTGTGTGATACTGGACAGCATGGGACAGTGTGACACTAGTGCGTGGTGCTGGACAGCATGGGATTGTGTAGCACTCTAGTGTGTGTTGCTGGACAGCATGGGACAGTGTAACACTGTTGTGTTATACTGGACAGCATGGGATAGTGTGACACTAGTGTGTGGTGCTGGACAGCATGAGACTCAGCAGAATGCTGATGTGTGGTGCTGGATAGCATAAGACTCTGCTGCACCCTCGTGTTTGGTATTGGACAGCATGGGACAGTGTGACACTAGTGTGTGTTGCTGGACAGCATGGGACATGTGAAAGTAGTGTGTGGTGCTGGACAGCATTGGACAGTGAGACAGTAGTGTTTGATACTGGACAGCATGGGACAGTGTGACACTAGTGTGTGGTGTTGGACAGCGTGGGACAGTGTGACACTAGTGGTTGTTGCTGGACAGCATGGGATTGTGTAACACTAGTGCATGGTGCTGGACAGCATGGGACAGTGTGACACTAGTGCGTTGTGCTGGACAGCTTGGGATTGTTTAGCACTCTAGTGTGTGTTGCTGGACAGCATGGGACAGTGTGACACTCTAGTGTGTGGTCCTGGACAGGATGGGACTGTGTTGCTTGCTGCTGTGTGGTGCTGGACAATATGGGAATGTGTAGCATGCTGGTGTATGGTACTGGACAGGATGGGACTGTGTAGCTTACTAGTGTGTGGTACTGGACAGGTTGGGACTGTGTAGCACACTGGTGTGTGGTGCTTGACAGCATGGGACAGTGTGACACTGAGTGCATGGTGCTGGACAGCATGGGACAGTGTGACACTGGTGTGTGTGGTGCTGGACATCATGGGACAGTGTGACACTAGTGTGTGGTGCTGGACAGCATGGGATAGTGTGACAGTAGTGTGTGATACTGGACAGCAAGGACAGTGTGACACTAGTGTGTGATACTGCACCGCATGGGATAGTGTGACACTAGTGTGTGATGCTGGACAGCATGGGACAGTGTGACAGTAGTGTGTGGTGCTGGACAGCGTGGGGCAGTGTGACACTAGTGTGTGATTCTGGACAGCATGTGATAGTGTGACACTAGTGTGTGATACTGGACAGCATGGGATAGTGTGACACTAGTGTGTGGTGCTGGACAGCATGAGACTCAGCGGAATGCTGGTGTGTGGTGCTGGATAACATGAGACTCTGCTGCACCCTGGTGTGTGGTGCTGGACAGCATGGGACAGTGTGACCCTAGTGTTTGATACTGGACAGCATGGGATAGTGTGACACTAGTGTGTGATACTGGACAGCATGAGATCGTGTGACACTAGTGTGTGGTGCTGGACAGCATAGGACACTGTGACACTAGTGCGTGGTGCTGGACAGCATGGGATTGTGTTGCATTCTACTGTGTGTTGCTGGACAGCATGGGACTTTGTGACACTGGTGTGTGGTGCTGGACAGCATAGGACAGTGTGACACTAGTGTGTGTTGCTGGACAGCATGGGTCAGTGTGACACTAGTGTGTGTTGCTGGACAGCATGGGATAGTGTGACACTGGTGCGTCATGCTGGACAGCATTGGAGAGTGTGACACTGGTGTGCGGTGCTGGACAGCATGGGACAGTGTGACACTAGTGTGTGTTGCTCGACAGCATGGGACAGTGTGATACTAGTGTTTGGTGCTGGACAGCATGGGACAGTGTGACAGTAGTGTGTGATACTGGACAGCATGGGACAGTGTGACACTAGTGCTTGGTGCTGGACAGCATGGGATTGTGTAGCACTCTAGTGTGTGTTGCTGGACAGCATGGGACAGTGTAACACTATTGTGTTATACTGGACAGCATGGGATAGTGTGACACTAGTGTGTGGTGCTGGACAGCATGAGACTCAGCAGAATGCTGATGTGTGGTGCTGGATAGCATAAGACTCTGCTGCACCCTCGTGTGTGGTATTGGACAGCATGGGAACGTGTGACAGTAGTGTGTGGTGCTGGACAGCATCGGACAGTGTGACAGTAGTGTTTGATACTGGACAGCATGGGACAGTGTGACACTAGTGTGTGGTGCTGGTCAGCGTCCGACAGTGTGACACTAGTGGTTGTTGCTGGACAGTATGGGATAGTGTAACACTAGTGCATGGTGCTGGACAGCATGGGACAGTGTGACACTAGTGCGTGGTGCTCGACAGCTTGGGATTGTGTAGCACTCTAGTGTGTGTTGCTGGACAGCATGAGACAGTGTGACACTCTAGTGTGTGGTGCTGGACAGGATGGGACTGTGTTGCTTGCTGCTGTGTGGTGCTGGACAATATGGGAATGTGTAGCAAGCTGGTGTATGGTACTGGACAGGATGGGACTGTGTAGCTTACTAGTGTGTGGTACTGGACAGGTTGGGACTGTGTAGCACACTGGTGTGTGGTGCTTGACAGCATGGGACAGTGTGACACTAGTGCATGGTGCTGGACAGCATGGGACAGTGTGACACTGGTGTGTGGTGCTGGACATCATGGGACAGTGTGACACTAGTGTGTGGTGCTGGACAGCATGGGATAGTGTGACACTAGTGTGTGATACTGGACAGCATGGGACAGTGTGACACTAGTGTGTGGTGCTGGACAGCATGGGACAGTGTGACACTGGTGTGTGGTGCTGGACAGCATGGGACAGTGTGACACTAGTGTGTGGTGCTGGACAGCATGGGATAGTGTGACAGTAGTGTGTGGTACTGGACAGCAATTACAGTGTGACACTAGTGTGTGATACTGGACAACATGGGACAGTGTGACACTAGTGTGTGATACTGGACAGCATGGGACAGTGTGACACTAGTGTGTGGTGCTGGACAGCATGGGGCAGTGTGACACTATTGTGTGATACTGGACAGCATGGGATAGTGTGACACTAGTGTGTGATACTGGACAGCATGGATAGTGTGACACTAGTGTGTGGTGCTGGACAGCATGGGATAGTGTGACACTAGTGTGTGATACTGGACAGCAAGGACAGTGTGACACTAGTGTGTGATACTGGACAGACTAGTATAGTGTGACACTAGTGTGTGGTGCTGGACAGCATGAGACTCTGCAGAATACTGATGTGTGGTGCTGGATAACATGAGACTCTGCTGCGCCCTGGTTTGTGGTGCTGGACAACATGGGACAGTGTGACACTAGTGTGTGGTGCTGAACAGCATGGTATTGTGTAGCACTCTAGTGTGTGTTGCTGGACAGCATGGGACAGTGTGACTCTCTAGTGTGTGGTTCTGGACTGGTTGGGACTGTGTCGGATGCTAATGTGTGGTGCTGGACAGCATGTGACAGTGTGACACTAGTGTGTGTTGCTGGACTGCATGGGACAGTGTGACACTAGTGTGTGGTGCTGGACAGCATGGGACAGTGTGACACTAGTGTGTGTTGCTGGACAGGATGGGGCACTGTAACACTTAGTGTGTGGTGCTGGACAGCATGGGATAGTGTGACACTAGTGTGTGATACTTTACAGTAAGGACATTGTGACACTATTGTGTAATACAGGATGGCATGGGATAGTGTGACACTAGTGTGTGATACTGGACAGCATGGGATAGTGTGACACTAGTGTGTGGTGCTGGACAGCATGAGACTCAGCAGAATGATTGTGTGTGGTGCTGGATAGCTTGAGACTCTGCTGCACCCTGTTGTGTGGTGCTGGACAGCATGGGACAGTGTGACACTAGTGCATGGTGCTGGACAGCATGGGACAGTGTGACACTAGTGTTTGATACTGGACAGCATGGGATAGTGTGACACTAGTGTGTGATACTGGACAGCATGGGATAGTGTGACTCTAGTGTGTGGTGCTGGACAGCATAGGACAGTGTGACACTAGTGCTTGGTGCTGGACAGCATGGGATTGTGTAGCACTCTAGTGTGTGTTGCTGGACAGCATGGGACAGTGTGACACTGGTGTGTGGTGCTGGACAGCATGGGACAGTGTAACACTAGTGTGTAGTGCTGGACAGCATGGGACAGTGTGACACTAGTGTGTGGTGCTGGACAGCATTGGACAATGTGACAGTAGTGTGTGATACTGGACAGCATAGGACAGTGTGACACTAGTGTGTGGTGCTGGACAGCGTGGAACTGTGCAGCACGCTGGTGTGTGGTACTGGACAGGATGGGACTGTGCAGCACTCTTGTGTGTGGTACTGAACAGGATGGGACTGTGTAGCACACTGGTTTGTGGTGCTCAACAGCATGGGACTGTGTAGCATGCTAGTATGTTGTACTGGACAGTATGGGACTGTGTAGCATGCTGGTATTTGTTGCTAACAGTAGATGACTGTGTAGTCTGCTGGTGTGTGGTTCTAGACAGCATGGGACTGTGTAGCACACTGTTGTGTGGTGATGGACAGCATGAGACAGTGTAGCATGCTAGTTGTGTGGTGCTGGGTAGCATGGGACTGTGTAACACTCTAGTGTGTTGTGCTGGACGGCATGGGATAGTGTGACACTCTAGTGTGTGTTGCTGGACAGCACAGGACTGTGTAGCATGCTAATGTGTGGTGCAGGACAGTATGGGAATGTGTAGCATGCTTCTGTGTGGTGCTGGACAGCATGGGATGGGGTAGAATCCTGGTGTTTGGTGCTGACAGTATAGGACTGTGTAGTTTGCTGGAGCGTGGTGCTAGACAGAATGGGACTGTGTAGTATGCCAGTCTGTGGTGCTGGACAATATGGGAATGTTTAGCACGCTGGTGTCTGGTGCTGGACAGCATGAGACTCTGCAGCATGCTGTTGTGTGTTGCTGGACAGCATGAGACTCTATAACATGCTGGTGTGTGAAGCTGGACAGCGTGGGACTATGTAGAATGCTGGTATTTGGTGCTAGACAGCACAAAACTGTGTATCTCACTGGTGTGTGGTGCTAGACAGGATGAGACTATGTAGAATGCTGGTGTGTGGTGCCGGACAGCGTGGGACAGTGTAGCATTCTGGTGTGTGGGTCTGGACAGCATGGACTGTGTAACAGTAGTGTGCGGTGGTGGATAGCATGGGACAGTGTAGCTTGCTGGTGTGTGGTGCTGGACTGCATGGGACTGTGTAACACACTAGTTGTATGATGCTGGACAGCATGGGACTGTGTAGCATGCTGGGATTTGGTGCTGGACAGCACAGAACCGTGTATCTCACTGGTGTGTGGTGGTGGACAGCATGGGACAGTATAGCATGCTAGTGTGTGGTGGTGGACAGCATGGGACTGTGTAGCACACTGGGATTTGGTGCTGGACAGCACAGAACTGTGTATCTCACTGGTGTGTGGTGCTGGACAGCATGGGACTGTGTTGCATGCTAGTGTGTGATGCAGGACAGTGTGGGATTGTGTAGCACACTGGTGTGGTGCTGGATAGCATGGGACTGTGTAGCTTGCTGGTGTGTGGTGCTGAACAGGATGAAACTGTGTAGCACACTGCTGTGTGGTACTATACAGCGTGGGACTGTGTACACGTGAGTGTGTGGTGGTGGACAGCATGGGACTGTGTAGCATGCTGGTATTTGGTGCTGGACAGCACAGAACTGTGTATCTCACTGGTGTGTGGTGCTGGACAGGATGAGACTATGTAGAATGCTAGTGTGTGAAGCTAGACAGCAAGGGACTGTGTAGCCCGCAAGTGTGTGGTGCTGGACAGCATGGGACTGTGTAACATGCTGTTGTGTGGTGCTGGACAGCGTGGGACAGTGTAGCATTCTGGTGTGTGGTGCTGGACAGCCTGGGACTGTGTAGCACTGTAGTGTGTGGTGCTGGACTGCATGGGACTGTGTAGCACTGTAGTGTGTGGTGCTGGACTGCATGGGACTGTGCAATACGCGAAGGCAGTGCTGGATAGCATGGGACTGTGTAGCACGCCGGTGTGTTTTGTTGGACAGCCTGGACTGTGTAACACTCTAGTTGTGTAGTGCTGGACAGGATAGGGCTGGGTAGCATGCTGGTGTGAGGTGCTGGACAGCATGGGACTGTGTAGCTCACTGATGTGTTGTGCTGGACAGCGTGGGACAGTGTAGCTCGCTGGTGTGTGGTGCTGGACAGGATGGAACTGTGTCGCACACTAGTTGTATTATGCTGGAAAGCATGGGACTGTGTTGCTAGTGTGTACACTCTAGTAAGGTGGAGAGGGATCCGTGGTTGGTCATTATACATTACAAGGCTACCCCCAGAGCTGTTGCTAGTGTGTACACTCTAGTAAGGTGGAGGGACACTTGATGGGGTCATCACATATTAGTGGGCTACTCCCAGGGCTGCTGCTAGTTAGGGCTGCAAGTTCGGTTCATTTTTGGCCATAAAATACACAAACTCTCTGCGTTTGCATCTGTCCGCTTAGCTCGAACATTTTCTCTAAAAATCTGAACTTTGGTTCGCAAGGTTCGCTCCATTAGTTGAAAAAAAAAGTGTTTTCACCTTGCCATCTGTGGCTTCCGTGGCTCTGCGCATGCTCCTTCAGCTCCTCGGTCTTTACATCATGTGGTGCAACAGAGGGAGAGTCATGGGACACCACCAGCAGCACGTCAGTCACCCTTGCCCCTCAGTATCACTCGCCATCATTGGACGAAGGGTGATCTCGCTCTGCCTCTCCCTCTGCATAAGCATTCAACACTAGCAACGATTGGTGCAGTAGGTCGCAAAAACACGTGGGATGCAGCCAGCTTGCTGCACATTTGTGGCATACATAGCGTTAGTGTGTGAGAGAGACGCAGGAGAGAGTTGTCTGTGCTGATGGCTGCTCTAGTCTGTATGAGGAGAGCAGAAAACATGCTAGTGGACTGTGAATCCAATTGAAACTTTTTTTTGTACTAGTCACTGCAGCAGGGGAGTGAAATTAATTAAGTATAGGCAGGCAGGCTCGAGAGGGAGAGAGAGACTCGTGCTGCAGCCTGTTACTGCAGAGTGCAGTTCAGTCAGTACTGTACTACAGTACGCACTGCAGTGCTGATGATGCTTGCTGAGTTGGCTCGGTGTTAAAATAAAATCTCTCTCTCTCTCTCTCTCTGTAATTCTGTAGTCTCTGCACTGACTGTGGACAAAAAGCAAACAGAAAAAGCTATAAAGTTTAAAAAATAAATTATCCACAGAAGGCAATAGCAGTAGTTGAGGGCATTGAGCTTCAAGTGCAAACCTGGAGAGCTGAGTTTACTTTGAAGGAATCCCTTCTTTCATACTGTATTCTAGTCCTACTACTAGTGCTTTACTGACCTATCTGGGAAACAATTTCACTGTGTTCAGACTTACAGACTTGACACATCTAGCACCAGCAGTGCTGTACTAACCAGCTTGGGAGTAAATATCCCATTGACACAGCCAGCAGTGCTGTATTTACCTGTTTGGGAGAAAATATCCCTGTGTCTTACCACTTAAAGTACTTGACTCGACGCAGCAAGCAGTGCTGTATTTACCTGTTAGGGAGAAAATATCCCTGTGTCTTACCACTTAAAGTACTTGACTCGACGCAGCAAGCAGTGCTGTATCTTCCTGTTTGGGAGTAAATTTCCCTGTGTCTTACTTAAAGTACTTGACTCGACGCAGGAAGCAGTGCTGTATTTACCTGTTAGGGAGAAAATATCCCTGTGCCTTACTACTTAAAGTACTTGATTCGACGCAGCAAGCAGTGCTGTCTTTACCTGTTAGAGAGAAAATATCCCTGTGCCTTACTACTTAAAGTACTTGACTTGACGCAGCCAGCAGTGCTGTATTTTCCTGCTTGGGAGTAAATTTCCTTGTGTCTTACTAAAAGTACTTGACTTGACGCAGCCATGAGTGGTAAAAAAAAAGCAGCACTTCTCAGCCAATCCAGGCAACAGTAACAACAGTCCAGAAAATTCAGGATGATGCAGGAGTAACCTGTCGTGGTACTCAGAGGATGAGCACAAGGGCCATAATAGTGCAGCAGCCAGTTTTAGTAAGCAGAGTGATGGATGATGATGATGATGATGAGAAGACTGATGAGAGTGAGGGGGAAATCAGTGGAACAGATCCTGAGTTTGTAGTAGATAAGGCAGCAGTCAGTATGTCAAGCAGCAGTAGCTCTGGGGAGTGGGATGAAGAGGAGGAATACAGAGGCAGAAAAAGAACAAAAACAAGTTCTCGGAAGGATGGCTGTGGTGCTAAAAACACACTAATGATAGTGGGGCATAACTTGGAGAGTCAGACACCCACACATGCAGAGGAACAACAGAGGACAGAAGATGGACAGGCTTCAGGAGGTGAAGAAAGAGATGTAGTCCAACCAGTCAGAGAGGTTGTGCAAGTTCAAAATTACATGCAGATGGGCATGGAAAGACCTCAAAGAGATAGAGGAAGTAGTAGTGGCTGTGGTGGTGGCAGTGGTAGTAATGAACCTATCCTCCCTATAAGCAGCAGTGCAACAAAATCTGTGAAATCCATTGTGTGGGATTTTTTCACACAAGATAAATCATCTGGCAGCCATGTGGTTTGCAAATTATGCAAAACAAAATTAAGTTGTGGTAAAGTGGGTACTCGACTGGGAACATCAACAATGATAAGACATATGAACAAGTTTCACATGTATCAGTATCAAAAAGCACAAAAGGAGCACACAATCGTTGTTGCACTTCTGCACTCAGCTGAGGAGGATGAGGTAATGGATGTTTACCAAGGCGATGAAGTAACTGATGCGGAGGTGGAGGATGATGAAAGTCTTCCTTCCAGTCAAAGCACAGCATCCTCAGCTTCTCGTTTCTTTTCCCCTCTGAGTCCACCAGCACAGTCCAGCCGGAGTCATATACCATCCATGGCCACAACATCCACCCCTCATGGTGGTAAAGGTCAAGAGAAGCAGCCCAGAAAATCAGGTGATAGCAGCAAGCGTAGCGGGCATCAAATTTCTTTGAAAGACAGCTTTGAGTGGTCACACAAATATAAGCCCAACAGGCCTGAGGCAAGACAATTGACAAAGGCAATTGGGGAGTTGATAGCCACTGACTTGCTCCCATTCTCATTTGTGGCTAATCCAGATTTTAAACCACTCATGGAAATCGCTGTGCCAAAGTATCAGGTCCCCAACTGGATATATTTCTTCAGTGTTGCCATTCCAGACTTGTATGATGCTGTTCGTAAAAGTGTGTCTGATGCTCTGAAAGGTTCAGTGGGTAAAAAGGTTCATGTCACGACAGATATGTGGACCAGTGGTCAGACGACTGACTATATGGCTGTGACTGGTGATTGGGTAAACTTTCCACCCTCCTCCTCCTCCTCCTCATCGTTATCATCATGTAGTGGTACTGACAGCGGCAGCAGCAGCAAGAAGCCTGGGACTTTCACAGTTCAAAGGCAGGCAGCTTTATCTATTTTTGGTTTTGAATAAGACCACAAAGCGGAACATCTTCTAGAGGGCCTTGAAGAAAAGTTTGCTGAGTGGCTGACTCCAAAGTCCTTGAAACCAGGGTTTATAGTGTCTGGTAATGCTTCAAATATTGTGAAAGCAGTAAGACTTCGTAGGTTTACACATGTACTGTGCTTTGCACACACTATTAACTTGGTGGTAAAAGACTTTATCAGTGAGGACCAAAATGTGCAGCACTTGATTGCAGCTGCCTATACTGTGTGCACCCACTTTAGCCATTCTGTGAAAGCCGAAAGTTGTTGTGGCAGATTCAGATTGAAAACAGCCTCCCTCTCCACCAGTTGATGCAGGAAGTTCCAACCCGGTGGAATTCCACTTACTATATGATGCAGAGAATGCTTGAACAACAGAAAGCCATTCATCAATATGCAGTCCAACATGACATTGGGAAAGGAGATGTGAATATCAGCCCCAATCAGTGGCATCTGATGGAGAATCTCTGTTGTATCCTTAAACACTTTGAGGAGGCTGCCTGAGTGGTGAGCTCTGATGGTGCCGGACTAAGTCAGATCCTACCCTTAATTTCACTCATGAGGATGAGACTGCAGCGTCTCGAGTCACAGTTCTTTGACAATGATGACATCAAAGCTGCATCACTTGTTGGAAAAATGATACAAACCTTCCTGGCTGATGAGCGCATTGTAAATATGTGCAAAGCAGAACATTACATTTTGGCCACACTTCTGGACCCTCGGTTTAAGGATAAAATTGAGACATTCTTCACACCACATGACTTTAAAGACCTGGAACACTATCGTGAACTGTTAATTGAGAAAGTGTCAGCATGTATAGTTCAGAAAAGTAGTACATCATCAGTGCCCTTTTGGCAACATTCAAATTCTGACCAAAATCTGGTGGAGAGGGAGGGAGCACAATCTGCTGTTGCTGCTGCTGCCACCACTACTGATGTTTTGGCTCATCAAATACAAACCAGAACTGCTGCTACACCACAAGAGGACAAACCACTGTGGGACATGCTTTCAGACTTTGGTCTAATAAAGACAGCTGGGAAGGCTCAGGCGGCAATAGTGGTACCAGAAGTCCCAGCTGCAAAAATGGTTAAGGATTATATGGAGGAGACTGTACATCTCACCGCAGGTGATGAACCATTGATTAAGGATTATATGGAGGAGATGGTACATCTCACTGCAGGTGATGAACCATTGCTTTATTGGCAACAGAAAAAATTGATCTGGCCTTCTTTAACTGAGATCGCAATTGAATACCTCAGTTGCCCACCTGCCAGCACATATTCAGAGAGAATTTTTAGTGCTGCTGGGGTAATAGTGAATGACAAAAGAACACGTCTTTCCACAAAGAATGTAGAGAGGCTCACTTTTTTAAAAATGAACCTGCCTCAATTCAAAAACATATACTGTCCCAAATTTATGCAGGGTGACAGCACACAGATGGCATCATGCCACACTGATGATGACGACGATGATGGCGAAGGATTCTGTTGCCACTAGTAGCCAGTAGCCTTTCCAGCTGTCGTTCCTCCACTGGTGGGTCCCCCTGTCTCCGCCTCATCCTCAAGTTCCATTAATTTCAGAAACAAACATCCAATGCTGGTTCTCGTGTGCCACTAAGGCCCAATCTGACTAGCACCAGAAACTGAAGGACCACTGCATATGGCAGTTCAACTAAAATAACCAGAAATGACTGCACATTGTCACACAGCTCTTCATTTGTTTTATTGGATTTTTATTACAAAATACACAGTCAATGAATACTTATTACTGACTGTAAACAAACAAAAACATTAATAAAATAAATAAATAATAAATAACTGTTCTTCTGGTTCAATTCCAGATGGGAACATAATTTAATTTTTTTTTGCTGTAAAATGTCAACTTTACAGTACATTCCCAATTTCAGTGTTGCACCCAATGACATCCAATGTTTTGATCTGAAGGAACCATTCACCAGATAGAAACTGTTTGCATGATAACCTGTAAAATGAAAATAAAAAAAATAGATTTTACAAAATGCTGTCCCCACATACTGCACTAACTATCATGACAATAAAAAAAAAAATCACTGATCTTACCGTAGCCTCCATCCGAAACTCCAAGCCCTCCAAACCCCCGGGACACTTCCTCTTACAAATACTATTCACCCTCCATTGTTAGACACCAAACCATGAACGTGACCTGGCATCATAAATAAACACAGTTTGCAGATGGTATACTGTTATGGGTTTTTCAATTATTCTGAGTAAAGATGAGGAAGGGGTAGATGTTTGGGAGAGTGGGACAAATAAAGTAATACAGTATTGACATAGTTACCTATGGGAGGTATAGGGATCAGGGCAGGAGAGTGTGGTGGGTAATGTATTACTAACATCGACACTAGTTACTCAGAATAACAGAAAGCCTCAAACTAATAACTACACAGACAAAGTTTAAAGTACAAACATAATTTAATCCACACAATGTGGTAAAGCAAAATGCCACACTGCCCCAGCACGCCGGCACCATGCTTTCCTCGGGGGGGGGCACTGAGGAAGGTAAGGTACAGAAGCGCTGGGGCAGTGTGGCATTTTGCTTTACCACATTGTGTGGATTAAATACATTTTGTACTGTAAACTTCTGCCCATGTACTTATTTGGTACCAAAGCAGCTGAAGCTATAGGTACCACGGGCGCCAGTTATTTTGAACTGGGCTCTATTAGTACCTGAGTCTAACAGTAGGGGGAGATTTTAAATCATTGTAACAGGGTGTAGCTCAGGGGGTTAACCCTTTGGGCTGCCTGTAACCAGATTTAAAAAGTTAAAGTTGTCAGGGATAATATACGAGTTACATATCATCCCTGATCTTTACCGCTTGTTAAATCTGTTTCAACACTAGTATGTTTAAGCATCTGCTGGGTAACCAGGTGGTTCTATAATATATAAGCAGTAAGCACATTCCACCTGGTTCTACTTAACTATAAAAAAATCCACATATTTTATTTTGCATGTTTGGGAATATACATGTAATACTAAGATTCTAACTTTGAGAATGATAAGTTTTGCAAAGCTTTCGAGCACTGAGACAGAATTCTATGCACAAAAGCTTTGCAATACTTAATTGCATTTACTATTTATACCATTATAAGTACTACATGTACTTTCCCAAACAAAAAACAATACTTCTGTGAATTTCTTAATTAAGTAGAACCATGTAAACTTTTTTTTTGCGTAATATATTATAGAACTTTGTTATACCATGTAGAACCTGGTTTTACTTAGTAGAACTTGTTTTTTTACATAGTAGAACTAGTTTTATTTGGTAGAACCTGGTTATACTTGGTAGAACCTGGTTTTACTTGGTAGAACTTGATTATAAATGGTAGAACCCAATTCTACTGGGTTCTACCTGGTAGAACCAGGTAGAACTTTTTTGGGTTCTACTTAGAAAGTTTGCAAGGTAGAACTTCTAGAGGTTCGTGCAGCCCTACTGCTAGTGTGTACAATCTAGTAAAGTGGGGGACACACGGTGTGGTAATCATACATTACTGGTCAACCCCAGGGCTGTTGCTAGTGTGCACACTTTCGTAAGGTTGGCGGGGTCACATGGTGGGGATCATCACACATTACTGGGCAACACCAAGGCTGTTGCTAGTGTGTACATCCTGGTAAGGTGGGGGGGACACACAGTGAGGTCATTACATATTACTGGGCAACCCCCAGAGCTGTTTCTAGGGTGTACACTCTAGTAAGGTGGAGGGACACACAGTGGGGTCATCACACATTAGTGGGTGACCCCCAGGGCTGTTGCTAGTGTGTACACTCATGCAAGGTGGGGGCACACAAGGTGGGGTTATCACACATTACTGGGCAACTCCTAAAATTGTTGCTAGGGTGTACCCTCTAGTAAGGTAGGAGGGGGCGCTTGGTGGTGGTCATCACACATTACTGGGCACCCCCAGGGCTGTTGCTAGTGCATGCACTCTAGTAAGTTAGGAAGGGATGCTTGGTGGTGGTTATCATACATTACTGGGCAACCCTAGGGCTGTTGCTAGCATGTACCCTCTAGGAGGCATTGGGGGCAAGCACTGTGGAGGGGTTTAAGCATGTTTGGAACAGGCACAAGGGAAGCCTGAGAGGGGAGGGAGTGATGACAAGCCATTGATCACATACAGTCAGTGGCCACATACAATGTATAGGGCCTACGGGCAGACTAGATAGGCCTAGAGGTCCTTATCTGCTGACAATTTCTGTTTCCACATTTCTAGTAAGGTGGGGGAATACACAGTGGGGTCATCACACTTACTGGGTGACCCCCTGGCTGTTGCTAGTGTGTACACTCATGTATGTTGGGGGACACATTGTAGGGTCATCACACATTACTGGGTGACTCCCAAAACTGTTGCTCGGGTGTACACTGTAGTAAGGTAGGAGGGGATGCTAGGCGGTGGTGGTCATCACACATTACTGGGCAACACCAGATCTGTTGCTAGTGTGTACACTCAAGTAAGGAAGGTAGGAACACATGGTGGGGTCATCACACATTACTGGGCAACACCAGATCTGTTGCTAGTGTGTACACTCTAGTAAGGTGGAGGGACACACGGTGAGGTCATCACACATTACCAGTTGATCCCCAGTGCAGATGCTAGTGTGTGCACCCTGGCATGTTGAAGGGACACATGGTGGGGTCATTGTATGTTACTAAGTGATACCCAGGGCTGTTGCTAGTGTGTACACTCTAATAAGGTGGAGGGTACATGGTAGGGTCATCACATATTACTGGGCAACTCCCAAAACTGTTGCTAGGGTGTACTCTCTAGTAATGTGGAGGGGACACATGGTGAGGTCATCACGCATTATCAGGGACCCCCAAAGCTGTTGCTAGTGCATGTAGTCTAGTAAGGTAGGTGGGGACAAATGGTGGGGTCATCACATATTGCTGGGCAACCCCTAGGGCTGTTGATAGTGTGTACACTCTAGTAAGGTCAGCAGAGATGCTTGGTGGTGGTCATCATACATTACTGGGCAACCTGAATGGCTGTTCATAGTGTGTGCACACTAGTAGGGTAGGTGGGAACGCACTCTGGAGTCATGACACATTAACAGGTGACCCCCAGGGCTGTTGCTAGTATGTACACTCTGGTAAGGTAAAGGGACACACGGTGGGGTCATCACACATTACTGACCCCTGAAACTGTTCCTAGGGTGTACACTCTGGTAAGGCGGGGGGGACACATGATGGGGTCATCATACATTACTGGGTGACCCCCAGGGCTGTTGCTAGTGTGGACACTCTAGTAAGGTTGGGGACACACATGGTGGGGTCATTACACATTACTGGGTGACCCCCAGGGTTGTTGCTAGTGTGTACACTCTAGTAAGGTGGGGGGACACATGGTGGGGTCATCACACATTACTGGGCAATGCCAGGGTTGTTACTAGTGTGTATACTCATGTATGACGGGGGACACAAGGTGGGGTCATTAAACACTACTGGACAGTGCCCAGGACTGTTCCTAGTGTGTGCACTCTTGTAAGGTGGAGGGACACACGGCAGGGTCATCAGACAGTACTGAGCAACCCCCAGGGCTGTTGCTAGCATTTTCATTCTAGTAAGGTGGGAGAGGACACATTGTGGGGGTCATTACATATTACTGGGTGACCCCCAGGGCTGTTGCTAGTGTGGACACTCTAGTAAGGTAGAGGGGGACACACAGTGGGGTCATCACACATTACTGGGTGACCCCCAGAGCTGTTGCTAGTATGTATACTCCAGTAAGATGGGGGGACTTATGGTGGGGTCATCACACATTACTGAGCAATGTTAGGGTTGTTACTTGTGTGTACACTCATGTATGATGGGGGGACATACAGTGGGGTCATTATACATGTATGGTTGCCACCTTTTAAGAAGCTCAAAGTGGGACATTTCTTACTGAACCACATTTTTTTGCAGGACAATATGTAACTTCGACCAATGCAACAAACTTGTTATCTTGAAATTATCAGAATTAAGACTCTCTTGTAATTGTTTAGTTGTTTCTATTGTTTCTTATTATTTTAAGGTTTTTTATTTAAGGTGTTAAAGTTTTCTGCAACATTTAGAAGAAAGTCAGAAAATATTTTTTTCTACTATAATGCCAGGGAATGCAGTGTTTTTTGTGTTTTTTTTTTTTTACATAACACAGTTGTCCAAATCAGGATTGTCCTGCGAAAATTGTACCATGTGGTGACCCCAAACTGGGCAACACCAGGGCTGTTGATAGTGTTTCCACTCTAGTAAAGTAGGCAGGAACATGTGGTGGGGTCATTACACATTACTGGGCAACTCCCAGGGCTGTTGCTAGTGTGTACACTCATGTATGGTGGGGGGGACACACGGTGGGGTCATCACATATTACTGGGTAAGTCCCAAAACTGTTGCTAGGGTGTACACTCTGGTAAGGTGGGGGGGAACATGGTGGGATCATCACACATCACTGGATGACCCCCAGGGCTGTTGCTAGTATGCACACTCTAGTAAGGTAGGGTAACACATAGTGGGGTTATTACATATTACTGGAAACCCCCAGGACTGTTATTGCATGTACCTTTATGTATGGTGGCGGGACATATGGTGGGGTCATCACACATTACTGGGCAGTCCCAAAACTGTTGCTAGGGTGAACTGTCTAGCAAGGTCAGCAGAGGCGTTTGGTGGTGATCATTATACATTACTGTGCAACCCCCATATCTGTTGCTAGTGTCTACACTTTAGTAAGGTAGGTGGGAACACACGCTGGTTTCATGACACATTAATGGGCAACTCACAGAGCTGTTGCTAGTGTGTACACTCTGATAAAGTACAGGGACATACGGTGGGGTCATCAGACGTTACTCAGTGATCCCCAAAACTGTTGCTAGCATGTACACTCTGGTAAGGTGGGAGACACATGGTGGGGTCATCACACATTACTGGGCAACCCCCAGGGCTGTTGCTAGTGTGTACACTCTAGTAAGGTAGGGGAACACACAGTGGAGTCATCACACATTACTGGGTGACCCCCCAAAAAACTGTTTACTAGGTTTGTATAGGAAAAAAGAAGGCAGAGGCCCATCTAGATTCCCCCCACAATCGTGTGGGCAATTTATAAAATTTGATTTTGGTTTAGCCAACAATCAAGACCTTTTCTGAAAGATTCTGTATTACCACAGTCAACCAGTTCCTGGGGCATTTTGTTCCAGAGCTTAGGTGCCCTTACTGAAAAAAAGTCTAAGATTTGTTCTAGCTCTAGGGACTGTAAGATGTTTAGAATGGCGTCTAGGAACAATTCGACTATGGTGAGGGCAAGTCCACATTTTTTCATGAGGTCTAGGGATTTCAGCAGCTTATATAGTTGTAGTAGATCCCCTCTAATTCTTCTATTTTGCAGTGAATTTAAACCTGTTTTTACAGTCTAGATTGATAGGTACTTGCTGATAATCTAGGGATCATCCTAGTTGCCCATCTTTGGATCCTCTCCATTCTATCAAAGTCTCTCTTGAGATGAGGGTTCCAGAATGGAGACCCATAATCAATGAGTAGTCTGACACATGCCCCATAAATTGGGGTCAGACACTGTTCAGATCTCGGGACAAAAGACCCCTGCAGCTGCCTGAGTAGCCCATTGGTCGTGTTTGCCACTTTTAAACAGTGGTCGGTGAATGTGAGTTTGGAATTCACCAGTATCCCTAAATCCCTTTCTTTGTTAGTAGCTTTAAGCTGAATGTTGTTTATGTAGTAAATGTTGTTGGGGTTATGTGTTCCAAAGTGCAAGACCACACATTTGTCTGTGTTGAATTCCATTATATTTTCTAGGGCCCACTTTTCGATGTTATGTAAGTCTAATGTAAGTGAATCGAGATTGTATTGATTATCCACTAATAATGTATGGGGAGCTCTTATTATTAACTGAAATCAAGCAGATTACAACCTTGCTATGCCATTATAATGTATGGCAAGTGCCTATTAACCACCATAATCAGCAGTCACACAGCTTTGTTATGCACTGTTTAGAATTTTAAAAGTTGTTAACCACACTTCGGAACTTCTAAACAGTGGCATAACATAGAAACATAGAAACATAGAATTTGATGGCAGATAAGGACCACTTGGCCCACCCAGTCTGCCCATTTCCCTATCTAATCGATAAGCTACAGATCCTAGTTAACCAGCAGCCTACTTCTTCCTACCCCCAACCCCTAGAATTGCCTTATGACTGTCCCATGCATGCTTGAATTCCACCACTGTTTTTTACTCCACAACCTCCTCCGAAGGCCGTTCCATGCATCCACAACCCTCTCTGTGAAAAATACTTCCTTACATTACCTCTGAGCCACCCCATCTTCAAATTGCTTGCTTGTTCTTTTACACTCTTTTTTTTGAAATATGCTACCCTCTTGGACTTTGTTGATTCCCTTGAGGTACTTGAAACTTTCTATCATGTTCCCCCCTCTCCCTCCTTTCCTCGAGGCTATACATATTAAGCTCCTTTAGTCTGTCTTCGTATGTCTTCTGGTGCAGACCCTGCACCATTTTAGTTGCCCTCCTCTGGACAGCTTCCATCTTGTCTATGTCCTTGTAGAGACTGGGTCTTTAGAACTGCACACAGTACTCCAGATGGGGTCTCACCAGCTGTCTGTACAGAGGGATAACAACTTCCTGTTTTCTACTGGTGATGCCTCTCTCTATGCATCCCAGTATCCCCCAGCCCTCCTTACTGCCCTCTCACATTGCTTCCCCACCTTTAAGTCATCTGATATGACTACCCCCAGGTCCCTTTCCATTTTTGTTGTTGTTAGTATCTCACCCCCCATTGTGTACTTGTCCCCTGGGTTTTTGTTTCCCAGGTGCATTACCTTGCACTTCTTAGGTAATGCACCTGAGAAACAAAAAAGAATGCACCAGAGTTCCATAATTCTCACACATAGAATGCAAACAGTGTTTTTTTGACCATACACTATAAAAGATAATGGCTGGGGATCGGGTGACAACCACGCTGAAATCACATCTCGTGGTTGCTAGGGCTACAGTAAACCTCTTGAGCTGCACTCTCGAGGTTTACCGTGTTGCCCTAGCAACCACTCGAGGTGATTACAGAATGGTTATCACCCAATCCCCAGCCATTATCCTCTATATAGTGTATAGTGAAATGCTGTGCCTGGAATACGCTTGTTCTGCTGCACTAGTGACATCATTATGTTGTTCTGCTGTAGTAGTGATGTCACTACTGCAGGAGAACCACTTGGAATGCTGGCACATTGTTGCTTTCCTCTATTTAATTCTGTGGTAACACAGTATTCTAGAACCTCTAGAGACTGCACGGGTCAGTTTCATTATGAAAAAGAGAAAAAAGCACAATGCACACATTTCTTATAATACAACTATACACTATAAAGAATACAGGATGAGAAACTTTATGCACAACCTGTGTATTCTGTCACCTCGGGGGTTCTGATTTCCATGAACCTCTCAAGCTTTGCTCTTGAGGTCAGAGGGAATCAGAACCCCTCTCTGGCAGAACAGACTTGTTGTGCAAAGCTGCCCATCCAGTATTCTCTATTTAAATAATATAAATATAGAGAGACCACTAGGCACCTAACTCCACTGACTCACTAGCCCCCCATGCAGCTACCAAGAGGCCATTCCAGTGGAACTGTTGTTTCTTCCTAACTCCTCCCTTTCTGACATTTATATGCTTATACTGTTAATGTGACTGCTGTAACCAACATAGCACATCTTGCCTGTTTATACGGATAGAGTCACTACTGTAACTAGCCAACATAGTGCATCATGCCTGTTTATACTGATAGAGTCACTACTGTAACTAACCAACATAGCGCAGCTTGCCTGTTTATACTGATAGTGTCACTACTGTAACTAACCAACATAGCACATCATGCCTGTCTATACTGATAGTGTCACTACTGTAACTAGCCAACATAGTGCATCGTGCCTGTTTATACTGATAGAGTCACTACTGTAACTAACCAACATAGCGCATCATGCCTGTTTATACTGATAGTGTCAGTACTGTAACTAACCAACATAGCGCATCTTGCCTGTTTATACTGATAGTGTCACTACTGTAACTAACCAACATAGCACATCGTGCCTGTTTATACTGATAGTGTCACTACTGTAATTAACCAACATAGCGCAGCTTGCCTGTTTATACTGATAGTGTCACTACTGTAACTAACCAACATAGCGCAGCTTGCCTGTTTATACTGATAGTGTCACTATTGTAACTAACCAACATAGCATTGTGCCTGTTTATACTGATAGTGTCACTACTGTAACTAACCAACATAGCACATCATGCCTGTTTATACTGATAGTGTCACCACTGTAACTAACCAACATAGCGCATCGTGCCTGTTCATACTGACAGTGTCACCACTGTAACTAACCAACATAGTGCATCGTGCCTGTTTATACTGATAGTGTCACCACTGTAACTAACCAACATAGCGCATCGTGCCTGTCTATACTGACCATGTCACCACTGTAACTAACCAACATAGCACAGCTTGCCTCTCTATACTGACAGTGTCACTACTGTAACTAACCAACATAGCGCATCGTGCCTGTTTATACTGATAGTGTCACTACTGTAACTAACTAACATAGCGCATCGTGCCTGTTTATACTGATAGTGTCACTACTGTAACTAACCAACATAGTGCATCATGCCTGTTTATACTGATAGTGTCAGTACTGTAACTAACCAACATAGCGCATCTTGCCTGTTTATACTGATAGTGTCACTATTGTAACTAACCAACATAGCGCATTGTGCCTGTTTATACTGATAGTGTCACTACTGTAACTAACCAACATAGCACATCATGCCTGTTTTATACTGATAGTGTCACTACTGTAACTTACCAACATAGCGCATCGTGCCTGTCTATACTGACAGTGTCACCACTGTAACTAACCAACATAGTGCATCGTGCCTGTTTATACTGATAGTGTCACCACTGTAACTAACCAACATAGCGCATCGTGCCTGTCTATACTGACCATGTCACCACTGTAACTAACCAACATAGCACAGCTTGCCTCTCTATACTGACAGTGTCACTACTGTAACTAACCAACATAGCGCATCGTGCCTGTTTATACTGATAGTGTCACTACTGTAACTAACTAACATAGCGCATCGTGCCTGTTTATACTGATAGTGTCACTACTGTAACTAACTAACATAGCGCATCGTGCCTGTTTATACTGATAGTGTCACTACTGTAACTAACCAACATAGTGCATCGTGCCTGTTTATACTGATAGTGTCACTACTGTAACTAACCAACATAGTGCAGCTTGCCCGTTTATACTGATAGTGTCACTACTGTAACTAACCAACATAGTGCATCGTGCCTGTTTATACTGATAGTGTCACTACTGTAACTAAACAACATAGCGCAGCTTGTCTGTTTATACTGATAGTGTCACTACTGTAACTAACCAACATAGCGCATCGTGCCTGTCTATACTGATAGTGTCACCACTGTAACTAACCAACACAGTGCAGCTTGCCTGTTTATACTGACAGTGTCAGTACTGTAACTAACCAAAATAGCACATCGTGCCTGTCTATACTGACAGTGTCACCACTGTAACTAACCAAAATAACGCAGCTTGCCTGTTTATACTGACAGTGTCACTACTGTAACTAACCAACAAAGCGCAGCTTGCCTGTTTATACTGACAGTGTCGCTACTGTAACTAACCCACATAGCACATTGTGCCTGTTTATACTGATAGTGTTACTACTGTAGCTAACCAACATAGCGCATCGTGCCTGTCTATACTGACAGTGTCACTACTGTAACTAACCAACATAGCGCATCGTGCCTGTTTATACTGATAGTGTCACTACTGTAACTAACCAACATAGCGCAACTTGCCTGTTTATACTGACAGTGTCACTACTGTAACTAACCAACATAGCGCAGCTTGCCTGTTTATACTGACAGTGTCACCACTGTAACTAACCAACATAGCGCAGCTTGCCTGTTATACTGACAGTGTCACACTGTAACTAACCAACATAGCGCAGCTTGCCTGTTTATACTGACAGTGTCACCACTGTAACTAACCAACATAGCGCAGCTTGCCTGTTTATACTGACAGTGTCACCACTGTAACTAACCAACATAGCGCAGCTTGCCTGTTTATACTGACAGTGTCACCACTGTAACTAACCAACATAGCGCAGCTTGCCTGTTCTATACTGACAGTGTCACTACTGTCACTAACCAACATAGCGCAGCTTGCCTGTTTATACTGACAGTGTCGCTACTGTAACTAACCCACATAGCACATTGTGCCTGTTTATACTGATAGTGTTACTACTGTAACTAATCCACTGTATTGTAACACAGAACAACTTTGAAACTAGGACCACGGTGGCTCTAACAGTTTTTACCTGTCAAAAATTAAGATTTCTATAACTACTACTACATTTCTGACCTCAGCTGTTCCACTGAAATACTACATCATGATATGATCACGTTTGGCAAATAAACCTACTTGATTTGTCTTGACCATTTTATAATATATCATAATGAAGGAGGTGTCAGCAGTTTGTTTATTTATTTAAAATTGGTAACCAGGAAAGGCACACTGAGGCTTATTTCCTGGTGTGACCCAGGGAAGGGGGAGATTGCACAAACAGCAGTAGACAATAGCAAAACAACATCTGAACAGATGAGCAATGTGTTACAATAATAGAATAAATAGATTTTGCATGTATCACAATTAAACAAAGTGTAGTGAACTTTAGCAGTGCTTAGAATCATGACCAAAATCTTGGATGGGTTAAAATCAAGACTCCAAGGGTAACCAGAAGAAGGGTAGCAGGAGCAAGTTGTGACGGTTGAAGTTTCAGTGGGTGCTTGATGGACTTAAAGGATGGGGAGACAGGAAGGGAGGAGGGGAGTTTGTTCCAGAGAGAGAGAAGCCTAGAGAAGAATGCAGATTGTCCAGCAGAGGAGCATAGGTTGGGAATGAAAAAAGTGTGATGGTCCCTAGAGCAGAGGGAGTGGGAGGCAGGGGGATTCAAGATAGGAGTGAGGAGAGGAAGGAGGGAAGTGTGATGAATGTAGTACAATGGCCCTGAAGGTGAGATGGCAGAGGGAAGATGGAAAGGGAGGAGTAAACTGGTCAATGATGTGTGCATGAAGGAGAGTTAGATGCAAAACGACGAAGGAGTTGAAGGGGCTATCCAGTCTGGTAAGGGAAGTGGAGGGGGCAGAACCACGGACTACATCTGCATAGTTGAAGACAGGGAACACCACTTTGGTAATCAGCTCCCTGCGGTAAATATTTCCTGTTTGGTAAATGACATCTCTGGGATGAATGTCACAATACATATGTGGCCAATGGATAGCCAGCAGGCAAATGTTAAGGACTTGTGTGAAAAATAAAAATGGAACTCTATAGACTAGTTTGAGAAAGAACCAGAATTAAAAATCAGCTGTATTGGCAAGGACTACTGGCTTTGATGAAATGCCGCCATGTATGAAACAGGTAACCCAACACCCGGAGTGCCTTAATTCTATTATTACATAAATGCACACATGGTTCATGTAAACAAGTTAGCAGAGTTTCATAGTGCTGTTAGTTGAGGTCTGTATAGAACTGAAGTGTCAATGATACAGATACCAGAGATACAGACACAGAACATGCTGAGTTAGGGTCATTTTGACTCTAACTCAGCATTTCCAGACTTTTGAGACTTGCCCATGTCCCTAACATTATCTTAATGTAGTTTTTGGAAAAAGAATAACTTCTGACACTAACAGATTTGCCCTTGTCTGCAAAACCAGCATGTCTTTCACTGATGAGTTTCATGACTCAGACAGCTTTCGTTGTGGCACCACGATTGAGCCGTATTCATATCAGCCTGTCATTTCATGTGCTGGTGCAAGCTCTGGGGAGAGCTGAAGACAGTGACAGTGCTTGTTCTGAAAGCAAAGACACTGATGAGTAGTCCAAAGTGCCCATTGATGATTGGTAAACTTTTCATAATTAATTTTTTGGTATTCTGTACTGTGTATAGTGCCTTTGCAGCCTTAATAAGTGTGTGTTGTGATGCAATCATCCAAATGCAAACATGTGCTTTCTAAATACTTCCCACTATCAGTAATAGTTTTCTTCTCACCCTTAAGGCATTCTTAAGAGGCAGAATCATATCATTCTGTAGTTTCAAAAAGAAAACAAGATTACAGACCCTAAATAATCCAGAGAACCCCCTTAAAGAAAAGGGAAAAAAAACATTTATTGCTTCTAAATACATGAATCTTACTCTGCATTGTGAAAGCGTTGGCTTGAAATTTGAGATAAATATAATATACAGCCTAAAAGTGAAATATGCTCTCTTTCAGTTCAGACATACCTTCTGGGAGTCTGGAGAGAGCCAAGGTAGACTATTTGCCCATAAATGTAAAAAAAATAAATGACACATCGAAAGTAGCCACTATTAGGGACTCTTCTGGTTCTCCACTGTTAACCTCTAGACAAACTGCATCTGCCTTTAAGGACTTTTATAGTACTGTACATTGTGTCAATCAGTAACAAAGACTCTCTCCCTTTTCCAGTACGTTGAGAACTGCTAACAAAAATGATTATGCCAGTCTTTGATTATGCTGACATTGTTTACTGCACTGCATCCTCTACATCACTCTCTCGACTTGATTCCTTCTACTATGCCTTCTGTTGTTTCGCCTCCAACTCTCCATGCAGATACCACCACTATTCTCTACTATCATCTCTGAACCTCCCTCCACTCAAACACAGGCATCTTATCCACTCTATATCCTTCATTTCCAAATTCTGGTTCGACCTGCTCCCCACATACATCGCTTCTCTCCTCTCCCCTGCATTAGCCTCAACATACTGCCTATGTTCTAGGGACTCATACTGTTTCTCACTCCCTACTCCATCCTGGAACATGGGCAAATCTGCTTTCCACTATCGTCTCCCCTCTCTGTGGAACACTCAGTCTCCTCACTTATGCAACTCTTCCTCTCGTTCCTCTGTCAAATTGCTGCTCTGTCTCCTACCTTTCCCTACTTGCTGAAATAACACCTCCCAGCACTTGAAATGTTTGTCCCATGCTGTAACAACACTGATTTTTAGTTACTCCATACCATGTACAGTTGTCTCATTGCACTTGAAATGTTTATCCCTTGTTGCAACTACTCTGATATTTGATACTCCATTCTATTGTACAGCTGTCTCTCTGCAGAGCTTGTTTTGCTGTATTGTATTCATTGAAATATTTTATTATGCTTACTATTGTGTAATTGTATATTTGAATGACTTGTACTATATATTGTGATTCCCATGGTCCCTGTCCCCCGAGTCTCACCCGGAGACAAGCCTTGGCTCAATGTACCTTTCCCGGTCACCAAATGTTTAAATAAAAAAAATAAATTAAAAAATCTGAGAAATTCTTTTCAGAAGATGCCTTTCATAATTATTTTAGTGAGGCTATATTACCCCAAATCAATGATGAGGACAAACAAACCCTAGAGAAGCCTATCACTAAAGATGAACTGATCAAAGTGGTCCATTCTCTACCATCTGGAAAAGCACTCAGTACTGATGGTTTTGCTGTGGAATTTTACAAGGCCACAATCTCTAATATTGCCCCAAGGTTACAAAACACATATGTATTTGCCCAAAAGTTGTGGTCTGTTGCTGATTCTATGTAAAATGTCTCTATTACAGTCATTCCCAAAAAGGATAGGCATAAAACCTGCTGTGAAAACTATTGTCCCATCTCATTAATCAATGTGGACTGTAAAATTGTACCTAAAATAATTGCAAATAGAATCAATGTTATTATAGAAAAAGATCATCCATCCAGCTCAAGTGGGTTTTATACAAGGTCACCATAGCACAGACCATCTTGGAATGGTTCTTCATATTATCCAAACAGCCTCTAAATTGAATACATCTACTATACTTCTGTCACCTGATATGGACAATGCTTTCGATCACATAGAATGGACTTATCCACATTCCATTTTGGAGAAGTATAATTGTGGCCCCCATATATACAGTCTTATTAATATTATATACACAGGTGCTGCAGCTAGTGTCAGAGTTAATGGGGTTTTATTGTAGACATTCCCATTATATAGGGGTACAAGACAAGGCTGCCCTTTATCCCCCCAGTCATTCATTTTGGGTTTTGAACCTTTGTTGATTAAAATTAGATCCTCCACTTCCATTTCAGGCACTAATATTGGCAAGGAATTTAAATTAACTGCTTATGCAGATGATATCCTCTCACCTCTGTAATCAGTCACCTCTCTTCCTCAACTTTTTTCCATTATTAAACATTTCTCAGAAATCTCTGGGTTTAAGATCAAGGTATTGCATCAAATCAGCAATTGCATTTGAGTGAGTCAATCTGAGTGCCTGAAAATTAGCATGTGTGATTTCAGTGACTTGTGATCAATAGCAACCATTTTTTGAGCAAGGGCGACTTGTCCTGGCACGCTATTACTTTGATGTTGTACTTTGTGCAATCTCAAAGATGGTTATTTTTATTAATGTAGGTTCAGGGGGTGCAGAGATGTATTAGTTTAGTGAGTGCTTAGTTTCATTCTTTTCGCCTAGTGTATTCGCTGTTTTGACAGTTGCTGTGTTCGGTAGTCAGTGTCTTAGCTCACACTGATGTGGGTTTGCTGATATGCTTGGTGCTGTCTTTTTTTATCATTGTTTTGGCATAAAACCAAAGATCAACTGGCACAAATCTGAAGCTTTACACTTATCAGATATTATAGACTATAAACATGTAACATCATACGACATAAACATTTGCAAGACACGGATCAAATATTTAGGAATCATACTATGTAAGGATCTCAGTTGTGTGGTTAGGAAAAATATGCTGCTGCTCATAGAAAAAAATTTATTTTGATTTCCAAAGATAGAAAACACTGTAACAATCTTTTGGGGGCAAGATTCAAACCATAAATATGATGGTTGCACCTAAAATGTACTACAGTCTTCAACATCTTTCACTAAACATTCCATTATGTATTTATAAAAAGGCCTACGATATCATTTGGAGTTTTCTTTAGGAACAAAAATCATCAAGACTCTCCACTGCCAGGTTACAACAACCTAAACATAAAGGAGGCTTCTCCACATCTAATGTTCAGTTTTGCCATGTGGCTTTCACCACAGGTAATTTCATATGGACAATATGGACTGATGGATCAGATAATCTGCTAGCATGTTTTGATATTGAAAAGCACCTACTAAAAGGACTACATCCTAAAACAGCATTGTTTGGTGGAATACCCAATTATTTAAAATCATACACAATAACAGCACTTGCATGCAACATATGGTTTTAAGTCTCCAAACTCCTAAAATGGAGTCTCCTTACCTCCCCACGTTGTCCACTATGGAAGAACCACTTAATGTAATCTGATAATGAACCCCTCAACTGGCTGTCATGGAAGTCGAAAGGCATTCTCACACTTAGGGATCTTTTTGACCCCTCTTTTGCCACGACTGCAAACTTTAGCCATCTTAAAAATAAATATGGTCTACCCAGAACAGAATTCCATAGATATTTACTGCTTAGATATATATTCATAGATAAAGGGAACCATGATCTTACTTTTCCCTCTACGAATATATTGGCCAACATCTTCTCTAATTCCACCATGTATAAAAAAAAATATTTAATCTGTTAACAGATGAAACTGGTAATACTACTGACATCCTATATCACAGCTGGGAAAAGGAACTCCAAACTGATATTTCAACTGGAACTTTACTCTGAGCATGCAAAGAGTCAAATGGCAGATTAATTCAGTATAAGGTAGCCCATAGGTGGCATTATACCACAGTAAAATTGCACAATCATGGTTTTTCAACAAGATCTAATTGCTGGAGATGTAATTCAGATAAGGGTACTATATACCATATTCTCTGGCAATGTGACAAACTTTCCCTCTTTTTGGGAGTAAATCTGATTGGCATGTCAAACTATTCTAGACTATAATATTCCTTACTCAACCAAATTTATGAAGCGTGGTATACATTCTGATCTTTCTTATACAGTTTTACACAAAAGATTATGGTTATATATTGCTTTGATTTCTGCTAAGAATACAATCTTAAGACATTGGAGACAACCTGACCCCCCAACTTTTAAGGAATGGCTAAAAGAGCTGTCAACTTGCAGCAGCTATGAAAGCATGGCCAGTTCCTTTCCGTCTAAATTAGATACATTCTATGGAATATGGAGCCCTTTTCTAAACTCACAATTCTGTAGGTTACCAAATTGAACTGTACACAATTTCATTTAATATTTATAATGACATTCTGTTGTTAGACAGTCTAAATGCACCATACCATATTTGTTTTCAGTGTCTTTATAGATACGTTATGTCCTATACTGCATTATCATGATATACTATTATTTACCAGTATGTTTTGCTTGTGTATACAGTTAAAATTCTGTTGTTACTTTTGAAAACTCAATAAAAAGTTAATTACAAAAAAATAATAGTTTCTTTCTACATGCAGTGTTACTGCATAGCTTTGTATTCTGTCAGCATATGTGTATTCCAGATCTTGAGTGAATACAGTTTCATATTAAACCTGTCAATGTCAGTGTGTGTTTTCTTGGTTGGAGGGTGGTGATTTAAAAGCTGTAGTTGGTATTAAGACAGTATTCCACAGCCCAACTCATCTGGTACCACTTCATATTTAAACTGAGAGAGAGAACTGTCGTGACACACAATGCTTTCAGTAAGTAATTCAGCACTACGTACCCTGATCAGTGTTAAATTGGGTGCTGTGTGACCATCAAGGTCTAATCTTATGTTACTATGTGTGCAGTAATATGGGACCTGTGTGCAGTCATGATTACTGTGGCCAAAAGCTAGGGTGTCACATTGTTTTTTGTGGTTGCCAGTGGTCAGTTTGTTTATTAGTACATCAAAACCAGTAACACTGGGTTACAATATTGGGTTAATGTTGGGGGGAGGTGTGGACAGCCAAATATAGTAAGATATGTAAACACTATTAGAGAAGTAGGGACTTTCCTGCTTAAAAGCTTTGAATAGAAATAAATGCTTCACCTGCTCTACAATAATTCTGTAACAGGTATAAGTGAGCAGCCAACTTTATATTGTACTTCTATATAGAAATGGAGTTGGCAAGGAGACCATAGAGATATAATCACAGCTTTGAAGTAAGATTCGGTCCAGTCACTTCAAAAACAACTTACCATCAAACTTGAGGCAGAGACTCATTAAAGGACTGTTTTGTAAAGTAAAAAGTGATATTTCACTTGCAATTTTTTATTACAAGGAGCTGTAATAAACACCAGGAGGGTTACTAGGACTTGGGGCTACAGAGGGAGGGTGAGCAGGAGTCTACAATTACCGACAAGTTCAGATGGAATGCAACCTAGTGACATGATGTGCACACTGGAGCCCAGAAGCAGATGAGGAGCTCTACTGAACACCAGGAGAGTTACCAGGACTCGGGGATATGGATGTAGGGCAAGTAGCCCAGAACCAGATGAGGAGCTGTAATAAACACTGGTATGGTTACCAGGACTTGGGGCTACAAAGGGAGGGTGAGCAGGAATCAGGGATGTAAACTTGGAGTCAGGGATTATGGAACTGCAGCTAAGAGAGAATACAACAGTATTCCAGGGGATAGCAGATGCTCTGCTGTGCGGGGAACAACCAGGGATTAATTGAATATTAATCCATGGTCACCTGATGGCCACTGATGAACAGGAGTGGGCCATTTCCCCTGGCCATGTTATAAGATTATTTCAAGCAACAGCCGTCTATTACTAGACAGCAAGAACTAAGTGGAGCTGTCAGTTTTCAGTCACAGTCACTCACACAGACGAACACAGAAATCTTTCAAACAACAAAGCCTCTAATGTCAAAGAAATGTAGATACTTCATAAAAATGTTGGAATAATATAGTTGCATTAAAACACATTACTCTCATTCATGCCATTTATATCCAACTCAGCAATGCCTTGCAGAAACGGGACCGGCAGCAAAACCAGGAATCATACAAATTTGAAGGAGGCTATGCAGAGAAAATATAATTGTTCACAAAAGGAAACACTATCATTTACCAAGATATCTAACGTATATACTGTACGAAACTAATGAAGGTCAAACAAGCGACGGATCCCTTTGCATGTCATGTGGCATGCAACACTTAGAAGCAGGAAAACAGGCTCCAAAATCACATCGCTGCTACACAGCTCAGTATTGTAGTCGCATAAGGCGGCGTGTGGTTTGCATAGGAAACAGCTGCTGTAAACAAAAGCTCATAAAACAAACAGTATTCAACAGAAATAATCTGAAATTGTAAAGGAGGCAATAAAGAGCACATTGATCCTGGGTAATCACTTTGCTTGCAATAATATGACTGTTTGCCATCGATCTTTAAGGAGAAATCCTTCTTTATACTGTTGATGCTTTGCCTGGTTGGGGAGAAGAGTCTCACATGTGTTTGGAGCTCCCTGACTGTATGCAGGGGGAGATAAGGAGAAATCTTCCTTTATATTGTTGATCCCTTTGCTTCAGTGGGGTCACATGTGTGTTTGGAGCTCCCTGACCATTTGGAGGGGGAGATAAGGAGAAATCCTCCTGTATACTGTTGATGACTTTGCTCCAGTGTATGTGTGTGGGTGGGGGGGTCTCACATGTGTTTGGAGCTCCCTGACCATATGGAGGGGGAGTTAAGGAGAAATCCTCCTTTATACTGATGATGCCTTTGCCCTGTGTGGGGGGGGTCTCACATGTATTCCTAGCCCCATACATGGCTGTTTCTGCTGCCCAGGGAGGTCCCTTTAAGGCTATCTGCCTATGGAGCTGGACATGGAGACTAGAGCAAAGGACAGGGATAATTTCAGGAATGTAACCCTTGCCTACCTCTGTGAAATTATAATAGGGAAAAGAAACCAGGAGCCCCACAAAAGTGTGACAGCCTGTCAGGTAGGAGCAGTGTATACCTGGAACAACAGAGCAAGTAAAATATCAACGAAGGGCAAACAACGCCCCCTTCTGCACGACTGGAGCCCTGTGTGTGGACAACAAATTTATTTAGATGACGTTAGAGTGCTGTATAAATGCTTGTTGCATATTAGTTTAGTTCCTTCTGGTCTCCCCAAACCTTACAGATCCCTGACCGAACATTTCCCGTGGTGGTGGGAACCACAGTATCTAACTGCAGGGGGTTGGCTACATGTAGAATACAACAGATTTTGGATTTGTATAATGTTCTTCATATTCACTTTATATCATACCCCTTCACAAATCCGTGAGTTAGACACTGGTAGCTCATGGACTGTAGAACATAATTTGGATTTCTATAGCACCTTTCATACACACTTTATCCCAAAATGCTTTACAAAGAAATCTGTTAGATATTGGTAGTACCGGGACTGTAGAACTGAATTTAGATTTATATAGTGCAATTAATACACACTGCATCTTGAAGTGCTATACAAAGCAATGCATTAGCTACTGGTAGGCTCAGGGATGAACTGGCAGGGGTGATGACCCGGGGTGGTGGAGAAACTGTGAGCCAAACTAAAAGGGGGGCATAGTAAAGCCAACAAATCTCTGCATCAAACAAGTGAGCAAAAGCAAGAGGAGCAAATTCTGGCAGAGCCACTACGGCTGCAAATGCCATTAACTTGAAAAGAGTGTTTCATGGGCTTAAACATAAACATGAACTGTATTTAGTAAGGTCTACAATAAAGTTCCACATATGACTTGTGAACAAGCTGAGCAGCCTGGGAGTGGGTCACAAGGTGGTAAACTGGGTTAGGAACTGGTTGAATGACAGAAGACAGAGTCATGGTAAATGGTGCTCAAGCTAAGGAAAGGAGGGTGACCAGCAGGGTGCCACAGGGATCAGTCCTGGACCCAGTCCTGTTTAATATCTTCATAAGTGAAATTGCAGAGGGGCTGGTGGGGAATAGTGTACCTGTTTGCAAATGACACTAAGATCTGCAACAGGATGGACACTCCGGGAAGTGTGGAAAAAATGAGGAGGGACCTAGGAAAACTGGAGGAATAGTCTGAAATGTCGCAGCTAAAATCTGATGCAAAAAGTGCAAAATCATGCATTTGGGTTGCAGGAACCCAGGGGAGGATTACGGGGGAGGGGAGGGATTGATGGTCACCAAACAGGAAAGGGATTTTGGGGTAATCATATCGGATGACCTAAAGGTGGCTAAACAATGTAACAAGGCTGTGGGGAGATGCTGGGGTGCATAGGGAGAGGTAGTACCAGCAGAAGGAAGGAGGTGGTGATGCCCACTGTGCAGATCACTGGTGAGGCCTCATTTGGAATATGGTGTCCAGTTCTGGAAGCCACATTTCCAACATGTAACTTTAAATCACAAATGGGTTAAATGGTTCTATATTAGATTTGTATGCCTCTCCTCTTCTGCTCCCACTGGTTAGGCTTACTGAACTCAATTTGGATACTCGCGTGGCCACACACTGGATTTGGTGTTTTCATTAGGTCTTGAGACCAATGACCTTAGAGTTGATCCAGTAGTTTGTTCGGATCACAGCACCATGAGGTTCAGGTTTGGGGCCCCCCTGAAGCCCTTGCCTCTGTGGATATGGTCCGGTACTGCCCTTTGTGGGGTTTGTCCCCATCAGGGCTATTGGCGGTGCTGGACCTATTGGATGTGGGGACTGCTTGTGCGATTGGAACAGAGGAGGTGGTGGCAGCATATAATGGTGCTGTCATGGCCGCCTTTGATTCAATTGCACCCGTTTGTGTCCGACCCTTATCTACTCATAAGAGACCTCCCTGGTTTGATGGGGAATTCAGGGAGTTAAAGATTAAGGGTTGGAGGCGGTGAGGGTTGTCTCGAGACTGAAGCCAACAGATTGTGATCGAGACCCAGGTCCAACACAACTTTTGGTTGGATGCATGGACCTGATTGCACCTGTTGTTGCCGAGATTGTCCAGTTCCTTGAGGAATGGGGTTTTCTCAGCGGCCCTGAAAGAGGCCTTGTTTAGACCCCTATTAAAGAAATCCTCATTGGACCCAGACTGACTCGCCAATTACAGGCCAGTTTCTAACCTTCCATTTTTAGGGAAGGTTATAGAAAAAGTGGTGGCAAGTCAGCTTGGGGAGCGTCTTAATTCCTCCTCCACTTATGAGATTTTTCAGTCTGGGTTTAGAGCTGGGCCATAGTATGGAGACTGCCCTGGTGAAGGGCTTAATAATCTCCTAATGGCGAGAGACAGGAGAGATCATTCCATCTTGGTCCTCCTGGACCTCTCAGTGGCGTTTGACACTGTGGACCATGAGGTGTTACTTGACCGACTGCGGTTCTGGTGTGGCCTGTCCGGTAAGGTCATCAAATGGTTTGGGTCATACCTACAAGGTAGACTGCAGAGGGTGGTGATGGGGTTGGCCTCGTCTAGCCCGAAGCCTCTTACCTGTGGTGTTTCACAGGGGTCAGTCTTGTCACCCTTATTGTTCATGGTGTACATGCTGCCATTGGGAGACATTATCAGGTGGTATGGGCTGGGTTTTCACTGCTATGCAGATGATACCCAGCTATACCTGTCCTGTGCACCAAGTAACCAGATGGCAGACTCTGTTATTAACAACTGCCTGTCTGAGATCCAGACATGGATGTCCCATAACTTGCTGAGACTCAACCCAGACAAGACAGAGGTGCTGGTGGTGGACCTGGGTTATCATGGGGGGGTGGGGGTTTATGGGGACCACCTAGCCTTGTACTTGGGGGGGTGCTGCTGACCCATCTAAATGGGTGAAGAATCTGGGTGTGATCCTTGACAGTGGCTTGACACTTGATGCTCAGGTGTCAGCCATTGTTAAGAGTGGATTTTATCATCTGAGGAACATTGCCCGGATTCGGAACCTGTTACCCCCCCGAAGACCTAGCCTCACTACTACATGCTTTTGTAACATCCAGACTGGATTACTGCAATGCCCTGTACCTAGGGCTGTCTGGAGGTAACCTCCACAGACTGCAGCTGGTGCAGAACGTGGCAGCAAGACTATTGATGGGTGTGTGTAAGTATGATCATATCACACCCATCCTCCTCGAACTGCACTGACTGCTGGTTAGGTGGAGGATTGCCTTCAAGGTCGGGTTACTGACCTATAAAGCCCTACATGAAGGGGGAACAGTCTACCTGTAAGAGCTCCTTGTGCCTCACCGCCTATCCTGAGCTCTCCGTTCCACCAAGGGTTGTCTCCAGGATATTCTTAGGGTGAGGTTGCGCCACTCGGGTGATCAAGCATTCTCGGTGGCTGCACCTACCCTATGGAATCTACTACCTAAACAGCTATGGGAGGCACCCTCACTGAATGCCTTCAAAAAAGGTTTTAAAACTTATTTATTTAACCAGGCTTTTAATTTTTAGATAATTGAGTTTACTGGGTTTGATTAGATAGATCGTTTATTTATTATGTCTGATTGGATATTAGTGCTGATTTTAATTGTATTTTTGTATACTTATAAAATGCTGTATTGTATTGATTGTGAAGCGCTCTGAGTCTTTGGAAAGGAGCGCTATACAACTAAAGTATCTAAAGTGTCTGTCTATATTTTGGCTAGCATGATGATTTACCTGCACAAGTTGCTTCTCAGTCCACATCACTGTCTTTTTAAAATGTAAACTTCTTGTTGAAAATATGACACAATCTTATAGTTCGTAGGTTCATAGTTATAGTCTCAAGTCTATGAGCTTGTAGGAGTGATGTAAGGACTTGCCACTGATTAGCAGATAAACTCCCATTTTTTATCACCCATATGCTGATCCAGTAGCCACTTGAAGGCTGACAGATTTTCTGCATTAATTACCTCGGTAGGGATCTTATTCCATAAACCCACTACTCTTTGATTGAACCATCTGCCCCTGTTAGTAGTCTTATAATGTTCTCCCTTTAGTTGGAGTCAGATGGCCCTGGTGGCTCTGTCCAAAGTATCTTTCCAGCACAATCCTCCAAATTCCCATTGGAACTCATCTGTTAATGATTTAAAAATAAAACACAAGTCCCCTCTGGTTCTGTGATAAGCAGCAAAATAAATCCCTAATTCATGCAATCTAGAGTAATATGGTTTGTTCCTTACCTTAAACACATGCTTAGTTATTCTTCTCTGAACCCTCTCCAACTGTCTACTACTCTGACACTCTGGGCAGAGCCAAAGAGCACCATACTCCAAAACTGGTCTAACAATGGACTTATACAGAGGGATCACTACCTGTTCTTTTCTACTGCTAATATTTCGGAGGATATGGCCTATCAATTTTTTTGCTCTTTCAGCCGCATCTTTGTTATGTAGTTCAAAGATCAGTGAATTACTGATAATAATTCCCAAATCCTTTTCATTATCTACCGTACATCATCTATAACTTTCATGTTCACCTTATGTTGTGCTCGCACATTGTTATGCCCAAAATGCATAACCTTACCTTTTATTTAATTAAATCTAAGTTAATGTTTGCAAGCCCGTATCTCCAGATTTTTCAACTGGATTTGGAAATAACTAATCGAAGCACCATCATTCATTATTGATCCAATCTTCGTGTTATCTGCATATTTACAAAGCCACACCCTCTAGTAACCTGCATGGATGATACGAACAAATTAAACGGTATAGGCCCCAAAAATTGAACCCTGAGGCATAAATCCCCAGTTGGAAAAGAAGCCTCTGATCTGAACCCTTTGCTTTCTGTTTTCTAGCCAAGATGCGATGCAGGCAATTCATATTTAATGCACCTCAGCCTCCTGCAAGGCCTTAACTACTAGATTGTGGGATACATAGAAACACAGAAACATAGAGTTTGACGGCAGATAAGGACCATTTGGCTCACCCAGTCTGCCCATTTCCCTACCTAATGGATAAACTGCAGATCCTAGTTAACCAGCAGCCTACTTTTTCCTACCCACACCCCCTAGAATTGCCTTATGACTGTCCCATGCATGCTTGAATTCCACCACTGTTTTTGACTCCACAACCTCCTCCAGAAGGCCGTTCCATGCATCCACAACCCTCTCTGTGAAAAAATACTTCCTTAAATTACCTCTGAGCCGCCCCCCCATCTTCAAATTGTGCCCTCTTGTTCTTGCACACCTCTTTTTCTGAAAGATGCTACCCTTTTGGACTTTGTTGATTCCCTTGAGGTACTTGAAAGTTTCTATCATGTCCCCCCTCTCCTTCCTTTCCTCGAGGCTATACATATTAAGCTCCTTAAGTCTCTCTTCATATGTCTTCCACTGCAGACCCTGCACCATTTTAGTTGCCCTCCTCTGGACAGCTTCCCTCCTGTATATGTCCTTGTGGAGACTGGGTCTCCAGAACTGCACACAGTACTCCAGATGGGGTCTCACCAGCTGTCTGTACAGAGGGATAACAACTTCCTGTTTTCTACTGGTGATGCCTCTCCCTATGCATCCCAGTATCCCTCCAGCCCTTACTGCCCTCTCACATTGCTTGCCCACCTTTAAGTCATCTGATATGACTACCCCCAGGTCCCTTTCCATTTTTGTTGTTGCTAGTATCTCACCCCGCATTGTGTACTCTTACCCTGGGTTTTTGTTTCCCAGGTGCATTACCTTGCACTTCTTAGCATTGAATCTAAGCTGCCATACATTTGACCATTGACTCCGTCTTTCGGATGAGATGTTAAACCGAGATCCCATCTGCCTGGATTGGTGGTAGTTCAGGTGGATGTTAAAGATCCCATGGCACTTATCGAAAAGAGTAGGGGAATTTCTCCGGTGTCCTGGCCAAATTTCCCTCATTCACTAAAAATACCACCAACAGCTTAATCTGGTTCAAAGTCAGTTGGCATTCATCTGTATCCCCCTCCCCCGGGTCGTGCCTGAAAATAGGCAGGAATTGTCTAGTGCACTTACCCAGTCAACAAAAACGAAATAAAAATAAATAAATTCCTCTAACCTTGCCAAGTCCCTTCTCATCCTTTCCACCCCACCTTGTGCATCAACTCTGTTGCAGATCTTTGTGTCATCTGCAGAGAGACTACTTTTCCTTCCAGTCCCTCTGCAATGTCGCTTATAAAGACATTGAAGAGGACCAGTCCTAATACCGAACCCTGCTGAACCCCACTAATAACCCCCCCTTTCTTCAAAGTAGACTCCATTTACTATTACCCTCTGTGTCCTATTCTCCAGCCAATTCTTTACCCAGGCTATCATCTTGGGACCCACTCCCAGGCTGGCTAACTTGTATATTAATCTTTTGTGTGGGACTGTGTTAAATGCCTTGCTAAAGTCTATTTAGGCCATGTCCACAGCCCCTCCGTGGTCTACTACTTTGGCCGCCCAGTCAAAGAAATCTATTAGATTCATCTGGCATGACCTTCCCGCTGTGAATCCATGCTGCCTTGGGTCCTGTGCCCCTCTGGCCTCTAGGTACTCAACAATTCTTTCCTTCAGAAGTGATTCCATCATTTTCCCTATCACTGAGGTTAAACTAACAGGTCTGTAGTTTTCCGCTTCTGCCCTGCTCCCACTTTTGTGAAGTGGAATCACATCTGTCCTCCTCCAGTCCTCAGGTACCACCCCATCCTCCCATGATTTGTTAAAGAGGGTAGTCAGTGGTGTCACTAGGATGAATCCCATCAGGCCCCATTGCTTTGTCCACCTTCAGTTTTAAGAGTTCTTTCAGAACCCTTTCTTCTGTAAATGGGCTTGTATCAACTTCTGTATCCAGAGTGTTCCTATTGTTTGGTTTAGGTACCTCCCCCTCTTCATTTGTAAATACTGAGCAAAAATATTTGTTTAGTATATCTGCCTTTTCACCGTCACCCTCTGCCCACCCCCCATCCTCTTTAAGCCTCACTATCCCTCCCTTGGTCTTCCTACGATCCCTGACATACCTATAAAAGGTTTTATCCCCCTTCTTAACTGAGTTGGCTATCTTTTCCTTGGTTTGGGCCTTTGCTGTTCTGACTGCCTTCCCAGCTTCCTTTTGCTTTAACTGATACAATTCTCTGTCCTGCTTCTTCTGAGATTCCTTGTACTTCCTGAATGCTTTCATTTTCTCTTGAACCTTCACTGCCACCTCCTTTGAGAACCATAGTGGTTTCTTACATTGTTTTTTTTTTTTATTTGCTTCACACAAAGGCTTGTTACCTCTGTGATGGCAGTTTTTATTATTCCCCATTGTTCTTCCACCCCTCCCTCCTGCCCATTTGCTAGTGCATTCCTTAGGCACTCACCCATTTTGGCAAAGTCAGCCCTCGTAAAGTCCAGTACTTTTGCCTTTGTATGGCTTGACTCTACAGCTGTGTTTATTGTGAACCATACTGTTTGATGGTCGCTAGTTCCCAAATGGCCACCCACTTCTACATCTGTGATCCTCTCTCCATCTCCATTTGAGAGAACCAGGTCTAAGATTGCTTCCTCTCGAGTGGGTTCCAATACTAGTTGTCTAAGGCATGCCCGCTGTAGGGCATCTAGAATAACCCCACTCTTAGAAGTGGCTGCTGCGACTGCACTCCAGTTAACATCTGGCATATTCAGATCACCCTTCAGCAATATCTCCCCTTTTTCAACCATTCTAAGTATACTTCCTATCATTTCCTTGTCCATTTCCTCCCCCTGAGAGGGGGGTCTGTATACATCCCCCGTGCGGATTGTGGTGCCATTGCCTGTCTCCAAGTTGACTCACAGTGCTTCTTCTCCTCCCTGTTTACCCTTTTGTTCTGTTGCTTTGATTCCTTCCCTTATGTAGAGAGCTTCTCCTCCTCCTCTTTTACCTTCCCTGTCCCTCCTGTAGACAGTGAATCCTGGTATGTTTATGTCCCTGTCATGGTTCTGTGTGTACCATGTTTCTGTGACTGCCACGATATCCAAATGTTGCTCCTTCATCAAGGCCACTAATTCAGGAAGCTTGTTACCCAGACTACGGGCATTGGTACTCATTGCTCTCCATTTTTTGATGGCTTTACCTTTTGTAGCAGCATCCCCCACTGTCCTTTCTACCTTGGTCTTTTTCTCATTTAGTACCCTCTTTTGTAGGGGGAGGCTGGGAATTTCCTGCTCTGTATCAGTGCCTCCCCCCCTTGACTAGTTTAAAAGCTTGCCAGTGAAGCATTTAAACCGATTGCCCAAAAGACTTGTTCCCTTCCTGGACAGATGCAGACCATCCTGCCAGTATAGACTGATGTCTCTCCAGGTGAAACCCCAGTCCCCAATTAGGCCAAATCCCTGTGCTCCACACCATTTCTTCAACCACTCATTAAATTGCATGGTGCAACGTACCCTCGCCTCACCTATGCCATAGACAGGCAGCACCTCTGAGAAGGATACTGTGTGTGCTACTTGTCTTAGGCCCCTCCCCAACTCTACAAAGTCCTCCTGCACTGCTCTAATCTCATGTTGAGCCAAGTCATTTGTCCCTAGGTGGACAATGACATCCAGCTCAGACTCCCGTGCAGCTGTTCTCATGATCCTGAGGATGCGCTTCCTGTCCCTCCAAGCCATGGCACCAGGCAGGCACCTTACTTCAGTTTTCCCTGCTCCCCCCAGTTCTATCTCCCTAATAATTGAGTCCTCAACCAGGAGCTGCTTCCTTTCCCTGTGGTGTCCTCTGCCTCCTTCCTGTGGGCCTCCCTTGTGATAGTTGTCCGCAGCCTTCTTAGTCTCCTCTGTGGTTGCATCCATAGAGGAACTATGATCCCCCAGAATGGTGTATGGATTATGGAGTGGAACAACTGACTGGGTGTGCCTCTGTTCCACCACCCTCACCCTCCCTGAGCCCACTGTGGTCCAATTGCTGTGCTTTCTTCACAACCTCTGAGGGGTGGTGGTAGCTCTGGTGCTCTCTGGATGGGGGAGATTGCCTTACTACTGTCCAGTGTGGCCTGGGAGGAGGTTCCCTTACTGCTGTCCAGTGTGGCCTGAAGACAGGCAACTTCCTCCCTCAGGGCAGAGAGTTGTCTGCAAATAGGGCAGCATCTCAGCCTCCAGAAAGACTCCCGGAAGACTGCTGCCCCACAGCCATTACATTGTACTACTCCCCACATGTCTGTCTACCTTCTTGTTTATCCTGTTTATAATTTTTTTTTTGTGTGTGTGTGTGATTGGTTTGTTATATAGAAATGTATATAGTATACAATGTGTATGCTTATATTGTCAGTGAAGTGTGCTAGAAAGTATATGACAGTGATATGCACCTTGCGTCTTGAGAATTATGTCAGAACCCCAGGTATAAAGGAACTATTTCCAGGGGTGGGTGGGGTGAGGGTGGGTGAGGGTTGGACCTAAACTGTGCCCTCATGAAACAATCAGCTAAAAGCTCTGACCCACCACTGCGATGAGTGCCTTCCTGTCAGCAAGATGCCCTACACTGCAATTTGACAGAGAAAATACCCTGCTAACCAAACAGAGAAAATCCAAACATCCAAGTCAGACACAGGTAAACCTCCCCAGCCCCAAAACAGCCTGGTGATTTGTGCTCTGAAAGCAGTCAGCCCCAAAACTGCCTTTTAAGGCACACAGAGATAAACACACAAAAACAGTTTCCACCCCCTGTGGCACTGTCTGGGTCAAATACACAGCCTGTAACCTGCACTCACTTCAGGACTTATGACAAATTCTTAGCCCTGTGAATAACTCACAGTATTACAAATATTGCAATGCAAACAGTCAATCAATAATTCCAATCAAGTCAGCTGTGCACAAGGACAGACCCAATAAAATAATTCAGTCCCTCTGGGTTTAAACTCTTCATGCACTGAAAATATTAACAATTGTAACAAAAGTAAAACAAGGTCCACCTCACTCTGTTGATTGAAAGACTGTCTTTCCTGATAATTCTAAGTTCCTTATTTCACCTTTCAGTTAGAAGTAGCCTACACCCAAAGAGTATTAGCTTTTCTGATGAACTGCTACAAACCAAAGACAATTGTCAATTGTAAGGTTCACCTCCCTCTGTTGTGAGCACAACTCACTTTCTTGCAGATCCTAAGTTCAGTATTGCAGCTTCCAGCCAGAGGTAGCTTCACCTGAAGAATATTAGCAGAATCAGAAGCCTTAGAAGGATCCTGACAGATCACATCCACAGGAACATTTTGATCAAGTGCTTGGCTGACAGGTTCAAAAAAGTGCAATAGGTTACTGGCACATGATTTCTCAGTGGAAAAACCATGCTGGGTGACATCAACTAAATTCAATTATTTCAGATATTCTTCCAGGAATTCCTTAATAAACAGTTCTAGAACTTTACCCAGTATTGAGGTGATACTTATGGGCCTGTAGTTTTCCACATTGGTTTTGTCACTGGATTTATGTATAGGAGTAATGTGTGCTTGTTTCCATGTACTTGGCACCTGCCTTCCTTTAATGACATGTTAAAGAGCACAGCAAGTGGTCCTGCAAGTTCATCAGCTACACTCTTTTAAAACAGGGGTGTAACCCATCTGGACAAACACTGAGGCAAGGGTTACCCAAAAGGGCATTTGGCTGGGAAGTTTTTTCTTGAAAGCTTCCCAGCCAAATGCCTTTGGGGTAACCCTTGCCTCAGTGTTTGTGCACTGAGGTTCTTTGTCTTTTAAATAGTTTTTTATTTTAATGGGTTCACCACAACATAATCCAGACAGAAAGTCTTAGGGTAACTGGTTCATTCCACTGGGGTGTCAAACAGATGAGGCATACTGATGAGTCCTGGTAGGACGAAACACATGTCTATGTCATCTGTTAGCACCCTTTGCAAACTGTGTGAGAGGCCTTTCGGCACCATGCAATTCTGCTTAAAGTTGAACCAGCATAACATTTCGTGGTGATTTGCATATGCAGCCCATGATGCTTTGCATTGTGTGGGCATATGTGATTTTCTATTTTCTTGAAACTTGGCTTCCCAGCCAAATGTCCTTTGGGGTAACCCTTGCCTCAGTGTTTGCGCACAGAGGTTCTTTCTCATATATATATATATATATATATATATATATATATATATATACATATATATTTGTTTAGGGTATTGATGTAACTGCACAATTGTTTGCTGTTGCTTTTGTTTGCATCTTTTGCATTTGAGTTCCATTTTTTAAATGGTTACTTTTGCTTTCATGTTTCTTTTAAAATGTTTCATATTCTGATGATGTGGTTATGTCATGACTTGTTTTCAGATATTTAATTGCATGTTTAGCTTTTTTGTTGTTATTGTTGAGTCACTTTCTTCACAATCTCATTTAACCATCTTGCTTGTCATCATTTGTTGTTATATTTCTTGATCCTTCATACATATATATATATATATATATATATATACACTTATATTTTAATAGAATTTGTAATTTTTACATCAGAAAAAAACAAAAAACATCAACAGAAATACAATTAGTTCTCTAAACACATAATTGTTATTATACTTCAATGTCGGTGTGTCTAATCAAAATCATAAAGGGAGGAGGGTAAATCTAACCAAGTGTTCTCAACAGAGCAATAGCTGCAATTTTTAATTATTCAGGCATATATTTAATTATTAACATTTGTTTAATATCACAGCACTTCCCATTGTGCAGTAAATTCCAAATATCTTGAAGATAGAAACTATGATGCTTCCCTTCCCTAACCACCCCAGCCAAATATAATTAAACCATCATAAAGCCTATTTAATAACACAAACTTCCAATCAAAAGACAAATAATACATTTATCATCTCTTTGAAAAGTGTGGGGGATTCTGTTTCATTACTTTGGTTGAAATGACTATGAATAAATGAAGTAAGGTGGTCTGTTTCATAAAATAGATATTGTACTCCTTCATGTCTGATTCTGACTTTTGCTGGAGCCAGTAACTGAAATTCAGCACCCATTTCAACAATTTCCTTATGATAACCCAAGAAACTTCATCTCCTCTGTTGAGTAAAGTATGCATAATCAGGGAAAATACTAAACTTAAAGGATTTGTAAATTAGTGGTACTTTATATGGCAGAGTCTCACTATCAAATCCCTGCCAGAGTCAAATGCAAAGGAAACAAAAATAGTTGATTTCTTATTTGTAGGAAGTTCAGCTTTCTGTTGGGAGTTCAGATTATTGTCATTTGTTTTTGATGTAATACGGTATGCTTTGATAATAAACAGAAGATTGTCCTCTGGCAACTCAAAGAACGAAATGAAAATATCTTTCAACATGTCCCTCACAGATTCAAATGGTTCATCTACAGTTAGAGGTAGCCCCACTATTCTAAAATTCCTATACCGGTGTTGATTCTCTAGAACGTCAATCTTTCTTGCCATAGAATAATTATCTCTAATCAAGTTTGTCATTATGGCTTCTAACCCAGTAATTTTGTTTGTGTTTTTGTTAATTTCCCCTTTATTTGATTCCATGTTTTTCATCACAATGTCTGTCTTCTCCCTGTTCTGCTTCACCTCTGCTTGTAGAAAGTCTACTTTGTCAGAGAGCGCTTGAAATTTCCTATCAAAGAGCTGTGACCACTTAAATAACTTGTCCAGAGTATCCCCCATAGAATCAATTGTATGTTTAGTCCCACCTGAAGCTGCCACCATTGTGCCTTTTTCCGATAGGTGAACTGGAGCCAGAGAAACAGTTACCAACTATACTGTTTGATCCTGACTGTCTCGTCCTATTAAGATCAGCAGTCACCGTTTCCGAAGCCAGAAGATTACGGTCCACTGGAGCACTGAAGGCATTAGAAGGCAATTTTTGCAACTTCAGTTCTATGTCAGGGGCTACAGCGGGGGGGAAGGGCCTCAGTCACTGGTGCACACAAACTGGTTTTCTTCAGAACTCTGCCTTGTGGTTCTGTGCTGGTCCACAGCCGGCATCTTCCCAGGGTGAGAGATTCCTCCCGACCTGCCGATGTTCTTGCTGGTACATTGCGCAAGCTGAAAATACTTTTCAAGTGGCTTAATGCATGGTGAAGAGTATTCTTCAGATGAAGAAGAAGTTAATACTTTACGTTTATCTGCCATTTATAAACATTTTTAAATTGTGCACTCGGACAAACTCTGAATGCTAGCAGCTGCCTGCCGCCATGTTGGAACCACCCCCCACCTATTCCTTGATCCTTTTAATGTAAACTATTGCAAATGATAATATATTGCCCTTTATAATCTACCAATGAGCAGTACTTGTTTATGGTATTGTGTTACTGGTACCATAGGCTTTATATTTAACATTATCTTACAATTGAAGTCAACAGTTGAGGTCTTAAGAGCTGGCACCAAGTGAATTACTCCACACAGGTAAAGGGATATAGCTTCATCCACAAGAAATGCAAACTGGACATGTCACTTTATCAATCATTTAAAATAACACCAGTGTAGTTTCACATTCTTACTATGAGGAAAGCAAGTAAGATTAACCAGCATGGTTGGCAAATAAATGAATTGACACCTCTGGATGAGTGGAGGAGGAGATACTAGCAAAACAAGTTTCTCAGTTTGCAAATGGTCATAAATTAAGCACTGAAACTTAACACAGAAAGAAAAGGCTCATAAAACACTTTAGAGAGTTTTCAACTTGCAAAAAAAAAAAGAGGCAGTACTGGGGATAGCTCAAGTAAAGGAAAACTATATGTTAAAATCAGGAAAAGATATGTATTATTAACTGTTTGTGTTCTAACTTCCTTTCACTGTTTTTTTTTCAGTTCTAGCTGTGAGAGGAGTTTTTTCTATGCATGCGTGTGTGTGTGTGTGTGTAAGCATGTCACTAGTAGCAAGTAGCAGAAATGGAGCAGCATTTCTAATTTGTTAGAGTAGACCATGAATGAAATAATATATGCAGAATTGGAATGGATTATATAAACTAGTCTGGAAACATAATGGAGCATAGCTATTTATAAAACAAATGTGTGATTGCTCCTCAAAAATTCTACTTTACACTTCCCCCAATGCATAGCAAGGGACACATCTTATCTCAGCAGCAGTTATTGCTGCCTGCAATCTATATAGAAACTGTGTCACTTTGCCTAAAATCCTGCTCCCCCCATTTTGATCAGCATGTTATGGACTTTTAATTCAATTGCTTGTGTCTTGCATAGAAGACACTGCTTGTAGACAACTATTTTTGCAGCTGTGGTCATCCATTGGCTAAGTAGGCTTTGTTGTGGTTTGTATTTATGTGATCCAATCCTCAATTAGTATTTGGTTACTCCACTGTTGTCTCCTCTGGAGGGACTCAAAATGTGCAGGATAGTTTTTTAGCAAATTCAGAGAAATCGCAGAGGCACCAGACTTGGACTTTGGGTGGAGCTTTCCTTTAACATGTCTCAAGCCAGAGGAAGCCACTATGAAACACTGTGGAGGAGGTTTCAACTTGCAAAAAAATGCAGTACTGGGGAGGGCTCAACTTCAGCACTGAAACTTAACAAACAAAGGAAATGCCCATAAAACACTGTGGAGGAGGTTTCAACTTGCAAAAAAGGCAGCACTGGGGAGGGCTCAATTAACTTGTCAAGCCAGAGGGAAAACAATGCTCTCCAGCTGCCATACACACACAGACAGTGTAGTAATGAGGCTTCAGTGGAGGGCACTATTTTGAACACTCTATCATGTTGTTTGGAAGGTAATTATGCAGGTAGTCCTTTTCTCAAAGCAAAATGTCTGCAGGGCTATGCCCACTGCAGTCATAAAAAGGGATAGATATGGTTCCCAAAACAAGTGGTGGAAAAAGTAAAGGCCAAAAGGGTTGCATTCAGAAGATTCAATGAGACTCAGAGAATGGAGGATAGGGAGGTGTATCAGGAGAAGCAGAGGGAAACAGAGAAAGAAGTAAAGATCACAAACATGCAAAAAAACAAAGCCAGAATATCCCAAGTGGTATCAGACAAGGACAAAACATTTTTTCAGGTATGTAAATGAGAAGAGGAAGACCAAGGGAGAGATTGTAAGGTTAAAAGGGTGGGGGGCTGTGCAGAAGAGGACCTGTAAAAAGCAGACATCTTAAACAAATATTTCTGCTCAGTGTTCAGAGGATGGAGAAGGGGATGGGCTGCAAAAAAAGTAACAGGAACCTTGAAGGGAGGGAGGTGGGTACTAATCCTTTCTTAGAGGAGAGATTCTTGAAGGCACTCACTAATTTGAAAGTGAACAAAGGAATGGGCCCAGATGGGGTGCATCCAAGGGCATTGAGGTAGCCTAAGGAGGTACTGGCAACAACTCTGACAGTAGTTTTTAACAGATCACCAGATACTAGAGTGGTTCTACAGGACTGGAGGAGGGCAGATGTAGTCTAACTTCACAAAAGTGGTAGCAGGGAAGAGCCTGAAATTATAGGCCAATCAGCCTGATATTGGCAGTGAGAAATTTAATGGAAACACTACTGAAGGAAAGGATTGTGGAATACTTTGAATCTTGTGGGTTACAGGATTCAAGGCAGCATGGATTCCTGGGGGGTGGGAGAGTTGGAGGAGATCATGCCAGACAAATCTGAAAGAGTTCTTTTACTGGGTGACAAAATAATTATATCAGGGAGGAGCGGTGCACGTAGACTATTTCAGTAAGGCTTTAAACACAGTTCCACAAAGGATACTAGTGAGCAAGCTGGGTAGCTTAGAAGTGGGTAAAAGTGTTGTAAATTGGTTAAGGGATAGGCAACAGAGGGTGGTGGTAAATGAAGTTTGCTCCGAGGAAGTGAGTGTAACCAGCATGGTACCTTAACAATCAGTGATTTTTTCTCAATTAAGTCATCTAAAGTAAGAAGGCCAATCCTGTTCTTTATTTTCTCTGCTATGTTAAGTATGTGAAAGACCTTTCTTGCACTGTCAGCAGCTAGTCTGGTTTTTATGAAGCCTGTTTGGCGATTTCAAATGATAGGTTTCATAGGCTTTATAGAAGAATTTTAGTCACTTGGCACTAGAGATGTGCAAAATTGGAAAATTTCACCTAGCAAATATTTTAAGATAATTTTTTCATTATGTGAAATTTTTCACTTGGGCGAAACATAACTTAGCCTCTGATGGTGCTTTCACGTAATGCGAACTTTTGCCAAATTTTGCTAAATTTTACCAATGTTTTTCCATTTTGCCTGTGAATTGTAATGCATTGTGGGTAAATCACTGAACTATCACATGTAGGCTATTTCCTGCACATTGTATTGTCTGTTGAGTCAGAGAGCAGTTCAATGTGGTGCATGACAGCCAATAAACCCTTAAAAAAACTCTTTATTTGTGATTTTTGAGAGTTAATTGCTCCCAAAATTTCAATTTATTTCCTAGTGTTGCTAGTGAACCTTTTTTTTGTTTTGGTATTTTTGGATAATACTTAGTTAAACTTAGGTAGTGTTTTCAGTTTTCTCGGTGTCTGTGTCTATGAGGGAGGTGAGTGGGGGAGGGTCGGCCGTGTGGGGTGTGTGTGGGGGGGTATGTGAAAGCAGGGCAGGCTAGTTCCTAATATTTGACAGATTTCTCACAAGCTGTGAGTGAGTTTCTGTAATTTCTTTTAAGTCATAATATTTTGTTGGTGTGCTACTTATTTGTTATATTTTTCTTACATTTGAAATGCTGCTGAAAACAATAGATTTGGGTCCTGGTGGTGGATGTGAAACATCTAACTGCATGACTGAGACCTGATTTCTGTCTGAATTTACTGTAACATTTTTTGGGAAACATTTGTGGGCCATGTTAAGCAGTGGCAACACCAAGATTAGGCCTGAAACCATTGGTAAACAGTGGACCAAACACCATGTTTTGGTCAGGGTGGAAGGCATGCAACATTTAACAGCATGACTGAGACCTGATTTTGGTCTGATTTTACTGTAACATTTTTTGGAAACATTTCTGGACTTGCACTGATTAAGTTATGAAGGAGCTTGCTTTCACTTCTGTTTAGGTACAAGCCATCCCAAGAGAACAGGTCTCTCTCTCCATTAAAAATGTTCCAGGTTTTTATACATTTGATATTTTTAAACAGACACCATTGTCGCAGCCATTTATTAAGCCTGACCATTTTTTGTCTGTCTATGATTTGCCCTCAGCACTGGGAGGATTTCTGAAAGTATGACATCGCAATTGAGTTGTTTTAGGTCAGTGGATATTGACTTGTATTCACTGAAATTTTTCTCTTCAGTTTTAGACCTAGTATCATTCATTGCAGCGTGGCTCACCACCAGTGGCTTTGTGTTTGTCTTTTTAATTACTACGGTTATCAGAGATCCATTAAACCAACCCTTAGGCAGCTGTTAATTGTCACGCTTTCTTTATGGTCTTTAGTCGTGTATTTGTCTGTGTACTTTGTGATGGAATCCCCCAAAATGTAAAGTTGTCTCTTTATTGTCGATTACGGACTTCCAGTATATGGTGATTCTGACTCCACAGCCCTCAACAAAATTCAACTCACCCTAAACAAGGCTTGCAGACTAGTGACCAGTGCCCCTGGGCTCACCCACACATGTCAGCTCTATGACATGGCCAAACTGGTTTGGCCTCGATGAACGCCTCCGCTACCAAACTTGCCTATTAACTAAGAAGTTTCTACTTGGGCTCTTACCCCCTGGGGTCTCTGCTTACATCCAACTCAAACCTTCCAGAGTTACTACCTGAACCACTGACAGGGTCACACTACTGGTACCCTGAACTAGGACCACCCAAGCACAGAGGAGTTCAGCTACAGAGCCTCATCCTGGTTCAGCTTGTTCCCTGCAGCCATTTCCAACACCACCAAAATTGCCCCCTTTAAAACTGCCCTATGGAACCAAGTGTTCAACACCTGCTGCTGCACCTGTGCTAAGAGATGCTCCACTGCTCTCTATCACTATTGACATAGCCCTCTGGGCCGAACTACCCCTCACAACTCCCCCCATGGGCTCCATCTCCTCTGCCAGTACATGCTGGTACCAACCTGTCATGTCTGAAATGTTTTTTAATTATTCGTTATGTTCAAGCAACTATGTAAAACTATGTTACTGTATGATTGTATTCTGTACGTAAGTTGACTCTGTATGACTTCTCTGTGACGAGGTACCTTTGTAAACAAGCCTCTGGCTCAAAGGTTGTAAATCCAATTTATACAATAAATAAATAAATTGGTATGTCCATCTTGCTATTCTTGGAGTCATTCTCTTCCATAACTATCTCTCTGTGTATATCAGTTTCCATCCCACTTGCTGACTGGTTGTTGTCTCCCTTACTTATTACACTAGCAATATCTATTTCATTCACCATGTCCAATAGTTCCCATGATTGGGCTTACAGGTTTTCCAATAAGTTTATTTATTTTATTTATTTATTTATTTATTTATTGAAAATGTTTCACCAGGAAAGGCACACTGAGCAAAAAGATGCTTGTCTCACGGTGCGGCTGGGGGGGGTTACAATGGAGGAAGGTACACATACTACAGTTGAAATTAGGAGTAGACCAATACAGACAATTGAACATAATTGAGTGTGATTACTTATGAACTTGTTACATGAGGAGAACAGTACAAAACATGAGCCTCAAGGAAAGTGGTATACATAACATGAGTACACATCAAGGGCAATACATGATTACATAAGTGCCAGTAACAGAACTTGAACTGAAGCGAGATGCACCAAGTTGGCAGTGGGAAATGGAAATCAGAGATGGGGTAAAGGAGAGGTGGAAGGGCTGTATAGTAAACACTAGGGTGTTTAGGGGGGTTGATTTAGGGAAGATGGTGGGGGAAAGAGAAGGGAGATAGTAGCAGTGAATAAGACTGTAAGTGCATAGGGTGTTTAGGGCAATGTATAAGCCAGACAATTAGGTGAAGGCTGAGCTGCTGGTCAGGCATGTAAGGGGGAGGGGGGGAGAGAATCCATCAGTAGGTGGGAGGTCAGGGGCAGATACAATTTGGTGCAAGGAAGCTAGTGAGGGCAGAGGATAGAGAGTGTTTGGATGAAGAATGGTGGATTTGGGCTGGCAGGCCATTCCAGAACTTAGGGAAGAGGTAAGAGAAAGCTGATTGGCCTGCAGAGGTCCTTCGGTGAGGGATTACTAATAGCCTAGAGTCAGTAGACCTGACGGCGAGGGTGGGGGTAGACGGGGAAGATAGGGAGGATATGAGGTAGGAGGAGGGAGGAACTGAGCCAAAAGTTGGAAACAAATTTAGCACTGTGAAGTAGGCGCCGGTTACTCAGGGATGAAAGGGCCAGAGAATGGTAGAGCTCAGAGAGACGGGAGCAGGGGGGGCATCGAGGGAAAAATGGCAGAAAGCGTTAGAGAGGGGCCCAGTCTGGCTAAGGTGGACTTAGAGGCAGAGCTGTAAACAACATCGCAGTAGTCGAAGGAGGGTAGAATCATTTTCTGTACTATTTTGTGTCTCACAGGTAGTGGGAGACTAGTGCGGTTTCTATAGAGGGCACCAAGTTTTGGCCGCAGTTTTGATATGATGGCATCCATGTGTGTGTGGAAAAGGAGAGGTGGCAATCAAGCCAAACCCCTAGGTACCTGAAGGAGGGCACGTCATCAAGGATGGTGTTATTTAGGGTATGGAAGATCAGTGGGGATGTGAGTCTGGATAGATGCTGTCTAGTGCCAAAAGACATAGAGACAGTTTTCTTGGCATTTAGGGAGAGTTGGTTGGAGTTGAACCAGTGTTGTATTTTGTTGAAATCAGTCTGAAGATTAGAGGTGACTTCTTCATAGGTATGGCCGGAGGTAAAGAGGACTGTGTCGTCAACATACATGTGGATTGCAATAGTGGATCAAGAGTTAGGCAGATCATTTAGAAGGATGGAGAAGAGGATGGGGCCAAGGACTGAGCCCTGGGGAACGCCGGTGGTAGTAGGGAGAGGACAGGAGGTGTAGTCAGCTATTTTAGTGGATTGGGTTCTATTTTGTAGGTAGGCACTGAACCAGTTTGTGGCGGATGCTGCTAACCCAGCCCCTGATAGGCAGGATTGTAGGAGGGAGTGGGATGCCGTATTGAAAGCTTTGGGTAGGTCATTGAAAATAGCAGCAGTAATTTGCCCTTTGTCCATCCCAGTGAGGATGGAGTCCAGATGAGTCTTAGTAGTGAGTTGGTGGTGGAGTGTTTTTTTCTGAAGCCGGACTGAAATGGAGTGAAGAAGTTAGTTTCTGAGAGAAAGTGGGAGAGTTGGGATAGTACTAGGTGTTCCTGGCATTTGGCGAGAGTGGGGAGAAGGGAGATGGGATGGTAGTTAGTTGTGGAGGTAGGATCACCTCCTTTTGGTAGGGGTAGGACGGTGGCTTGCTTCCATTCAGAGGGGAGTGACTCAGTGATGAATGAAAGATTTAGCAGGGTCGCGAGGGGAGTAGCGATGGCAGGGGCAGATAGGAAGAGGAGTTTGCTGTCGAGACCATTGGGAGATTTGCCTTTGGAGGGGTTCAGGGAGCAATGGGCATCTAGGGTTTCGATGGGGGAGATGTGTCTGAAGGAAAAGAGGTTCAGACCAGGCAGTAGGGGGATAGCTGTCTGGGGAGTGGGTGTGGTTACAGGAGGTAGGGAATCTAGGAGGGTTGTAGCACAAGTAGTGAAGTTGGAATTAAACTCGGAGGCTACCTCCAGGGGCTTGGAGAGTAGAGTCCCTTGGGCGAGGAGGAGAGGTGGAGGATTTGCTGTTTGGGGAGAGAAAAGGGAGTTAATGATTTTCCAGAATTTAGAAGGTCTCCCAAGATTTGCGTTTAGGGTGTTGTTAAAATATTCTGCCTTAGCTAAGTGGATGGCTTTTGTGCACTTGTTGCGGAGCATGCGGTAGGTGATATTGTCAGCTGGGAGGAGCGTGGATTTGTAAATGCGCCAGGCCTTGTCACAGACTTGTTAGCATGCTATCGGCTCAGGTGATATCCAGGGTAGGTGAGACCCCTGGACTCTAGCCCGGTGCAGGGGGACGTGTTTGTCCCAGGTGGTAAGGAAGTTTAGTAGTGGGATATACTAAGTTTGTGCGGGGATTCCAAATGCCATTGCTCTCCATACATTTTTTGTAACTTTAAATGTTTTCATTACATACCCAGTCATCCTTCCCTCTGTTTACCTTTGTCTTTTAGGGTTTCCTTCACTACTTGCGGTATTTATTTCTACATTTATCATTTCCTCGGTTACTGTGATTTTATCAGTTGTTTTGTTTTTTAAGCATTTGATATCCAGGTAGGTAAGAAAAAAAAGTGCAGACTGGGTGGGCCAAGCGACCCTTATCTGCCATCAGATTCTATGCTTCTATGTTTCTATGTTAGGGTGGTGCAGGGACTGTAGAACAGAATTTGGATTTATATAATGCCTTTCATACACACTGTATCCCAAAGTGTTCTACAAAGCAATGAGTTAGATACTGGTAGTGCAGGGACTGTAGAATAGAATTTGGATTTATATAGTGCCTTTCATACACACTGTATTCCAAAGCACTTCACACAGCAATGAGTTAGATACTGGTAGTGCAGGGACTGTAGAATAGAATTTGAATTTATATAGTGTCCTTCATACACACAATACTCCACAATGCTTTAAAGCATAGTGAGTCAGATACTGGTAGTGCAGAGACTGGAGAATACAATTTGAATTTATATAGCGCCTTTCCTTCACACTATACCTAAAAGTGCTCTACAATAGGGCTGTGCATGGGCCGAATATTATTTCCTGAATACCATAAATAGTCAGCTTCCCAAATATTCAGATGCCCTTTCTGAATAGTTAACTATCTGGCCACTGTTTGGGAATGACTATTCTGTGAGATTTTTCAAGTCTCGCAGAGCTTTGTTGGTCAATCAAAGGCCATTTCTGGAGCTCATAAGTGAGCACACCATGTAACTTCCTCATTCCGTGTTGGTAGAAGAGAATGTTGTTTCGGAGAGCTATCTCTGAAGGATACCCGGTTAGATGAGCATTACCAGAACAGCACCGCACTATACGGTGCTAGTCTGGTAAGCACTGAAAAGGACAGAAACCAGGGATGTACAGTGCTTGCTATAAGCACTCCCCTGGTCGCTGTCCATAGGCCTGAAAAAGGACAAGGGCACCAGTGATCCAGAAGCCGGCCAAGCTGTTCCTGTGGCATGGAGCGCTGGGGCATCAAGCAGCTTGGCCGGCAGTAAGGGAAACCAGGGTTCTAACACTGGTCTCCTGCATTTCAGCAGCATCATGACTTTGTTTTTATGTTAGCTCGCACGTGCATGCCAGCCAGTGTATTGCAGTAGTAGCAGATTTGGAGGTGCAGTCACTGTGGGCGAATGCAGGGCATGCATCAGTAGGTGTGTCCCTCATTCCCCAATAAGGCAGCTGCAGGCGCTGACACCAACAACACTTAAACTGGCCACCAGATCTAAGAACAGGTCCGCTGCAATGACAGCCAAGCTTGTCATGCAGCGGCGTGCCTTTCCTGGTGAAGCAGTTTAATAAACATGGCGGCCACTGACTGTCGCTGCAGAGAGTGCCCCAACCCACTTCATTTGCCGATGAGGGAGCCCAATCCCCATCTGCATAATGCTCCCCCTCCCACTTAAAGTGTATGCTGAGGGGTTGCCCAATCCCCCTCGGCATCATGCACCCCCCCAAACAGTCTTTCTTTGCTGATGGGGGGCCCAATCCCCGGTGGCTTCAGTCCCTCTTCCCCATTTATTTTGCAGATGGGGGAGCCCATGCCCCATCAGCATAATGACCCCACTGCTTTTGTTGTGTGCTGAGGGGGATGCCCAATCCCCTCAGCTCTTGTCCTCCCCTTCAGTATGTGCCAACAGGGGTGCCTAATCCCCCAACGGCTACAGCACCCCCCCAAAAAACAGTCAAGTGGCACACTGGGAGCCCACCTCAGTGTGCCAAATGCCTCTGTAAAACAAAAAACAACACATGATGTTTTTTTTTAAACCTGCAAACCAGAAAACGTTCCCTCATTGACTTAGGAGGCCATCCCACAACTCGCAGCCACCCTCTGTGCACCCTGCCTCCCCACACCCCCCCTCAGCCCATACTTACCTCTGGAGCATGGCGCAATGATCTTCGGTGGACCAGGAACACATCTGCACTCTTCAAAGCCGACTATGAACTGAAGAAATGCCGGTAAGCTGTTTAATGGCATAAATAGGTTTTTTTCAACTTTGGTGCATATCTCGGGCATTTTCAGGAAATATGGCACCAAATTTTCAACATGGGGTTGTTGGGACCCCTCCTCATGAATTCAGTCATAGACATGGTGTTATTCAGTCCTGAAAGGTGTTTTCATGGTCACTGTGCAGAATCACCTTTCAAGACAGATTAACGAAATGACAGTGCCAATGTTCATGAGGGGGCTCTCAAAAAGCCTATGTTGCAAATTTGGTGGAAAAAATAAAAAAATGGCTGCTTTATGAGTGTGCATTGTGCAGTTTCCATGCACACTCTCTAACTTTGTGAATTTGTAATATTTTCACTACAGATTTTCAACATTGGCATTTTTCCATACCTCCTTATGAAGAGTGCAGCTGTCATTTTCCATATCCTGGCCGAAATGTGTTTTCTTACGTCCGGTGCAGAATAGTGTGGTCGCTGTGTGAAATCAGTTTTCAGGACAGTTTGAGAAAATGATGGTGACACTGTTCATGAGCAGAGGTCCTAAATTGCCTGTGTTGAAAATCTGGTGACGAAAGTCCATAAAATGACTGTGTTACAAGCGTGCATTGTGCAGTTTCCATGCACCCTTGTAACTTTGCAAATTTGCAATATTTTCATGCCAGATTTTCAACACTGACATTTTTTCACACCTTCTTATGAACAGTACAGCTGTCATTCTTCAAATCCTGCCCAAAATGTGTTTTCACACCTGTGGTGCACAATGGTGTGGTCGCTGTGGGAAATCAACTTTTGGGACAGATTAACAAAGTCACAATGCCACTGTTCATGAGGGGAGGTCCTAAAATGCCTATGTTGAAAATGTGGTTAATAAAATCCCCAAAATAATTGGGTTACAGACGTGTGTTGTGCAGTTTCTATGCCTGCTCATGACTTCACCAATTTTTTATATTTTCACTCCAGATTTTCAGTGTTGCCATTTTTTTACACCTCCTCATGAACAATACAGTGGTCATTTTTCATATCCTGCTCAAAATGTGTTTCTGTACCTGTGGCGCCAAATGGCATAGCTGTTGTGCAAAACCACCTTTCGGCTAACAAACTGATAGCGCCGCTCTTCATGAGGTGGGTCACAAAAAGCCCATGTTGTCCATAGCCCATGTTGAAAATTTGGAGTGAAAATACCAACAAACACCTACGATGTTAGGGTTTCCAACTGTAACATCCCACCCTGTAGAGACTGACAGACATCAGGTGTGTGACTTGGGATCATTGGCTGTAATGCTCATGCCATTCCACCTCCACCCCCACCCTGCAGCCAGTGACAGGCATTGAGGTGTGTCTTGGAGTGTTTGGTCCTAAAGTTCAACCCCATTCTCCTATACTGCACCCATCTCAGCATATTTCCTTATGGAATGGGGTAAGTATAAGGCCCAAAGACCCCAAAGCACACCACAACACTTGTCAGTGTCTTCAGGGTAGGGTGAGGTTAAATGACATGAGAGTTATAGCTGATGGCCCAAAGGCACACCCCAATACCTGTCAGTCTCTGCAGGGTGGGGGTGGGGTTGATGTCAATTCAATACTTCACTGCCATTCTTATTATGCATCTCTAACTCCTGCACCACCAATGCCAGCAAGACAACATTCGGCATTGAGAAATGCTTGTTTCCATGGCCCCACACATTTTAACATTCCCCACGATCTGCTCCCCTTCCGGAGTGAGAATCTATTAGTTCGGTGGGTGCGGAGGGGCAAAGTCCCCCATAAAAAAAGATTTTGCACCATTTTTGATGCGTGCACCTTGCGTGTGGTATTTTGACCGGCACTGTTTGGACCCAGTGCCCTCTGAAGTACTTCTGAGACCTTAAACTAGACCAAAAAGAAATAATTTTTGTTCTACAGACTTGTATGGGTCAGTATTATTTGTTTGATCAGTGTCAAAGAAGCTAGTCAGGGCTTTCTGACTGGGTAATTTTGTCCTTGTTGCCGTGTTTAGTTACAGAGACCAGGAGGGCTGTCTGTAAACACTCCTCCTCCACTGTTCTCTGACAAACAGCTCTCAGTGTGATTTTTTGGTGATGCTCATTTTGTTTTTGTTGTTGTAGTTTTCCTTTTGTTTGTTTTTTTTTGCTGTTATCTGGTTCCAGGCTTGGTTCCCCATGCAACTGAAGTGGGTGTCTACTAATTCCCCCTCCTGTAGCTCACTGCACAAGATTTGTCTATGTGTGAATAATATTTAATTTTATGAGGCTGTGCCTGCATGTGCAGCTCACTGTGCGCAAGTTACGTGTGCATGCGTAACATATTGTTCATGAGGCTGGGCCCCACAAGTGCACAGCTGTGTACACACAGTTTTTGAAACAAACTTCTGCAGTTCTCAGTCAGACAGGCTGGACTCCCTGAATTATTATTGTTAGTCTTCTGGTTCCAGGCTTGGGTCTCTGTACAACTGAGGAATGTGTTGGCTGAATCCCCACCACTCCCTTTGCAATTCACTGAGCATGATTAACCTGTGTGTGCAAAATTAGATTTTTTCATGTGTCTGTGCCTTTTGTGTACACAGCTCTGTGTATGCACTTTTTTTAATTAAACTGCTGCCATTCTTAGTTGGACAGGACTGACTCACTGACTTGGTTATGTGCCATCTGTCAGCTCCTTGCTCAGTTCCATGTGTGACTGAAGAGGTTTCCCTCTTCTTCCCCCTTCATAGTACCACTGTCTTTTTATTTGCTGCTGCCTTTTGAGGTACAGTATAACTGCAAGGGTCATAGGTGCTGGAACGGGGGGCCACTAGGGCCAAGGCCCTACCACTTTTCTAAGTGGCCCTATCACTTTTTGCTATCATGGTAATATATTTAATAGGGGAAAATGTACCCCTTACGTCCTTGGCCCTACCACTTTTCAAACCGTTCCAGCACCACTGCCTAGGGTAGGCATGGATATTACTGTACAGTATCGCTACACTGTAGCACTAAGTAAAGCGTCACATGTAGTACTAGTTTGTGTTTTATACAATAACTAGGTTACATGATCCATCATGTCTTAGCTACTTTGCAAACATGCTTGGTCCAGCACCAGCAAAGCATCTGCACTGCTGGCCCCAAGTAATAAGGGACAGGATGATAGACCCACAAATGTACAACACATCCAGGAGATTACTGCCAGTGCTGTCCTTGGGCTGCCAAACCCTGAAACAGTCTATGCAGAACAAAGGAAGCACTCACTGTGGCGGGGGGAAGTAACAAGCAAAATTAAGATCTGAACCTAAAATTGCCAATACCTGTGCTCCAAGATTGATTTGGCATGTTCCCTGTAACTGTAGGGCAATTTTCCTGTAGATTACATTATTTTTATGGATGCAGGATTGCTGTGTTTTCCCACATAACCAGTGCTAGTCTAAGGGAACAATTTCCCTGTAAACAAACGGGTCAATTTTCCAGCAAAATACAGAAATCTCTGTAGATCTGGGAGCCCTATAAACACAAAATACAGAAATCCCTGTAGATCTGGGAGTGCTGCAATATGAAATACAGAAATCCCTGTAGATCTGGGAGCCCTACAATACAAGATACAGAAGTCCCTGTCAATCTGGGAGCCCTGCAATACAAAATACAGAAATCCCTGTAGATCTGGGAGCCCTGCAATACAAAATACAGAAATCCCTGTAGATCAGGGAGCCCTACAATCCTAAATACAGAAATCCCACAACTTTCTCACCTAAGGGGGCTGTAGAGAAAAAATCCATAGGACTTTTGCTGTCAAACAAATTTGCTGGCTTAAACAACTAGGAGACATCCTCTGGTGAAAATAATGAAGAACAACCAATCAGAGCTAATCATTTTCAGAGCCAACCAGATCCTCCCTTATTAACTGATGTGGCCAGCGTCCCAGAAGCTCCTGCTTCCTTTTTACTCTCTGGCTGATGGTCCCGATGGATGTGACTTTTCTCAGACTGACCCTATATAAGATTATTACCCCTTCTGGGTCTTTTTTTTTTGAAGTAAATGTCACCATAGGAAAAGGGGGGGGTTTTAAAAAAGAGTTGTCTGAGTTTTTTAACATCTGTCTTCTGCCTCCCCAGTCAATCCGTAAGTATCGGAGTTTGGGTAAGTCATTTTGTCAAACATGCAAGCTTTAATTGCCATGGGAAATCTTCATTAGTTCCAGTTTGTCACAGGTTAACACAAAGTTTACAAGGTTACTCATCCAAATGTTTTAAGGAAGCATGTACTTGTAATGAAACAGTGTTTTATAAGGAACTAGGATCTAGATAATTTAATAATACAAAAGAGGGAGGAGGAATCTTATTTATAACTGTTAACTTCGGACAAAACCATCTATGCTAAGGGGAGCTGTTACAGGTTACATGCAGTTGAACATGACCACAGATCCTACGAGAGACTAAACACATATCCATTATACTGTTTTGTTAAGATAGGATAGGTGGGCTATATAATCATTGGACATACGATCTAACTGTTAGGGATTTTGAATATACCCTGTTGTTACCCATTATATATATCTGATACATAGGTTATTTCACCCCCCTGTTATTTCTCACTCTCCACTTTCCTCCTTCTCTCCTAATATAGGTAGAAAGGTGCTTTATTTGTGCCAAATTGTTCAAAATTTATGGTGGCGTATGGAATTAAGCCAGGAGGGCAACTCACAAAATAGATTCAGCATTACTTAAATGCAGCAGACCTCTATTCTAAATGGATGGGGTCCTGGGGGCTGTTAACATAGTTCCTATGATGCCTTGTAGTCAGGGGATATGCTGGTTGATGCTCATGATACTCCTGTAATCCTGAAGCATATCGATACTAGAATTATGCTACCAGTACTGGACTAAGCAAAGGGCAATTTCTATGCTGGCTTGTTATTTTAAATACTTTTACTTTATTTTTCTTTACGCAATTATCCCCTCCTCCTTCCCCCTTCCCTTTTTTTTTCTCTTTCTCTCTCTCTCTCTCGCTCTCTCTCCATCTCCTTCTTCAGTTCTTCGAATGGCTATTTCTTATTTTGGATCTCTACTTTGTATGTTCATACTGTCATGTCTGTTTCATATGGAGTTGCCAGGGGTCAAATCCCTCATAGCCGAGTTCACTAATCTTTGTTAGAATTCATCCGTTCAGCGTGATCGATCCATGAACCAGCGCCTTTGGGGTTTCCAGGTCATGTGGATCAAGGGTTATGTTGAACTTCGTTCTGGTAAGTTGGGGATGTATCTATTATATGAGATGTATGTTGTTAGTATCCCCATTAGTCTAATAGTTTTTGTTTCTATGTACTACAATTTAAGTATATTTATGAATGTTAAGTTAATACCACATATAGATCCACTGTCCCAGTATATTGTTAGTACTGTTGCAGCTACAATGTGTTTAAGGTTTAATTGTTATTTGATGGGACAGAGATCAATTAATTTAAATGAGGGTAGTGATAAAATGGTCAAGGGAGGGTTGGGAGTGGTTACTATATGGTTGAACTTTAGAATGATAATTGAAGAAATAGGGTTATTTAATAATCACCATGGGAGTCTCTAATGCAAACTGCAAATGTGTTTCTTAGAATGTGAAAGGCTTAGGTATGCCAATTAAGAGGAAAAAGGTCTTAACTCAGCTACAAAGGATGAAGGCTGATATAGCTTCATTGCAAGAGACACATTTGTTAAGTGAGGAGGCTGAAAAACTAAAGAGAGGTGTATCATAATTTAGTTGGCAAAAAGCAGAAGGGACTGGCTGTGCTAATTAAAAGATCTCTAAACTTTTCAATGATCTCACATAAAATAGATCCTGCAGGTAGATGGCAAATTCTTGAAGGGAGATTGGATGGGGTTGAATTGGTCATTTGCAATATTTATGTTCCTAACAGAGATTCAACCTCTTTTTTTTCTGAGTTTTTTGATGTGGTCAGCTGCATCTCCAGTAGAAATATTATAATAGGGGGGATTTCAATTCAGTATTAGATCAATGGATGGATAGAAGCAACCCCAATAATACTAAACTAAGGGACAAAAGCAGTAAAGTTAATAGGGACAGAATGAAGGACTTGGGTTTTTTGGATGCATGGAGAATGATGTTTTCCACTCAAAAAGACTATTCTTTTTTTTCACATAGACATGGTACATATAGCAGAATTGACATGTTCCTTTTATCAGGAGGACTACTAAATAATATGCTTATTGTGGACATAGGCCAAATGATTATATCTGACCATGCTCCCCTATCTGTACTTTTAAATCTAAATACTGAGGATACAAAACCTTTACATTGGAAATTTAATTGTTCATTATTGAATGATGACAACTTTGGACCCTGGATTATTAAGGAGACAGAACAACTCTTTTGAAAAACTAAAGGAAAAAACATTAGCTCAGTCATGCTCTAGGGGAAACAAGGATTTGTTTGGGAAAATCACTCTACTTAGATATGAAATAAACAAATCACATACTGGGAAGGCCGAAGCTGCTTTATACAGAACACAACAGAAATATTGGGAATCCGGAGAAAAAGCGGGCAAATTATTGGTGTACAGGCTAAAACAAATTCAGAATAGGAATAATATACCTAATATTAAGGATGCATATGGGAAGATACATAGTAAAACTGTTGGTATAAACAAGGTATTTACAGACTTTTATAGGGATTTATATAGGAGTAAGATAGAAAATAATAAGGAACTAATAAACCAATTTTTGGATAAAACCAAACTTCCTAAGATTTCAGAGGCACAACAACAGTTGTTAGATAAAGAGATTTCTACCCAAGAGATAAAAGAGACAATTGTGGGATTACCCAAGGCCAAAGCTCCAGGTTCTGATGGGTTGCCTACTGAAATATATGTTATCCTAAAAGATGTGATTACTCTTATTCTACAAAAGGTGTTTTTAGAATCTGAAACAAATAAGGGACTTCCCCACACAATGGCAGAAGCGATCATTACTGTCCTGTTAAAAAAAGACAAAGACCCTTTAGATCCGGCTAGTTACCGACCATTCTCCTTGTTAAATACCGATTATAAGTTATGGGCTAAGATTCAAGCTAATAGATTGCAACAGATTATTGGGACCCTCATTCACAGAGACCAGGTGGGTTTCATTAAAGGGAGAGCAGAAATTGAAAATATAAGAAGAGTTCTTTCCACAATATGGATGGCGTCTATCAAACAAGATTCCTCTGTTCTATTATCTTTGGATGCACACAAAGCATTTGACTCTATTGAATGGGGGTATCTATCTGAGGTACTTGGTGGGTTTGGAATAGGTGACATATTTATTTCAAGAATAAAAATATCATATAAGAATTCTACAGCCTACATATGTACAAATAAGGTAATATCTGAAAAGTTTACTCTGGAAAGAGGGACCAGACAGGGATGTCCATTATCTCCCTTATTGTTTATTCTAGCCTTGGAACCCCTTCTTAGGGCAATTAGGTTAAGTAAGGACATTACAGAGATTAAGTTCCATAAAATGGAACATAAAGTGATTGCATACGCTGATGATCTTCTTCTATATCTATCCTTGCCCCACAAATCTGTTAACTCCACTATGTTGCTATTAGAGGAATTTAGATGTATTTCAGGTTTGTCTATAAAGTGGTCCAAATCTGAAATGCTCCCCCTACAGGGGAATAAGAATATGCTCAAAGAGATATGCTTACACTATAATTTAAAATGGAAGGAGAGGGGGTTTTCTTATTTAGGAATTTATATCTCTAACAATCTGAATGATATACTAGGACTCAATATTAAACCTTTGATGGAGGAAATAAAACTATCTCAATTTATCCTTATGGGGGAAGGTTAATGCAATAAAAATGATGTTGGCACCAAAACTATTATATCTACTGAATATGGTGCCTATTCATATTACATCTAGGTGGTTTAAAAAAAATGACAGATTAATACATTCCTTTCTTTGGGAAGGGAAAAAAGCAAGACTTAGTCTAGATAAGATCAAGAAACATTGGCAACAAGGGGGTATGGGCCTGCACGATTTCAGAAATTACCACCAAGCTTTTCTATTTAAACAAACATGCCAATGGTTACTCCCAGAAAATAAATTACCCATATGGGCTAAATATTATTGAGATAGCATTTTTCCACATCAGTTACATCATCTAATTGTAGGCATCTATCCAAAATGCATTAATACCCACCCTTTTTTAAGGAATTCTGCCAAATCCCTCTCCCTGGTAGCGAAATTAAGAGGTGTGAGTTCTTTACCATATCAGTACTTCCCAATATGGAACAATCCACATCTCAAATGGGAAGGGAAATTGTTAACTAGCCCAGAATGGGAAAAAAAGGGGATTCTCCTACTTGGAGATATTATAGATCCAGATACAGGGATCTTAAGGTCATTCTCAGAGCTAAGGGACAAGTATGGTCTCCCTTGTACACACTTCTATTGTTATCTACAGTTAAGAAATGCAGTGCAAACTCAGATAGAGGACAGCTTAGTCCCCTCCACCTTGATAGAATTTGATAAAATAGTCTCACTGTCAAACACTAAAGGGGGAGGTGGGAAATTATATCAATTATTAAATAAATCTGGGTATGACTTAACAAATAAATCCAGAGAAAGATGGGAGAAATGCCTGGACTACCCCATTCAGGAAGCATCTTGGAAGTTGATGTGGAAAAATGCATATCATTCCAGTAAGGACCTGCAGGGCAGATTGGTACAGTTTAAAATATTACATAATTGGTACTATTCACCTGATAAACTATATTCATGGGGCCTCTCCTCAGACAGTTGTTGCTGGATATGCGGTATAGGGGAAGCCAACCTACTGCGCATGCTATGGGAATGCCCTACATTAAATTCAGGATGGGCAGTGATTTGGGAAACCTGTAAGGCTATTCTAAGGATCAATTTCCCCTTCAATCCTGGGATATTTATTTTAGGAAATACAGAAAATCTATATTATCTGTCAGGTCCTGAAAAGAGATGGCTCCTAGTAGCATTTTTATGTTTTAAAAGACTCATACTACTACATTGGAAGGATACACACCCTCCAGACCTACAGGAATGGATTAATTCATTAGCAAAGACAGCCATTAATGAATGTATCAGTCATCTGAATAAGACATTACATAAATGCAAAACAGAATGGACATTCTTCTTCGACTGGCTATACAGGAGCTAAAGGACTTATTATAAAGTTTTAGGAAGCATACAGTATCTGTTTTATGTGACACTTCTATAGATAGTTACATGTTAACTTATTAACTTAAGCATGTACTGATGTAAATTTATTGTTATTCCTTCCAAATTGATTGGACTCAATGTATGTATTTTTCAAGAAAACTAAATAAAAATTGTGTGAAAAAAAAAGAAATCCCTGTAGATCTAAGAGCCCTGCAATACAAAATACAGAAATCCCTGCAGAATTGGGAGCCCTACAATACAAAATAGAGAAATCTCTGTAGATCTTGGGGCACTGCAATACAAAATACAGAAATCCCTGTAGATCTGGGAGCCCTACAATACAAAATAGAGAAATCTCTGTAGATCTTGAGGCCCTACAATACAAAATACAGAAATCTCAGTAGATCTGGTAGTCCTACGAATTCAAAATACAGAAATCCCTGTAGATCTGGGAGCCCTAAAATACAAAATACAGAAATCTCTGTACATCCGGTAGCCCTACAATACAAAATACAGAAATCTCTGTAGATCTGGGAGTCCTGCCAATAAAAAATACAGAAAACCCTGTAGATCTGGGAGCCCTACAAATACAAAATACAGAAATACCTGTAGATCTGGGAGCCCTACTATACAAAATGCAGAAATACTTGTAGATCTGGGAGCCCAACAACACAAAATACAGAAATCCTTGTAGACCAGGGAGCACAACAATACAAAATACAGAAATCCTTGAAGATCTGGGAGCCATATGAATACAAAATACAAAAATTCATGTAGCTCTGGAAGTGCTGCAATACAAAATACAGAAATACCTGATGATCTGGGAGCCCTATGAATACAAAATACATAAATCCATGAAGATCTGGCAGACCTGCAGTAAAAAATACAGAAATCCCTGTAGATCCGGGAACCCTACAATACAAAATACAGAAATCCCTGTGGATCTGAGAGCCCTGTAATACAATATACAGAAATACCTGTGGATGTGGGAGCCCTACAATACAAAATGCAGAACTTCCTGTAGATCTGGGAGTGCTGCAATACAATATGAAGATATCCCTGTAGATATGAAAGCCTTACAATACAAAATACAGAAATCCCTGTAGAGCTTGGAGCCCTGCAATACAAAATACAGCAATCCTTTTAGAGCTTGGAACCCTGCAATACAAAATACAGAAATCCTTGTAGAGCTCAGAGCCCTACAAATACAAATACAGAAATCCCTAAAGATCTTGGAGCCCTACTATAGAAAATGCAGAAATTCCTGTAGATCTTGGAGCCCTACAAAAAAAATACAGAAATCCCTGTAGATATGGGAACCCTGCAATACAAAATGCAGAAATTCCTGTAGATCAGGGAGCCCCACTACAAAATACAGAAATCCCTCTAGATCTGGGAGCCCAAAAATACAAAATACAGAAATTCCTATAGATCTGGGAGCCCTATGAATACAACATACATAAATCCCTGTAGATATGGGAGTGCTGCAATACAAAATACAGAAATCCCTGTAGACCTGGGAGTGCTGCAATACAAAATGCAGAAATTCCTGAAGATCTGGGAGCCCTACAGTACAAAATACAGAAATCCTTGTAGATCTGGGAACCCTACAATACAAAAAACAGAAATCTCGGTACATCTGGGAGCTCTGCTACAAAATACAGAAATCCTTGAAGAGCTGTTAACGCTGCAATACAAAATAAAGAAATCTCGGTTGTTCTGGGAGCACTGCAAAACAAAATACAGAAATCCCGTAAGATCTGGGATCCATGCAATACAAAATACAGAAATTCCTGTAGATTTGGGAGCCCTACAATACAGAATACAGAAATCCCTGCAGATTTGAGAGCCCTACAATACAAAATACAGAAAGCCTTGTAGATCTGAAAGCCCTACAATACAAAATACAGAAATCCCTGTAGAGTTTGGAGCCCTACAATAAAAAATAAAGAAATCCCTGTAGAGCTAGGAACCCTGAAATACAAAATAAAGAAATCCTTGTAGAGATGGGAGCCCTAAAAATACAAAATACAGAAATCCCTGTAAAGTTTGGAGCCCTGCAATAGAAAATACAGAAATACTGGTAGAGCTGGGAGCCCTACAAATACAAAATACAGAAATCCTTGTAGATCTGGGAGCCCTACAATACAAAATGCAAAAACCCCTGTAGATCTTGGAGCCCTAAAATACAAAATACAGAAATCCCTGTTGACCTTGGAGCCCTACAATACAAAATAAAGAAATCCCTATAGATATGGGAGCCCTGCAATACAAAATATATACATCCCTGTAGATCTGGGAGCCCTGCAATACAAAACACAGAAATCCTTGTAGATCTGGGAGCCCAACAATACAAAACACAGAAATTCCTGTAGATCTGGGAGCCCAACAATACAAAATACAGAAATCCCTGTAGATCTGGGAGCGCTGTATTGAATACATACTACAGAAATCCCTGTAGATCTGAGAGCCCTGCAGTACAAAGTACAGAAATCCCTCTAGGTCTGACAGACCTGCAATACAAAATACTGAAATTGTTGTAGATCAGAGAGCCCTGCAATACAAAATACAGAAATCTCTGTAGACCTAGGGGCCCTACAATACAAAATACAGAAACCTCTGTAGATCTGAGAGCACTGCAATACAAAATACAGAAATTCCTGTAGATCTGAGAGCCCTACAATATAAAATACAGAAATCCATGCAGATCTGGGAAACATAGAAACACAGAATTTGACAGCAGATAAGGACTGCTTGGCCCACCCAGTCTGCCCATTTTCCTACCTACTGGATAAGCTGCAGATCCTAGTTAACCAGCAGCCTACTTCTTCCTACCCCCACCCCCCCAGAACTGCCTTATGACTATCTCATGCATGCTTGAATTCCACCACTGATTTTGACTCCACAACCTCCTCCGGAAGGCCGTTCCATGCATCCACAACCCTCTCTGTGAAAAAATACTTCCTTAAATTACCTCTGAGCCGCCCTCCCTCTATCTTCAAATTGTGCCCTCTTGTTCTTGCACACCTCTTTTTTTGAAAGATGCTACCCTCTTGGACTTTGTTGATTCCCTTGAGGTACTTGAAAGTTTCTATCATGTCCCCCCTCTCCCTTCTTTCCTCGAGGCTATACATATTAAGCTCCTTAAGTCTCTCTTCATATGTCTTCCGGTGCAGACCCTGCACCATTTTAGTTGCCCTCCTCTGGACAGCTTCCATCTTGTCTATGTCTTTGCAGAGACTGGGTCTCCAGAACTGCACACAGTACTCCAGATGGGGTCTCACCAGCTGTCTGTACAGAGGGATAATAACTTCCTGTTTTCTACTGGTGATGCCTCTCCATATGCATCCCAGTATCCCCCCAGCCCTCCTTGCTGCCCTCTCACATTGCTTGCCTGTCTTTAGGTCATCTGATATGACTACCCCCAGGTCCCTTTCCATTTTTGTTTTTGTTAGTATCTCACCCCCCATTGTGTACTCTTCCCCTGGGTTTTTGTTTCCCAGGTGCATTACCTTGCACTTCTTAGCATTGAATCTAAGCTGCCATACATTTGACCATTCCTCTAACCTTGCCAAGTCCCTTCTCATCCTTTCCACCCCACTCTGTGCATCAACTATGTTGCAGGGAGCTCTGTGGGAGCCCTACTAATACTAAATACAGAAATCGATGTAGATCTGAGAGCCCTGCAATACAAAATACAGAAATCCCTGCAGAACTGGAAGACCTATGAATACAAAACATAGAAATATCTGTGGAACTGGGAGCCCAGCAATACAAAATACAGAACTCTCTGAGGATCTGGGAGAGCTGCAACACACAATATAGAAATCCCTGTAGATATGAGAGCCCGACAATACAAAATACAGAAATCCCTGAAGATCTGAGAGCTTGCAATACAAAATACAGAAATAACTGTAGATTTGGGAGCACTACAATACAAAATACAGAAATCCCTGTAGATCTGGTAGACATACGAATACAAAATACAGAAATCTCTGAGGATCTGGGAGAGCTGCAACACAAAATACAGAAATCCCTGTAGATCTCAGAGCCCTGAAATACAAAATATGGAAATCCACGTAGAACTTGGAGCAGTGCAAAACAAAATACAAAAATCCCTGTAGATCTGAGAACCCTGTAATACAAAATTCAGAAATCAATTTAGATCAGGGAGCCCTACAATCCTAAATACAGAAATCCCTGTAGATCTGGGAGCCCTACAATACAAGATACAGAAGTCCCTGTAAATCTGGGAGCCCTACAATACAAAATGCAGAAATTCTTGTAGATCTGGGAACCCTATGTATACAAAATACATAAAACCCTGTAGATCTTGGAGTGCTGCAATAGAAAATACAGAAATCCCTCTAGATCTAGAATCCCAACAATGCAAAATACAGAAACCGCTGCATATCTGAGAGCCCAACAATATAAAATACAGAAATCCTGTAGAGCTTGGAGCCCTACAATACAAAATGCAGAAATCCCTGTAGAGCTTGGAGCCCTGCAGTACAAGATACAGAAATTCTTGTAGAGCTCGGAACCCTACAATATAAAATACAGAAATCCCTGTAGATCTGGGAGCCCTACAATACAAAAAATGGAAATCTCTATAGATCTGCAAGCAATACAATACAAAATGCAGAAATTCATGTACATCTGGGAGCACTACAATACAAAATGCCAAACTTCTTGTAGATCTGGGAGCCCTACGAATACAAAATACATAAATCCCTGAAGATTTTGGAGCACTGCAATACAAAATACAGAAATCCCTCCAGATCTGGGATCCCTACAATACAACATAAAGAAATCCCTGCAGATCTGAGAGCCCTACAATACAAAATACAGAAAGCACTGTAGATCTGAGAGCCCTACAATACAAAATACAGAAATCCCTGTAGAGATAGGAGCCCTGTAATACAAAATGCAGAAATCCTTTTAGAGCTGGGAACCCTACAATATGAAAAACAGAAATCCCTGTAGATCTGGAGCCCTATGAATTCAAAATACAGAAACCCCTGTAGATCTGAGAGCCCTGCAGTACAAAGTACAGAAATTCCTCTAGGTCTGACAGACCTGCAATACAAAATACTGAAATTGCTGTAGATCGAAGAGCCCTGCAATACAAAATACAGAAATCTCTGTAGATCTAGGGGCCCTATGAATTCAAAATACAGAAATCCCTGTAGTTCTGAGAGCCCTGCAGCACAAAGTACAGAAATTCCTCTAGATCTGACAGACCTGCAATACAAAATACTGAATTCACAGTAGATCGGAGAGTCCTACAATACAAAATACAGAAATCTCTGTAGATCTAGGGGCCCTACAAAACAAAATACTTAAATCTCTGTAGATCTGGGAGTAATGCTATACAAAATACAGAAACCTCAATAGATCTGAGAGCACTGCAGTACAAAATACAGAAATCCCTGTAGATCTGAGAGCCCTGCAATATAAGATACAGAAATCCATGCAGATCTGGGAGACCTACTAATACTAAACATAGAAATCGCTGCAGATCTGAGAGCACTTCAATACAAAATACAGAAATCCCAGAGGAAATGGTAGACCTATGAATACAAAACACAGAAATCTCTGTGGATCTGGGAGCCCAGCAATGCAAAATACAGAACTCTTTGAGGATCTGGGAGAGCTGCAACACAAAATATAGAAATCCCTGTAGATATGAGAGCCCTACAATACAAAATACAGAAATCCCTTTAGATCTGAGAGCTTGCAATACAAAATACAGAAATCCCTGTAGATATCAGAGCCCTGCAATACAAAATAGGGAAATTCACGTAGAACTTGGAGCAGTGCAATACAAAGTACAGAAATCCCTGTAGATCTGAGAACCCTGCAATACAAAATACAGAAATCCCTTTAGATCTGAGAGCTTGCAATACAAAATACAGAAATCCCTGTAGATATCAGAGCCCTGCAATACAAAATAGGGAAATTCAAGTAGAACTTGGAGCAGTGCAATACAAAATACATAAATTCCTGTAGATCTGGGAGCCCTATGTATACAAAATACACAAATTCCTGTAGAGCTTGAAGCCCTACAATACAAAATATAGAAATCCCTGTAAAGTTTGGAGCCTTGCAATAGAAAATACAGAAATACTGGTAGAGCTGGGAGCCCTACAACTACAAAATACAGAAATCCTTGTGGATCTTGGAGCCCTACAATACAAAATGCAAAAATCCCTGTAGATCTGGGAGCCCTAAAATACAAAATACAGAAATCCCTGTAGATCTTGGAGCACTACAATACAAAATACTGAAATCCCTATAGATCAGGGAGCCCGACAATACAAAATATGTGCATCCCTGTACATCTGGAAGGGCTGCAATACAAAATACAGAAATCCCTGTAGATCTGGGAGCCCTGCAATACAAAATACAGAAATACTTGCAGATCAGGGAGACCTGCTACAAAACACAGAAATCCTTGTAGATCTGGGAGCCAACAATACAAAACACAGAAATCCCTGTAGATCTGGGAGCCCAACAATACAAAATACAGAAATCCCTGTAGATCTGGGAGTGCTGCAATACATACTACAGAAATCCCTGTAGATCTGGGAGCCCTACAGTACAAAACACAGAAATCCCTGTAGATCTGGGAACCCTACAATACAAAATACAGAAATCCCTGTAGATATGGAGCCCTATGATTACAAAATACAGATATCCCGGAAGATCTGAGAGCCCAGCATTACAAAGTAGAGAAATCCCTGTTGATCTGAGAGCCCTGCAATACAAAATACAGAAATAGCTGTAGATTGGAGAGCCCTGCAATGCAAAATGCATAAATCCCTGTAGATCTGGGAGTGCTGCAATGCATTTTACAGAAATCCTGCAGATCTGGGAGCCCTACAGTACAAAATACAGAAATCCCTGTAGATGAGGGAACCCTACAGTACAAAATACAGAAATCCCTGTAGATCTGGAGCCCTATGAATTCAAAATACAGAAATCCCTGCAGATCTGAGAGCCCTGCAGTACAAAGTACAGAAATCCCTCTAGGTCTGACAGACCTGCAATACAAAATACTGAAATCGCTGTAGATCGGAGAGCCCTGCAATACAAAATACAGAAATCTCTGTAAATCTAGGGGCCCTGCAATACAAAATGCAGAAACCTCTATAGATCTGGGAACACTGCAATACAAAATAAAGAAATCCCTGTAGATCTGAGAGTCCTGCAATATAAAATACAGAAATCCATGCAGATCTGGGAGCCCTACTAATACAAAACATAGATATCACTGTAGATCTGAGAGCACTTCAATACAAAATGCAGAAATCCCTGCAGAACTGGTAGACCTATGAATACAAAACACAGAAATCTCTGTGGATCTGGGAGCCCAGAAAAACAAAATACAGAACTCTCTGAGGATCTGGGAGAGCTGCAACACAAAATATAGAAATCCCTGTAGATATGAGAGCCGTACAATACAAAATACAGAAATCCCTGTAGATCTCAGAGCCCTGCAAAACAAAATATGGAAATCAACATAGAACTTGGAGCAGTGCAATACAAAATACAGAAATCCCTGTAGATCTGAGAACCCTGCAATACAAAATACAGAAATCCCTTTAGATCTGAGAGCTTGCAATACAAAATACAGAAATCCCTGAAGATCTCCGAGCCCTGCAATACAAAATATGGAAATCCACGTAGAACTTGGAGCAGTGCAATACAAAATACAGAAATCCTTGTAGATCTGAGAACCCTGCAATACAAAATACAGAAATCCCTTTAGATCTGAGAGCTTGCAATACAAAATACAGAAATCCCTGTAGATCTCAGAGCCCTGCAATACAAAATATGGAAATCCACGTAGAACTTGGAGTAGTGCAATTCAAAATACAGAAATCTCTGTATATCTGAGAACCCTGCAATTCAAAATACAGAAATCCCTGTTGATCTGGTAGACCTATGAATAGAAAACACAGAAATCTCTGTGGATGTGGGAGCCCAGCAATACAAAATACAGAATTCTCTGAGGATCTGGGAGAGCAGCAACACACAATATAGAAATCCCTGTAGATATGAGAGCCCGACAAAACAAAATACAGAAATCCCTGAAGATCTGAGAGCTTGAAATGCAAAATACAGAAATTACTGTAGATTTGGGAGCACTGCAATACAAACTACAGAAATCCCTGTAGATCTGGTAGACCTACGAATACAAAATACAGAAATCTCTGAGGATCTGGGAGAGCTGCAACACAAAATACAGAAATCCCTGTAGATCTCAGAGCCCTGCAATACAAAATATGGAAATCCACGTAGAACTTGGAGCAGTGCAATACAAAATACAAAATTCCCTGTAGATCTGAGAACTCTGCAATACAAAATTCAGAAATCAATGTAGATCAGGGAGCCCTACAATCCTAAATACAGAAATCCCTGTAGATCTGGGAGCCCTACAATTCAAAATGCAAAAATTCTTGTAGATCTGGGAACCCTACGTGTACAAAATACATAAATCCCTGTAGATCTTGGAGTGCTGCAATACAAAATACAGAAATCCCTCTAGATCTAGAATCCAGACAATGCAAAATACAGAAACCGCTGCATATCTGAGAGCCCAACAATATAAAATACAGAAATCCAAGTAGAGCTTGGAGCCCTACAGTACAACATGCAGAAATCCCTGATGAGCTTGGAGCCCTGCAGTACAAGATACAGAAATTCTTGTAGAGCTCGGAACCCTACAATATAAAATACAGAAAGCCCTGTAGATCTGGGAGCCCTACAATACAAAAAATGGAAATCTCTATAGATCTGCAAGCAATACAATACAAAATGCAGAAATTCATATACATCTGGGAGCACTACAATACAAAATGCCAAACTTCTTGTAGATCTGGGAGCCTACGAATACAAAATACATAAATCCTGAAGATTTTGGAGCACTGCAATACAAAATACAGAAATCCTCCAGATCTGGGATCCTACAATACAACATAAAGAAATCCCTGCAGATCTGAGGCCTACAATACAAAATACAGAAAGCACTGTAGATCTGAGAGCCCTACAATACAAAATACAGAAATCCCTGTAGAGATAGGAGCCCTGTAATACAAAATGCAGAAATCCTTTTAGAGCTGGGAACCCTACAATATGAAAAACAGAAATCCCTGTAGATCTGGAGCCCTACAAATTCAAAATACAGAAACCCGTGTAGATCTGAGAGCCCTGCAGTACAAAGTACAGAAATCCCTCTAGGTCTGACAGACCTGCAATACAAAATACTGAAATTGCTGTAGATCGAAGAGCCCTGTAATACAAAATACAGAAATCTCTGTAGATCTAGGGGCCCTACAATACAAAATACAGAAACCTCAATAGATCTGAGAGCATTGCAGTACAAAATACAGAAATCCCTGAAGAAATGGTAGACCTATGAATACAAAACACAGAAATCTCTGTGGATCTGGGAGCCCAGCAATGCAAAATACAGAACTCTTTGAGGATCTGGGAGAGCTGCAACACAAAATATAGAAATCCCTGTAGATATGAGAGCCCTACAATACAAAATACAGAAATCCCTGTAGATCTGAGAGCTTGCAATACAAAATACAGAAATCCCTGTAGATCTGAGAACCCTGCATAAAAAATACAGAAATCCCTTTAGATCCGAGAGCTTGCAATACAAAATACAGAAATCCCTGAAGATCTTAGAGCCCTGCAATACAAAACATGGAAATCCACGTAGAACTTGGAGCAGTGCAATACAAAATACAGAAATCCCTGTAGATCTGAGAACCCTGCAATACAAAATACAGAAATCCCTTTAGATCTGAGAGCTTGCAATACAAAATACAGAAATCCCTGAAGATATCAGAGCCCTGCAATACAAAATAGGGAAATCCAAGAAGAACTTGGAGCAGTGCAATACAAAATAGATAAATTCCTGTAGATCTGGGAGCCCTATGTATACAAAATACACAAATTCCTGTAGAGCTTGAAGCCCTACAATACAAAATATAGAAATCCCTGTAAAGTTTGGAGCCTTGCAATAGAAATACAGAAATACTGGTAGAGCTGGGAGCCCTACAACTACAAAATACAGAAATCCTTGTGGATCTGGAGCCCTACAATACAAAATGCAAAATCCTGTAGATCTGGGGCCCTAAAATACAAAATACAGAAATCCCTGTAGACCTTGGAGCACTACAATACAAAATACAGAAATCCCTATAGATCAGGGAGCCCTACAATACAAAATATGTGCATCCCTGTAGATCTGGAAGGGCTGCAATACAAAATACAGAAATCCCTGTAGATCTGGGAGCCATGCAATACAAAATACAGAAATACTTGTAGATCAGGGAGACCTGCTACAAAACACAGAAATCCTTGTAGATCTGGGAGCCAACAATACACAACACAGAAATCCTGTAGATCTGGGGGCCCAACAATACAAAATACAGAAATCCCTGTAGATCTGGGGTGCTGCAATACATACTACAGAAATCCCTGTAGAATCTGGGAGCCCCACAGTACAAAACACAGAAATCTCTGTAGATCTGGGAACCCTACAATAAAAATACAGAAATCCCTGTAGATATGGAGCCTATGATTTTAAAATACAGACATCCCGGAAGATCTGAGAGCCCAACATTACAAAGTAGAGAAATCCTGTAGATCTGAGAGCCCTGCAATACAAAATACAGAAATCACTGTAGATTGGAGAGCCTGCAATGCAAAATGCATAAATCCTGTAGATCTGGAGTGCTGCAATACGTTTACAGAAATCCTGCAGATCTGGGAGCCCTACAGTACAAAATACAGAAATCCCTGTAGATGAGGGAACCCTACAGTACAAAATACAGAAATCCCTGTAGATCTGGAGCCCTATGAATTCAAAATACAGAAATCCCTGTAGTTCTGAGAGCCCTGCAGTACAAAGTACAGAAATCCCTCTAGGTCTGACAGACCTGCAATACAAAATACTGAAATTGCTGTAGATCGGAGAGCCCTGCAATACAAAATACAGAAATCTCTGTAGATCTAGGGGCCCTACAATACAAAATGCAGAAACCTCTATAGATCTGGGAACACTGCAATACAAAATAAAGAAATCCCTGTAGATCTGAGAGCCCTGCAATATAAAATAGAGAAATCCATGCAGATCTGGGAGCCCTACTAATACAAAACATAGATATCACTGTAGATCTGAGAGCACTTCAATACAAAATGCAGAAATCCCTGCAGAAACTGGTAGACCTATGAATACAAACACAGAAATCTCTGTGGATCTAGGAGCCCAACAAACAAAATACAGAACTCTCTGAGGATCTGGGAGAGCTGCAACACAAATATAGAAATCCCTGTAGATATGAGAGGCAGTACAATACAAAATACAGAAATCCGTGTAGATCTCAGAGCCCTGCAATACAAAATATGAAATCAACATAGAACTTGGAGCAGTGCAATACAATACAGAAATCCTGTAGATCTGAGAACCCACCAATACAAAATACAGAAATCCCTATAGATCTGAAGCTTGCAATACAAAATACAGAAATCCCTGAAGATCTCAGAGCCCTGCAATACAAAATAGGAAATCCACGTAGAGACTTGGAGCAGTGCAATACAAAAATACAGAAATCCCTGTAGATCTGAGAACCCTGCAATACAAAATACAGAAATCCTTAGATCTGAGAGCTTGCAATACAAAATACAGAAATCCTGTAGATCTCAGAGCCCTGCAATACAAAATATGAAATCCACGTAGAACTTGGAGCAGTGCAATCAAAATACAGAAATCTCTGTAGATCTGAGAACCCTGCAATTCAAATACAGAAATCCATGTTGATCTGGTAGACCTATGAATAGAAAACACAGAAATCTCTGTGGATGTGGAGCCCAACAATCACAAAATACAGAACTCTGAGGGATCTGGGAGAGCAACACACAATATAGAATCCTGTAGATATGAGGCCGACAATACAAAATACAGAAATCCCTGAAGATCTGAGAGCTTGCAGTACAAATACAGAAGTTACTGTAGATTTGGAGCACTGCAATACAAATACAGAATCCTGTAGATCTAGTAGACCTACAAATACAAAATACAGAAATCTCTGAGGATCTGGAGAGCTGCAACATAAAATACAGAAATCCTGTAGATCTCAGAGCCTACAATACAAAATATAGAAATCCACGTAGAACTTGGAGCAGTGCAATACAAAATACAAAAATCCTCTAGATCTGAGAACTCTGCAATACAAAATTCAGAAATCAATGTAGATCAGGGAGCCCTACAATCCTAAATACAGAAATCCTGTAGATCTGGGAGCCTACAATTCAAAAATGCAGAAATTCTAGTAGATCTGGGAACCCTACATATACAAAATACATAAATCCCTATGGATCTTGGAGTGCTGCAATACAAAATACAGAAATCCTCTAGATCTAGAATCCAGACAATGCAAAATACAGAAACCACTCATATCCTGAGAGCCTACAATATAAAATACAGAAATCCCTGTAGAGCTTGGAGCCCTACAGTACAACATGCAGAAATCCCTCAAGAGCTTGGAGCCCTGCAGTACAAGATACAGAAATTCTTGTAGAGCTCAGAACCCTACAATATAAAATACAGAAATCCCTGTAGATCTGGGAGCCCTACAACACAAAAAAATGAAAATCCCTATAGATCTGCGAGCCCTACAAGACAAAATGCAGAAATTCCTGTACATCTGGGAGCACTACAATACAAAATTCAAAACTTCTTGTAGATCTGGGAGCCCTACGAATACACAATACATAAATCCCTGTAGATCTTGGAGCACTGCAATACAAAATACAGAAATCCCTCCAGATCCCTGCAATACAACATAAAGGAATCCCTGCAGATCTGAGAGCCCTACAATACAAAATACAGAAATCCCTGTAGAGATAGGAGCCCTGTAATACAAAATGCAGAAATCCTTTTAGAGCTGGGAACTCTACAATATAAAATACAGAAATCCCTGTAGATCTGGGAGCCACCATATAAAATAAAGAAACCCCTACAGATCTGGGAGCCCTGCAATACAAAATCCAGAAATACTTTAGTTCTGGGGCCTACAGTACAAAATAAGAAATCCTAGCAGGTCAAGGGCCCTCGATACAAAATACAGAAACTCCTGTAGATATGGGAGCCCAACAATACAAAATACATAAATTCCTGTAGATCTGGGAGCCCTATGTATACAAATACACAAATCCTGTAGAGCTTGAAGCCCTACAATACAAAATGCAGAAATCTATGTAAGGTTTGGAGCTTGCAATAGAAAATACGAAATACTGGAAGAGCTGGAAGCCTACAACTACAAAATACAGAAATCCTTGTGGATCTGGGAGCCTACAATACAAAATGCAAAAATCCCTGTAGATCTGGGAGCCTAAAATACAAAATACAGAAATCCTGTAGACCTTGGAGCACTACAATACAAAATACAGAAATCCCTATACAGATCTGGAGCCCTACAATACAAAATATATGCATCCCTGTAGATCTGGGGCTGCAATACAAATACAGAAATCCCTGTAGATCTGGAGCCCTGCAATACAAAATACAGAAATACTTGTAGATCTGAGAGCCCTGCTACAAAACACAGAAATCCTTGTGAATCTGGGAGCCCAACAATACAAAACACAGAAATCCCAGTAGATCTGGGAGCCCAACAATACAAAATACAGAAATCCCTGTAGATCTGGGAGTGCTGCAATACATACTACAGAAATCCCTGAAGATCTGGAGCCCTACAGTACAAAACACAGAAATCCTGTAGATCTTGGACCCTACAATACAAAATACAGAAATCCCTGTAGATATGGAGCCCTATGATTACAAAAAACAGACATCCCGGAAGATCAGAGAGCCCACATTACAAGTAGAAATCCCTGTAGATCTGAGAGCCCTGCAATACAAAATACAGAAATCGCTGTAGATTGGACAGCCCTGCAATGCAAAATGCATAAATCCCTGTAGATCTGGGAGTGCTGCAATGCATATTACAGAAATCCTGCAGATCTGGGAGCCCTACAGTACAAAATACAGAAATCCCTGTAGATGAGGGAACCCTACAGTACAAAATGCAGAAATCCCAGTAGATCTGGAGCCCTATGAATTCAAAATACAGAAATCCCTGTAGATCTGAGAGCCCTGCAGTACAAAGTACAGAAATCCTCTAGGTCTTACAGACCTGCAATACAAAATACTGAAATCGCTGTAGATCGGAGAGCCCTGCAATACAAAATACAGAAATCTCTGTAGATCTAGGGGCCCTACAATACAAAATACAGAAACCTCTATAGATCTGGAAGCACTGCAATACAAAATAAAGAAATCCCTGTAGATCTTAGAGTCCTGCAATATACAATACAGAAATCCATGCAGATCTGGGAGCCCTACTAATACTAAACATAGATATCACTGTAGATCTGAGAGCACTTCAATACAAAATACAGAAATCCCTGCAGAACTGGTAGACCTATGAATACAAAACACAGAAATCTCTGTGGATCTGGGAGCCCAGCAAAACAAAATACAGAACTCTCTGAGGATCTGGGAGAGCTGCAACACAAAATATAGAAATCCCTGTAGATATGAGAGCCATACAATACAAAATACAGAAATCCCTGAAGATCTGAGAGCTTGCAATACAAAATACAGAAATCCCTGTAGATCTCAGGGCCCTGCAAAACAAAATATGGAAATCAACGTAGAACTTGGAGCAGTGCAATACAAAATACAGAAATCCCTGTAGATCTGAGAACCCTGCAATACAAAATACAGAAATCCCTGAAGATCTCAGAGCCCTGCAATACAAAATACAGAAATCCCTGTAGAGATAGGAGCCCTGTAATACAAAATACAGAAATCCTTTTAGAGCTGGGAACCCTACAATATAAAATACAGAAATCCCTGTAGATCTGGGAGCCCTACCATATAAAATAAAGAAACCCCTATAGAGCTGGGAGCCCTGCAATACAAAATCCAGAAATACTTGTAGATCTGGGAGCCCTACAGTACAAAATAGAAAAATCCCTGTAGGTCTGGGAGCCCTGCTACAAAATACAGAAATCCCTGTAGATATGGGAGCCCAATAATACAAAATACATAAATTCCTGTAGATCTGGGAGCCCTATGTATAGAAAATACACAAATCCCTGTAGAGCTTGAAGCCCTACAATACAAAATACAGAAATTGCTGTAAAGTTTGGAGCCTTGCAATAGAAAATACAGAAATACTGGAAGAGCTGGGAGCCCTACAACTACAAAATACAGAAATCCTTGTGGATCTGGGAGCCCTACAATACAAAATACAAAAATCCCTGTAGATCTGGGAGCCCTAAAATACAAAATACAGAAATCCCTGTAGACCTTAGCCCTACAATACAAAATACGAAATCCCTATAGATCTGGGAGCGCTACAATACAAAATATATGCATCCCTGTAGATCTGGGAGCGCTGCAATACAAAATACAGAAATCCCTGTAGATCTGGGAGTGCTGCAATACATACTACAGAAATCCCTGTAGATCTGGGAACCCTACAGTACAAAACACAGAAATCCCTGTAGATCTGGGAACCCTACAATACAAAATACAGAAATCCCTGTAGATATGGAGCCCTATGATTATAAAATACAGACATCCCGGTAGATCTGAGAGCCCAGCATTACAAAGTAGAGAAATCCCTGTAGATCTGAGAGCCCTGCAATACAAAATACAGAAATCACTGTAGATTGGAGAGCCCTGCAATGCAAAATGCATAAATCCCTGTAGATCTGGGAGTGCTGCAATGCATATTACAGAAATCCTGCAGATCTGGGAGCCCTACAGTACAAAATACAGAAATCCCTGTAGATGAGAGAACCCTACGAATTCAAAATACAGAAATCCCAGTAGATCTGAGAGCCCTGCAGTACAAAGTACAGAAATCCCTCTAGGTCTGACAGACCTGCAATAAAAAATACTGAAATCGCTGTAGATCGGAGAGCCCTGCCATACAAAATACTGAAATCTCTGTAGATCTAGGGGCCCTTCAATACAAAATACAGAAACCTCTGTAGATCTGAGAGCCCTGCAATATAAAATACAGAAATCCATGCAGATCTGGGAGCCCTACTAATACAATGGCCCAGATATTCAAACTGCGCTCAAAACTAGCGTAACAGCAGGAGCAAGCACAAACCAGTTGTGCAAATGCGCAACAGGTGCGATATTCAAACATGGAGCAGAGCAAATTGCGCAAGCAACCAATGTCTGAATATCACACATACTGCGACATCGCGCAACCAGGAAGGAGAAGCTGAGCCAAAATGTTGCGCTATGGAGCAACCAGGAAGCTCAGCTGAGCATTCCAGACTGCCATAAGCACAGCACAGCCCCCAGAGCAATGGAACTGCACATCAGGAGGCAGGCTGGGGCCCACCGCCAGCCATGCCACACATGGGCACAGGAACACACTGCAGAACCCACACCACACCTGCACCCCAAGCACAGCATCACTGGGGGTGGGGCGGATGAACCTCACTTGCCCATGGGGACAAGCCAACACAGCATAGCAGAGCCAACACCCCAGCACAACCTCTGGCAGGCTGAGAGTGCACACACAGGGGTTGACAACCACAGTGCACATCAGCCCCCCATATGCCTAGCAACACACCCTGCACTGTGACCCAAGACACCACCTATGTGCAGTGACCGGCACTGCAGGAAACCATGCATCCCCAGCACACGTCAACCCGTGCAGCACAGAAGCCTACAAGCCAGACACACTCTGTGCACCCAGCAGTGGGTGGCAGCAGATGGCAAGACCTACAGAAAGTCACTGCCATGCTGGAGATACCCCCCATGCACACACACACACACACACACACACCCAGGACCATACCACCCCAGACGGCATGCACACTGCAACTGAGCAACCATAGCCAGCTGCAAATCAGAGACCAACACAGTATTCATATCAAAATATCAATGTATTATAAAAATGTAAATAACCAAACCAACAGAGGAACTATTTACAGGGGGTAGGGGTACAAGGTAGGGGTGGGCAAGGGAGGGATGAACAACTTGGAGGAAGGAGGGTGGGAGGGATGGGTGAAGTGGGAAGAATCGGGCTTAAGGCCTAGCAGGACAGTCCTCCTCTGCCTGGTGCCATCGTGGTTGGCTCCGCCTCCTCCTGAGGCCATGGCGCTGGATGTTTTCCAGGATTGCCGTGTGGGCCGATGTCACCTGGTGGATCTGCCGCAGGGTACACTCGACGCGACATAACACAGTCAGGCCTAGGAAAACGGGAACATAGTCACGGCTGTGACTGACCACAACCCTGGAACACCACCCAACCTGCAAGCCACAGCCCAATGTCCCACCTTTGATGGCATCACCCACTCACAGTGAACATACACATGGCCATCATAAACAGGTGGCACCAGCTATGTGCACCACTGCCCACACACTGCCACGTCCATCACAGTACAAACAAGGCTGGCAAGTGACATGGCAACGTGGTGCGATGCCAGTTACACAGCTATGTGCCCAGTGCATGCCTGGACCACCAGTGACGCATACACAGATGTGCTGTGATACTGCACAGTGATGCATGTCACCTGTGTCGTGCCTACATACATAGATACATGAACGGTGTCGTCAGATAGGGCCTATGGCAAACCCAGTCTGTCCATATGAGCTTGTCAGTTCACTTTGTTCCCTAGAGTCTGTTGCCTTACCCCTGATCTCCAGATCTCTTCACGTCTGTCCCCTGCAGTCTGAAATCCCATGATTGTGTCAGCCCCCACCACTTCCTCTGGCAGGGTGTTTCACCTGTCCACCACCCGCTCTGTGAAGACAGTCCTTCTCCATGTGTCCTCTGAATCGTCCTCCCTCCATTGTCATCCCATGCCCTCTAGTCCTGGAACATCTTTTTTACTTCAAAAAGTGTGTCCCGCACCCTGATCCCCCTGTAAGATACCTGTATGTCTCCATCATATCCCCTCACTCCCCCTCCCCTCCAAGGAGTACATGTTCAGTTCCTTTAACCTGTCATCATAGGACCCGTGATGCAAGCCATGCACCATCTTTGTTGCCCTCCTCTGAACCTTCTCTGCCCACTCTACGTCCTTACATAGGTATGGTCTCCAGAAATGCACACCGTACTCCAGGTGGGGCCTCACTAGTGTCTTGTATAGTGGAATCATGACCTCCCCTTTCCTGCATGGTTGTATTGTTCAGGGCTACTGGTCTCCCCCCCAGCATGCAATAGCATCCATGAAGTCATGATACTCACACTGCTCAAGCAGCTCTGTCTGCCGCTGTTGCTGCTGCTGTTGCTGCCGCTGCTGCTGCTGCTATTGGGGTGGAACCCCTGCTGGCACCGAGTCCCTGGCACGGACCTCAGCAACGTGGGCCCGCATCCTCACATCCTAGCCTGTGAGAGACATATGTTGAGACAAACATCAGTGTGACTCAAAAGCAGAGTGCCCCCTGCCCCAGTGAGAGTGCCTTCCCACACAGCCATAACCATCCATCGCACAGCTGCACACACTGACACAGCCAACCATGGCCGAGCTGGCACATATGCACAGCCACCCAAGCACACACACACCTCTACAGAGAATATAGGTGCATAGATGGTACACTCACCTGGCCTAGGCACCACGCCCCACCTGGCACGTGCCCGCAGCCTGGCCAACATGTCTGGCTCCCTCTGGCGGAGGTCACTGTAGCGGTGCCGACACTGCTCAGCAGACCGGCCCCATCCAGTGACCTCCACCAGGTCAGTGGCCACTTGCTGCCACACCTGCGTCCTCGCCATGGTGAGGGGGGCCTCACCATAGAGTGCCTCACAGTGGGGCTCCACCAGGGCCACCAGGTTGGCCACCTCCAGTGGGCTCCAACTCACTGCCCTCCTCCTAGCCATCTCAGCCAGTTTACAGCAGGCAATATGGCACTCCGCTGCACCGTAACCCGCGTGGAGTTGTTGCGATGGAGACCACCACAGGCTCAATCGCTGTTAGAACAGCGCCGTCACTTCACATAGCGCTGTCACCAGACAGTGCAATAGGGACGTACACATGGCATGCGAACAGCGCCAGGGGGCAGAGGGCATACACAAGGTCACGGCAATGATGCAAGGCTACGCACAGCGCCATCGGACGTATAGGGATCCTGCGCGACTGCCAAGCTGCGTACCAGTGCCACAGTGGCCTATGGCGTAGTAGTGCCACAGCACCATATAGTGCCCAGTGCTGTAGCACCACTGGCACAATGGTGGCCATGGCCTGGGTACTATCGCCGCTCAGCAGGTCTGCAGCGCGATAGACGCATGCGTAAGCTGACTGGGCATGCGCAATGCAGTGTAGCATGCAGGCACAAATCTGCGCCATTGGCTCAGCTGGCCCTTCCATATTGCACAAAACGCAAATTCGCGATATTCAGCCGACATATGCAAATCATTCAATCAGCCATTCAAAGGCGCAGTGGTGCGATTAGCATGTCATTAAGGTTGCACCACTCATTTGCATGTGTTGCGCTATAAAAATTCGACAGTGGGTTGTGCTGGCCAGATTCGGTTACTGCAGGTGAGAAGTGAGTTACATGCTGTGTGATGCTCAGGACAATGCTCATGGGCAGGGGTACCAGAGGATGATAAAAGCTGAGGGGCTGAGAATCAAAGGCACTTAGAAAGGGACAAGGCACTTTTTCTATGTAGTATCTGCCATACGGAGAAAAGCGTGGGGGCTTCCGCCCCAGGGCCACCCTATGCTCATGGGAAATGTTGTAGACTGCACAGTGACAGGTGTCCACTTCCACCCATACAGATCACATGACTGACCAGAGCCAAGGTGAGGGTGAGGATGGCGGGCATAGGAGGAGGCCGAACTTCACAGCGGCAGAGACGGAGGCTCTCTTCCAGGCCTACCTGGAGGATGAGCCACTATTGAGAGGACGGAGGGGCACCCCTCAGGAACGTGCAGCTGCATGGGAGGGGGTAGCTCGGGCCATCAACCTGCACGGAAGCCACCAGTGCTCCATGCAGGAATGCAAGAAGAAGATGGGGACTGACCGCAGGAGGCTGAAGGAGAAGGTGGCAGCCTTCAGGGCAGCACATGCTGGCACTGGTGGGGGCCTGCCAGTGGTGTTGCAGCTGACCCCAATGGAGGAGACACTGGTCGCCGCCATGCAGCCGAGTGCCATTGCGGGCGTACCAGGTGGAGGATTCCAGACAGGTGGAAGCCCATCACTGCACGGTATGACATGGTGGTGGTGTTGGGGGGGGCGGTTGTTCACATGCACTCACATGTATTCTTTTTCTGTTACAGATCCTGTTCGTCTTCAGGAGACGGTGGTGGTGGTGGGTCCAGACAGTGATGCAGACCTGCTGGACGTGGAGGAGGGACCATCCACCTCTGCCACCAGCCAGCAGGCACTGCAGCAGCATGCACGCTGGGCCAACAACTCTGGTGTCAGTGATACGGGTGCGGGGGGTGCACAGCCTGTGTCTCAGCAGTCTGGCATGCAGGAATGCCAGCATGCTGTGCCTATGGCAGTGGCACGTACCTGCACCATTGATGATAGCAGGCCTGCAATGGGCAGTGATAGGTGTGTGTCCCATGACGGACACATGGCATGCCAGCATGTGCCCCTGGGCCTTCCTGGTTCACACCTGTGTACCAGCATGCTGGCACAGTCCCAGGCTGTGCCTGTCAGCACTGGTGGGGCAGCACTGGTGGCTGTGCAGGTGTCCGGCACTGTTGCCAGCATGGAGGTGGAACAGGTGGACCTGGGGGCTCAGCAGTTGGAGGGGCGGCAGTAGCAGTCGCACACCAGGTCTGGGGGTACAGTGTCAAGCAGTGGCACATGTCCACCGCCCTTTGATCCACCCATACCTGGTCCTGGTGAACAGCGCCCACCCTCAAGGGGTGCTGTGCACCGGGACCGTCCACACCCTGGGGGTCACGATGCCATTGGGGCACAGTACCCATTGGACGCACACACCCACCTGCTGCAGGAATCAGTACAGCTGCAGGGGTGGGTTGCAAGGTCCGTGGAGGCACTGTCTGTGTCTGTGGAGCGGCACAGCAGGGAGTGTGCTCGGGACCGAGCCGAGCTGGTCCTTATGCGGATGGATGTGACCGCCACCATTGACAGGCTGACCCAGGCAGTGGTCTCTGTCGCGGACGCATTGCGCACACTGTCAGGTGCCCCTGTACTGCACACCCCACACAGTGCACTCTCCACTCCCCGTTCCCAGCATCGTGTGACACCATGCCTGTCGATGCCGGGTTCTGCTGTGGGCATCCCGAGCACCCCGGTGCACGTTTGTTCGGCATGATGCAGACCCCTGTGCGGGCAAGGTCACGTTCGTGCAGTGGGACCCCTGGTGGTGCAACAGTGCCACCCCATGTGGCCCCTGCTCAGCCTGCCAGTGCTGCTGGGCCATGGTGGGGCCACCCACGCATCCGTGGTGGCTGTGGGACAGTGCTACATGACTGAGCTGTCTCCCAGTGCAGGCCCTGTCTGGTGCTGCCCTGTGTGCAATGTGTGTCATGGTGGGCAGTGCACTGCTGGGTGCTCTGCTCACTCACGCAACACGGACCACCTGCACACTCTCCCAACTGCTGTCCACAGGTGCGTGTGCATGATGATGCCTGCATTGCACTGTACACCAAGGTGCAAGGGTGCCCAGGTCCTGACACCGTGCTTGGAGCGGTACAGGTGGTGGGGGTGGTCGGTGGTGCTGTGTGTTGGCAATGTCATTTCTGCAGTGCTGTGCTTCTGCCCATGTACGCTGCCTGGTGTGTGTGTGTGTCCATATGAGTGCTCACCCCTCCCTGATGGTGTGTTGGTATGCCTGGAACCTTCAACTCCCCTGACCTTCATGCACGGTGTGTTCCCCTGTGTGCCTGTGGTTTGCACATGGACAGTGTTGCTTGCACATGTCCCCTTGACTTACCTGTGCTGGGTGTAGTGCTCTTCTGCAATGGTGTCCCGGTGCAGCTGGGCCTGCCGGGTCAGTCGGGGGTCCCTCCATCCTAGGGGGGGCTGCTCATCACCAACATCACCGGCACCACTGGCATCCCCATCGCTGTCCCCCTCTTCGACCTGTACGGCTATCCCATGGTCTTTGGCCATGTTGTGCAGGATGCAACAGGCCAGGAATATCCCACAGGCCTTTTGGGGCTGTACTGTAGGGCACCACCGGAGCTGTCTAGGCATCGGAAGTGTGCCTTGAGCATCCCAAACACCTGCTCTATGATGTTACATGTTGTGGCATGTGTCTTATTGAAGCATAGCTGCGCTGGGGTCGTGGGGCACCGGTACGGTGTGAACAGCCAGGGACGGAGTGGGTATCCACAGTCACCTGTGTGGAGATAGTAGAGAGCAGTGTCATGTCAGGTCCATATTGCCCATATCCTTGTGTGCCACTACCATGGCACCTGTGTCATTCTCACCCTTGCCCAGAGTTTGCATTCCATACATGTGTACTCAACCACTAGATGACCCGTGGGGATGTCCCCACTCTTGAATCGATGGCACAGTGCAGACTGGTGCCATATGAAGGCATCATGTGCTCTGCCAGGGTGTGTGGCACAGACATTGATAATGCGCCCAGTGGCATCACACACCACCTGGCAGTTGACACTGGAAAACCCCTTTTTGTTCCGATATGCCTGGCCATCGGGGCCAGGTGGCGTGTCGAATGGCCACATGGGTGAAGTCTATGGCCCCTAGCATGCCAGGCATACGTGCTACCCTGTGGAACTCCTGCATGTTTGCTGTACGCTCTGCCGCGGTGCTGGGGAAATGGATGTACTCCGCAGCATGAGGCAGCAGTGTGCTGAGGAATTGGGTGAGGATGCGTGATGTGTCCGACTGTGTAATGCCTGTGGTGTCCCCTGTCGGCCTCTGGTAGGTGCCCGTGGCAAGCAGGCACATGCAGGCTGTCACCTTGGTCTCCACAGACAGAGCGTGACTCCGTCGTGAGGGTGCCTGCATCACATCACTGCACAGCTCACAGAGCCGTCTCAGTATTGCCCTGTTCAGGTGGTACGGCCACGATCTCGACATCTGTGTACAGCTCGGAAGCTGATGCGGGCAGGCCACCGCCTGTCGGGGAACGCCGCCAATGGGCCCCTCCGCGGCCACGTCCCCTGCAGCATGGTGTCTCATCCCCTCATTACAGCTTCCATGTGGGCTGGCACTATCCATCTCCCTGGCTTCTGCCCCCGGCTGCTGTTCCTGTGTTACCCCCGCTGCCCCCACTGCTGCTTCCACTGCACCAGGCACCCCCCGCTGGCCTCTCTGTCCTCCTGGACCCACTGTCCCTGTCTGCCCTTCCAGCTTCTGTCTCTCTCTCTGTCTCTCTCCCCCAGTTTGCGGCCTGCTAGGGTTCTTGCGCCGCTTCCTTGAGCCTTTTTATTTTGGCTCAATTCCACTACTGCGCAACTTCCGGCTGAGCCACTCTTGCGCATTGCGCAAGTGTTCGAATATCGCATTGCGCACTTTATGCATGGACCCGCCCCCTTTGGTTGCGCATGCCTTCATTTCCATTGCGCTGTTGCTCAGCATGTTTTCGGTGGCGCAACTGGCCCCTTCTGAATATCGCAGAATGGCACATTTTTGGAGTTGCACATGCGCAACCCTGTTGCGCATAGCACAACCCTTTTGAATATCTGGGCCAAAATATAGAAATCGCTGTAGATCTGAGAGCACTTCAATACACAATGCAGAAATCCCTGCAGAACTGGTAGACCTATGAATACAAAACACATAAATCTCTGTGGATCTGGGAGCCCAGCAAAACAAAATACAGAACTCTCTGAGGATCTGGGAGAGCTGCAACACAAAATATAGAAATCCCTGTAGATCTGGGAGCCCTACAATTCAACAAAAGGGAAATCCCTATAGATCTGTGAGCCCTACAATACAAAATGCAGAAATTCCTGTACTCCTGGAGCACTACAATACAAAATGGAGAACTTCTTGTAGATCTGGGAGCTCTATGAATACGCAATACGTGAATCCCTGTAGATCTTGGAGCGCTGCAATACAAAATACAGAAATCCCTCCAGATCTGGGATCCCTACAAAACAAAATAAAGAAATCCCTGCAGATCTGAGAGCCCAACAATACAAAATACAGAAAGCACTGTAGATCTGAGAGCCCTACAAAACAAACGTTTTTTTGTATTGTAGGGCTCCCAGATCTACAGGGAATTCTGTATTTTATATTGTAGGGTTCCGAGCTCTACAAGAATTTCTGTATCTTGTACTGCAGGGCTCCAAGCTCTACAGGGATTTCTGCATTTTGTACTATAGGGCTCCAAGCTCTACAGGGATATCTGTATTTTATATTGTAGGGCTCTCAGATATGCAGCAGTTTCTGTATTTTGCATTGTCGGGATTCTAGATCTAGAGGGAATTCTGTATTTTGGATTGCAGCACTCCAAGATCTACAGGGATTTATGTATTTTGTATACATAGGGTTCCCAGATCTACAAGAACTTCTGCATCTTGTATTGTAGGGCTCCCAGATCTACAGGGATTTCTGTATTTAGGATTGTAGGGCTCCCTGATCTACATTGATTTCTGAATTTGGAATTGCAGGGTTCTCAGATCTACAGGGATTTTTGTATTTTGAATTGCACTGCTCCAAGTTCTACATGGATTTCCATATTTTGTATTGCAGGGCTCTGAGATCTACAGGGATTTCTGTATTTTGTGTTGCAGCTCTCCCAGATCCTCAGAGATTTCTGTATTTTGTATTCGTACGTCTACCAGATCTACAGGGATTTCTGTATTTTGTATTGCAGTGCTCCAAATTTACAGTAATTTCTGTATTTTGCATCAAGCTCTCAGATCTACAGGGATTTCTGTATTTTGTGTTATTAGGGCTCTCATATCTACAGGGATTTCTATATTGTGTGTTGCAGCTCTCCCAGAACCTCAGAGAGTTCTGTATTTTGTATTGCTGGGCTCCCACATCCACAGAGATTTCTGTGTTTTGTATTCATAGGTCTACCAGATCTACAGGGATTTCTGTATTTTGAATTGCATGGTTCTCAGATCTACAGAGATTTCTGTATTTTGCATTGCACTGCTCCAAATTCTACGTGGTTCCATATTTTTGTATTACAGGGCTCTGAGATCTACAGGGATTTCTGTATTTTGTATTGCAAGCTCTCAGATCTAAAGGGATTTCTGTATTTTGTATTGCAGGGTTCTCAGATCTACAGGGATTTCTGTATTTTGTAATGCACTGCTCCAAGGTCTTCATGGATTTCCATATTTTGTATTGCAGGGCTATGAGATCTTCAGGGATTTCTGTATTTTGTATTGTAAGCTCTCAGATCTAAAGGGATTTCTGTATTTTGTATTGCAGGGTTCTCAGATCTACAGAGTTTCTGTATTTTGTATTGCACTGCTCCAAGTTCTACGTGGATTTCCATATTTTGTATTGCAGGGCTCTGAGATCTACAGGGATTTCTGTATTTTGTATTGCAAGCTCTCAGATCTACAAGGATTTCTGTATTTTGTAGTGTAGGGCTCTCATATATACAGGGATTTCTATATTGTGTGTTGCAGCTCTCCCAGAACCTCAGAGAGTTCTGTATTTTGTATTGCTGGGCTCCCACATCCACAGAGATTTCTGTGTTTTGTATTCATAGGTCTACCAGATCTACAGGGATTTCTGTATTTTGAATTGCATGGTTCTCAGATCTACAGAGATTTCTGTATTTTGCATTGCACTGCTCCAAATTCTACGTGGATTTCCATATTTTGTATTACAGGGCTCTGAGATCTACAGGGATTTCTGTATTTTGTATTGCAAGCTCTCAGATCTAAAGGGATTTCTGTATTTTGTATTGCAGGGTTCTCAGATCTACAGGGATTTCTGTATTTTGTAATGCACTGCTCCAAGGTCTTCGTGGATTTCCATATTTTGTATTGCAGGGCTATGAGATCTTCAGGGATTTCTGTATTTTGTATTGTAAGCTCTCAGATCTAAAGGGATTTCTGTATTTTGTATTGCAGGGTTCTCAGATCTACAGGGATTTCTGTATTTTGTATTGCACTGCTCCAAGTTCTACGTGGATTTCCATATTTTGTATTGCAGGGCTCTGAGATCTACAGGGATTTCTGTATTTTGTATTGCAAGCTCTCAGATCTACAAGGATTTCTGTATTTTGTATTGTAGGGCTCTCATATATACAGGGATTTCTATATTTTGTGTTGCAGCTCTCCCAGATCCTCAGAGAGTTCTGTATTTTGTATTGCTGGGCTCCCAGATCCACAGAGATTTCTGTGTTTTGTATTCATAGGTCTACCAGTTCTGCAGGGATTTCTGTATTTTGTATTGAAGTGCTCTCAGATCTACAGCGATTTCTATGTTTAGTATTAGTAGGGCTCCCAGATCTGCATGTATTTCTGTATTTTATATTGCAGGGCTCTCAGATCTACAGGGAGTTCTGTATTTTGTATTGCAGTGCTCCCAGATCTATAGAGGTTTCTGTATTTTGTATTGTAGCGCCCCTAGATCTACAGAGATTTCTGTATTTTGTATTGCAGGGCTCTCCAATCTACAGCGATTTCAGTATTTTGTATTGCAGGTATGTCAGACCTAGAGGGATTTCTGTACTTTGTACTGCAGGGCTCTCAGATCTACAGGGATTTCTGTATTTTGAATTTGTAGGGCTCCAGATCTACAGGGATTTCTGTATTTTGTACTGTAGGGTTCCCTCATCTACGGGGATTTCTGTATTTTGTACTGTAGGGTTCCCAGATCTGCAGGATTTCTGTAATATGCATTGCAGCACTCCCAGATCTACAGGGATTTATGCATTTTGCTTTACAGGGCTCTCCAATATAAAGCGATTTCTGTATTTTGTATTGCAGGGCTCTCAGATCTACAGGGATTTCTCTACTTTGTAATGCTGGGCTCTCAGATCTACCGGGATGTCTGTATTTTGTAAGCATAGGGCTCCATATCTACAGGGATTTCTGTATCTTGTATTGTAGGGTTCCCAGATCTTTTTTACTGTAGGGCTCCCAGATCTACAGGGATTTCTGTAGTATGTATTGCAGCACTCCCAGACAGATCTACAGGGAGTTCTGTATTTTGTATTGTTGGGCTCCCAGATCTACAGGGATTTTTGCATTTTGTATTGTAGGGCTCCCAGATCCACAAGGATTTCTGTATTTTGTAGTTGTAGGGCTTCCAGCTCTACCAGTATTTCTGTATTTTCTATTGCAAGGCTCCAAACTTTACAGGGATTTCTGTATTTTGTATTGTAGGGCTTCAAGCTCTACAGGGATTTGTGTATTTTGTATACATAGGGCTCCCAGATCTACAGGAATTTATTTATTTTGTATTGTTGGGCTCTCATATCTACAGGGATTTCTGTATTTTGTAGCAGGGCTCCGAGACCTACAGGGATTTCTCTATTTTGTACTATAGGGCTCCCAGATCTACAAGTATTTCTGGATTTTGTATTGCAGGGCTCCCAGATCTATAGGGGTTTCTTTATTTTATATATGAAGGGCTCCCAGATCTACAGGGATTTCTGTATTTTACATTGTAGGGTTCCCAGCTGTAAAAGGATTTCTGCATTTTGTATTACAGGGCTCCTATCTCTACAGGGATTTCTGTATTTTGTATTGCAGCGCTCCAAGATCTACAGGGATTTATGTATTGTGTATTCATAGGGCTCCCAGATATACAAGAAGTTCTACATTTTGTATTGTAGTGCTCCAAGAAGTACAGGAATTTCTGCATTTTGTATTGTAGGGCTCGCAGATCTATAGGGATTTCCATTTTTTTGTATTGTAGGGCTCCCAGATCTACAGGGATTTCTGTATTTTATATTGTAGGATTCCGAGCTCTACAAGAATTTCTGTATCTTGTACTGCAGAGCTCCAAGCTCTACAGGGATTTCTGCATTTTGTACTGTAGGGCTCCAAGCTCTACAGGGATTTCTGTATTTTATATTGTAGGGCTCTCAGATATGCAACGGTTTCTGTATTTTGCATTGTTGGGATTCTAGATCTAGAGGGATTTCTGTATTTTGTATTGCAGCACTCCAAGATCTACAGGGATTTATGTATTTTGTATATGTAGGGTTCCCAGATCTACAAGAATTTCTGCATTTTGTATTGTAGGGCTCCCAGATCTACAGGGATATCTGTATTTTGTATTGTAGGGCTCCCTGATCTACATTGATTTCTGAATTTTGTATTGCAGGGTTCTCAGATCTACAGGGATTTCTGTATTTTGTATTGCACTGTTCCAAGTTCCACGTGGATTTCCATATTTTGTATTGCAGGGCTCTGAGATCTTCAGGGATTTCTGTATTTTGTGTTGCAGCTCTCCCAGATCCTCAGAGATTTCTATATTTTGTATTCATAGGTCTTCCAGATCTACAGGGATTTCTGTATTTTGTATTGCAGTGCTCCCAAATCTACAGTAATTTCTGTATTTTGCATTGCAAGCTTTCAGATCTTAAGGGATTTCTGTATTTTGTATTGTCGGGCTCTCATATCTACAGGGATTTCTATATTGTGTGTTGCAGCTCTCCCAGATCCTCAGAGAGTTCTGTATTTTGTATTGCTGGGCTCCCAGATCCACAGAGATTTCTGTGTTTTGTATTCATAGGTCTACCAGATCTACAGGGATTTCTGTATTTTGAATTGTAGGGAACTCAGATTTACAGGGATTTCTGTATTTTGTATTGCAAGCTCTCAGATCTAAAGGGATTTCTGTATTTTGTAGTGCAGCGCTCCCAGCTCTTCAAGGATTTCTGTATTTTGTAGCGGGGCTCCCAGATGTACCGGGATTTCTGTTTTTTGTATTGTAGGGTTCCCAGATCTACAATAATTTCTGTATTTTGTACAGTAGGGCTCCCAGATCTACAGGAATTTCTGTGTTTTGTATTGCAGTGCTCCCAGATCTACAGGGATTTCTGTATTTTGTATTGTAGGGCTCCCATATCTAGAGGGAGTTCTGTATTTTGTATTGCAGCACTCCAAGATCTACTTGGATCAATGTATTTTGCATTCATTGGGCTCCCAGATCTAGAGGAATTTCTGTATTTTGTATTGCAGTGCTCACAGAGCTACAGGGATTTCTGTATTTTGTATTGCAGCACTCACAGATCTACAGGGATTTGTGTATTTTTTATTCTTAGGACTCCCAGATCTACAGGTATTTATGTATTTTGTATTGTTGGGCTCCCATATCTTCAGGGATTTCTCTATTTTGTACTGTAGGGCTCCCAGATCTACAAGTGTTTCTGGATTTTGTATTGCAGGGCTCCCAGATCTATAGGGGTTTCTTTATTTTATATGGTAGGGCTCCCAGATCTACAGGGATTTCTGTATTTTATATTGTATGGTTCCCAGCTCTAAAAGGATTTCTGTATTTTGTATTACAGGGCTCCTATCTCTACAGGGATTTCTGTATTTTGTATTGTAGGGCTCTAAGATCTACAGTGCTTTCTGTATTTTGTATTGTTGGGCTCTCAGATCTGCAGGGATTTCTTTATTTTGTTTTGCAGGGATCCCAGATCTAGAGGGATTTCTGTATTTTGTATTGCAGTGCTCCAAGATCTACAGGGATTCATGTATTGTGTATTCGTAGGGCTCCCAGATCTACAAGAAGTTCTCCATTTTGTATTGTAGTGCTCCCAGGTGTACACGAATTTCTGCATTTTGTATTGTATGGCTCACAGATCTATAGGGATTTCCCTTTTGTTGTATTGTAGGGCTCCCAGATCTACAGGGATTTCTGAATTTTATATTGTAGGAGTCCGAGCTCTACAAGAATTTCTGTATTTTGTACTTCAGGGCTCCAAGCTCTACAGGGATTTCCGCATTTTGTACTGTAGGGCTCCAAGCTCTACAGAGATTTCTATATTTTATATTGTAGGGCTCTCAGATCTGCAGCGGTTTCTGTATTTTGCATTGTCGGGATCCTAGATCAAGAGGGATTTCTGTTTTTTGTATTGCAGCACTCCAAGATCTACAGAGATTTATGTATTTTGTATATGTAGGGTTCACAGATCTACAAGAATTTCTGCATTTTGTACTGTAGGGCTCCCAGATCTACAGGGATTTCTGTATTTAGGATTGTAGGGCTCCCTGGTCTACAGGGATTTCTGAATTTTGTATTGCAGGGTTCTCAGATCTACAGGGATTTCTGTATTTTGTATTGCACTTCTCCAAGTTCTACATGGATTTCCATATTTTTTATTGCAGGGCTCTGAGATCTACAGGGATTTCTGTATTTATTGTTGCAGCTCTCCCAGATCCTCAGAGATTTCTGTATTTTGTATTCATAGGTCTACCAGATCTACAGGGATTTCTGTATTTTGTATTGCAGTGCTCCCAAATCTACAGTGCTTTCTGTATTTTGTATTGCAAGCTCTCAGATCTACAGGGATTTCTGTATTTTGTATTGTCGGGCTCTCATATCTACAGGGATTTCTATATTGTGTGTTGCAGCTATCCCCGATCCTCAGAGAGTTCTGTATTTTGTATAGCTGGGCTCCCAGATCAACAGAGATTTATGTGTTTTGTATTCATAGGTCTATCAGATCTACAGGGATTTCTGTATTTTGAATTGCAGGGTTCTCAGATCTACAGGGATTTCTGTATTTTGTATTGCACTGCTCCAAGTTCTACGTGGATTTCCATATTTTGTATTGCAGGGCTCTGAGATCTACGGGGATTTCTGTATTTTGTATTGCAAGCTCTCAGATCTAAAGGAATTTCTGTGTTTTGTATTGCAGGGTTCTCAGATCTACAGGGATTTCTGTATTTTGCATTGCACTGCTCCAAGTTCTACCTGGATTTTCATATTTTGTATTGCAGGGCTCTGAGATACAAAATACAGAAATCCCTGTAGACATGGGAGCCCAACAATACAAAACACATAAATTCCTGTAGATCTGGGAGCCCTATGAATACAAAATACACAAATCCCTGTAGATCTGGGAGTGCTGCAATACAAAATACAGAAATCCCTGTAGCTCTGGGAGCACTGCTATACAAAATATAGAAATTCCTGTAGATCTGGGAGCCCAATGAATACAAAATACATTAATCCAAGTTGATCTTGGAGTGCTGCAATACAAAATACAGAAATCCCTCTAGATATGGGAGCCCTACAATACAAAATACAGAAATCCCTGTAGATCTGGGAGCACTGCAATACAAAATGCTAAAATTCCTGTAAATATGGGAGCCCTTATGTACAAAATACAGAAATTATTGTAGATCTGGGAGCCCTGCTACAAAATACAGAAATCCTTGAAGAGCTGGGAGTGCTGCAATTCAAAATAAAGAAATATCAGTAGTTCTGGGAGCACTGCAATACAAAATATAGAAATCCCTCAAGATCTGGGATCCATGCAATACAAAATACAAAAATACCTGCAGATCTGGGAGCCCTACAATACAGAATACAGAAATCCTTGCAGATTTGAGAGCCCTACAATACAAAATACAGAAATCCCTGCAGAGTTTGTAGCCCTACAATAAAAAATAAAGAAATCCCTGTAGAGCTTGGATCCCTGAAATACAAAATAAAGAAATACATGTAGAGGTGGGAGCCCTAAAAATACAAAATACAGAAATCCCAAGTAGAGCTTGAAGTCCTACAATACAAAATACAGAAATCACTGAAAAGTTTGGAGTCCTGCTTTAGAAAATACAGAAATACTTGCAGAGCTGGGAGCCCTACAACTACAAAATTCAGAACTCCCTGTAGATCTGGTAGCCCTACAATACAAAATGCAAAAATCCCTGTAGATCTGGGAACCTAAAATACTAAATACAGAAATCCTTGAAGATCTGGGAGCTCTACAATACAAAATTCAGAAATCCTTATAGAACTGGGAGCCCTACAATACAACATATATACATCCCAGTAGATCTGGGAGCACAGCAGTACAAAACACAGAAATCCCTGTAGATCTGGGAACCCTACAATACAAAATATAGAAACTGCTGTAGATTGGAGAGCACTGCAATACAAAATACATAAATCCCTGTAGATCTGGGAGTGCTGCAATACATATTACAGAAATCCTGTAGATCTGGGAGCCCTACAGAACACAATACAGAAATCCCTGCAAATCAGGGAACCCTACAGTGCAAAATACATAAATCCCTGTAGATCTGGAGCCCTACAAATACAAAATACAGAAATCCCTGTAGATCTGAGAGCCCTGCAGTATAAAGTACAGAAATCCCTCTAGATCTGACAGACCTGCAATACAAAATACTGAAATTGCTGTAGATCGGAGAGTCCTCCAATACAAAATACAGAAATCTCTGTAGATCTATAGGCCCTACAAAACAAAATACTGAAATCTCTGTAGATCTGGGAGCACTGCAATACAAAATACAGAAATCCCTGTAGATCTGAGAGCCCTGCAATATAAAATACAGAAATCTAAGCAGATCTGGGAGCCCTACTAATACTAAATAGAGAAATCACTGTAGATCTGAGAACCCTGTAATACAAAATACAGAAATCCCTGCAGATGTGCTAGACCTACGAATACAAACACAAAAATCTCTGTGGATCTGGGAGCCCAGCAATACAAAATACAGAAATCTCTGAGGATCTGGGAGAGCTGCAACACAAAATGCAGAAATCCCTGTAGACCTGAGAGCCCTACAATACAAAATACAGAAATCCCTGTAGATCTGAGAACCCTGCAATACAAAATACAGAAGTCCCTGTAGATTTGGGAGCACTGCAATACAAAATACAGACATTTCTGTAGATCTGGTAGACCTACTAATACAAAATACAGAAATCTCTGAGGATCTGGGAGAGCTGCAACACAAAATACAGAAATCCCTGTAGATCTTAGAGCCCTGCAATACAAAATATGGAAATCCATGTAGAACTTGGAGCAGTGCAGTACAAAATACAGAAATCCCTGTAGATCTGAGAACCCAGCAATATGAAATTCAGAAATCGGTGTAGATCAGGGTGCCCTACAATCCTAAATACAGAAATACCTGTAGATATGGGAGCCCTACAATACAAGATACAGAAGTTCCCATAAATCTGGGAGCTCGACAATACAAAATGCAGAAATTCTTGTAGATCTGGGAGCCCTATGTATACAAAATACATAAATCCCTGTAAATCTTGGAGTGCTGAAATACAAAATACAGAAAACCCTCAAGATCTAGGAGCCCAACAATGCAAAATACAGAAACCGCTGCAGATCTGAGAGCCCTACAATACAAAATACAGAAATCCCTGCATGGCTTCAAGCCCTACAGTACAAAATGAAGAAATCCCTGTAGAGCTTGGAGCCCTGCAGTACAAAATACAGAAATTCTTGTAGAGCTAGAACCCTACAATATAAAATACAGAAATCCCTGTACATCTGGGTGCCCCACAATACAAAAAACAGAAATCCCTATAGATCTGGGAGCCTATAATACAGAAATTCCTGTAGATCTGGAAGCACTACAACACAAAAGCAGAAATTCTTGTAGATCTGGTAGCCCTACAGTACAAAATGCAGAAATTCCTGTAGATCTGGGAGCACTACAATACAAAATGCAGAAATTCTTGTAGATCTGGGAGCCTACGAAAACACACACAAATCCTGTAGATCTTGGAGCACTGCAATACAAACTACAGACTTCCATTTAGATCTGGGATCCCTACAATACAAAATACAGAAATCCTTGCAGATCTGAGAGCCCTACAATACTAAATACAAAAATCCCTGTAGAGATAGGAGCCCTGTAATACAAAATACATAAATCCTTTTTGAGCTGGGAACCCTACAATATAAAATACAGAAATCCCTATAGATCTGGGAGCCCTACAGTGCAAAATAGAGAAATCCCTGAAGTTCTGGGAGCCCTGCTAAAAAATACAGAACTCCCTGTAGATATGGGAGCCCAACAATACAAAATACATAAATTCCTGTAGATATGGGAGCCCTATGAATACAAAATATGCAAATCGCTGTAGATCTGGGAGTGCTGCAATACAAAATACAGAAATCCCTGCAGCACTGGGAGCACTGCAATACAAAATACAGAAACTCCTGTAGATCTGGGAGCCCTATGAATACAAAATACGTTAATCCCACTAGATCTGGGAGCCCTACAATACAAAATTCAGAAATCCCTGTAGAGCTTGGAGCCCTGCAATACAAAACACAAAAATTATTGTAGCGCTTGGAACCCTACAATATAAAATACAGAAATCCCTAAAGATCTGGGAGCCCTACAACACAAAATGCAGAAATTCCTGCAGATATGAGAGCCCTACAATTCAAAATGCAGAAATTCTAGAAGATCTGGGAGGCCAATGAATACAAAATACATAAATCCCAGTAGATCTTGGAGCGCTGCAATACAAAACTCAGAAATCGCTCTAGATCTGGGAACCCTACAATACAAAATACAGAAAGCACTGTAGATATGATAGCCCTACAATACAAAATATAGAAATCCCTGTAGAGATTGGAGCCCTGCAATACAAAATACTGAAATCCCTGTAGACCTGTGAGCAATGCAATACAAAATACATAAATCCCAGTAAATCTTGGAGTGCTGTAATACAAAATACAGAAATTCCTCTAGATCTGGGAGCCCTACAATACAAAATACAGAAAGCACTATAGATCTGAGAGCCCTACAATACAAAATACAGAAATCCCTGTAGAGATTGGAGCCCTGCAATACAAAATACTGAAATACTTGTAGATCTGGGAGCCCTGCTACAAAACATAGATATATCTGTTGATCTGGGAGCCCTACAGTACAAAATAGAGAAATCCCTGTAGATCTGGGAGCCCTGCTACAAAATACAGAAATTCCTGCAGATCTGGGAGCCCTATGAATACAAAATACAGAAATCCTGAAGATCTGGGGTGCTGCAATAAAAATACAGAAATCCTTGAAGCTCTGGGAGCACTGCAATACAAAATACAGAAATTCCTGTTGATCTGAGCCCAATGAATACAAAATACATTAATCCCAATAGATCAGGAGACCTACAATACAAAATAAAGAAATCCCTGTAGATCTGGGCACCCTATAATACAAAAATATAGAAATCCCTGTAGATCTGGGAGCCGCATCAATATGAAATACAGAAATCAATGTAGCTCTGAGAGCCCTGCAGTAAAAAGTATAGAAATTCCTGTAGATCTGAGACCCTTGCAGCACAATTTACAGAAATCCCTGTAGATCTGGGAGACCTACCAATACAAAATATATAAATCTCTGTGGATCTGGGAGCCCTGCAATACAAAATACAGAAATCTGTTTTGATCTGGGAGGGCTGCAATACAAAATGCAAAGGTCCCTGTAGATCTGAGAACCCTGCAATACAAAATTCAGAAATCCCTGTAGAGCTTGGATACCTACAATACAAAATACAGAAATCCCCGTAGACCTTGGAGCCCTGCAATACAAAATACAGAAATCCTTGCAGAGCCGGAACCCTACAATATAAAATACAGAAATCCCTATAGATCTGGGAGCCCTACAATCCAAAATACAGAAATCTCTGTAGATCTGGGAGCACTATGATACAAAATACAGAAATCCCTGAAGATCCGGGAGCACTGCAAAACAAACTACAGAAATCCCTGTAGATCTGAGATCCCAGCAGTACAAAGTACAGAAATCCCTCTAGATCTGAGAGACCTGCAATAGAAAATACAGAAATCACTGTAGATCGGAGGGCCCTGCAATACAAAATACAGAAATCTCTGTTGATCTAGGGGCCCTACAATACAAAATATAGAAATCTCAGTAGATCTAGGGGCCCTACAATACAAAATACAGAAATCCCTGTAGATATGGGAGCCTACAATAAAAAATATAGAAATCTGTGTAGATCTGGGAACCCTGCAATACAAAATGCAGAAATCTCTGCAGATCTCAGAGCACTGTCATTCAAAATACAGAAATCCCTGTAGATTTGGGAGCACTGCAATACAAAATATAGAAACCCCTGTAGATCTGGTAGACCTATGAATACAAAATACAGAAATCTCTGTGGATCTGGGAGCCCAGCAATACAAAATACAGAAGTCTCTGAGGATCTGGGAGAGCTGCAACACAAAATACAGAAATCCCTGTAGATCTGAGAGCCCTACAATACAAAATACAGATATCCCTGTAGATCTGGTAGCCCTACAATACAAGATACAGAAGTTCCTGTCAATCTGGGAGCCTACAATACAAAATACAGAAATCACTGTAGAACTAGGAGCACTGCAATTCAAAAGTACAGAACTCCTGAGATCTGAGAACCCTGCAATACAAAATCTAGAAATCCCTGTAGATCTGGGAGCCTACAATACAAAATACAAGAACTCCTGTAGATCTGGGAGCCCTACACAAGATACAGAAGTCCCTGTCAATCTGGGAGCCCTACAATACAAAATACAGTCATCCCTGTAGATCAGGGAGCCCTACAATCCTAAATACAGAAATCCATGTAGGTCTGGGAGCCCTACAATACAAAATAGAGAAATCCCTGTAGATCAGGGAGCCCTACAATACAAAATACAGAAATCGCAGTAGATCGGAGAGCACTGCAATACAAAATACAGAAATCTCTGTAGATCTAGGGGCCCTACAATACAAAATACAGAAATCCCTGTAGAGATTGCGGTCCTGCAACAAAAAATACAGAAATACCCGTAGATCTGAGAGCCCTGCAATACAAAATGCAGCAATCCCCACCGATTTGGGAACACTGCAAAGTAAAATATAGAAATCCCTGTAGATCTGTTAGACCTACGAATAGAAAAAACAGAAATCCCTGTAGATCTCAGAGCCCTGCAATAAAAAATATGGAAATCAGTGTAGAACTTGGAGCAGTGCAACACAAAATAGAGAAATCCCGGTAGATATGAGAACCCTGCAATACAAAATTCAGCTATCCCCATAGATCAGGGAGCCCTACAATCCTAAATACAGAAATCCATATAGATCTGGGAGCCCTACAATCCTAAATACAGAAATCCCTGCAGATCTGGGAGCCCAACAATACAAAATACAGAATTCCCTGTGGAGATGGGAGCCCAGCTATACAAAATACAGAAATCCTTGTAGATCAGGAAGCCCTACAATCCAAAATACAGAAATCCCTGTAGATCTGGGAGCCACACAATCATAAATACAGAAATCCCTGTAGATCTGGGAGCCCTACAAATACAAAATACAGAAATCTGTGTTGAGCTGGGAGCCCTACGTATACAAAATACTGAAATCCCTGTAGATCTTGGACTGCTGCAAAACAAAATACAGAAACCCCTCTAGATTTAGGATCCCAACAATGCAAAATACAGAAAACCACTGCAGATCTGAGAGCCCTACATTATAAAATACAGAAATCCCAGTAGGGCTTGGAGCCCTACAGTACAAAATGAAGAATCCTGTAGAGCTTGAAGCCCTGCAGTGCAAAATACAGAAATTTTGTAGAGCTCAAACCCAACAATATAAAATACAGAAATCCCTGTAGATCTGGGAGCCCTACAATACAAAAACAGAAATCCCTATAGATCTGGGAGCCCTACAATACAAAATGCAGAAATTCCTGTAGATCTGGAAGCACTACAATACAAAACACAGAAAGTCTTGTAGATCTGGAGCCCTACAATACAAAATGCAGAAATTCCTGTAGATCTGGGAGAACTACAATACAAAATGCAGAAATTTTGTAGATCTGGGAGCCCTACGAAACACAATACATAAATCTTGTAGATCTTGGATTGCTGCAATACAAAATACAGCAATCCTCTAGATCTGGGATCCCTACAATACAAAATACAGAAATCCCTGCAGATCTGAGAGCCCTACAATACAAAATACAGAAAACACTGTAGATCAGAGAGCCCTACAATACAAAATACAGAAATCCCTGTAGAGATAGGAGCCTGTATTCAAAATACAGAAATACTTTTAGAGCTGGAACCCTACAATATAAAATACAGAAATCCTGTAGATCTGGGAGCCTACAATACAAAATACAGAAACCTCAACAGATCTGGGAGCCCTACAGTACAAAATAGAGAAATCCTGTAGATCTGGGGCCCTACAATACAAAATACTGAAACCCTATAGATCTGGGAGCCCTACAACGCAAATGCAGAAATTCCTGTAGATCTGGGAGCCCTACAATTCAAAATGCAGAAATTCTTGTAGATCTGACAGCCAACGAATACAAAATACATAAATCCCAGTAGATCTTGGAGCACTGCAATACAAAAGACAGAAATCCTCTAGATCTGGGAGCCCTACAATACAAAATACAGAAGGCACTGTAGATATGATAGCCCTACAAAACAAAATTCAGAAATCCCTGTAGAGATTGGAGCCCTGCAATACAAAATACTGAAATCCCTGTAGACCAGTGAGCAATGCAGTACAAAATACATAAATCCCAGTAGATCTTGGAGCACTGCAATACAAAATACAGAAATTCCTCTATATCTGAGAGCCCTACAATGCAAAATACAGAAAGCACTGTAGATCTGAGAGCCCTATAATACAAAATACAGAAATCCCTGTAGAGATTGGAGCCCTGCAATACAAAATACAGAAATACTTGTAGATCTGGGAGACCTGCTACAAAAGACAGAAATTCCTGTAGATCTGGGAGCCCTACATTACAAAATAGAGAAATCCCAGTAGATCTGGGAGCCCTGCAGCAAAATACAGAAATTCCTGTAGATCTGGGAGCCAACAATTCAAAATACATTAATCCCAGTAGATCTGGGAGACCTACAACACAAAATAAAGAAATCCTTCTAGATCTGGAACCCTATAATACAAAATATAGAAATCCCTGTAGATCTGGGAGCCATATGAATACAAAATACAGAAATCAATGTAGCTCTGAGACCCCTGCAGTACAAAGTACAGAAATCCCTGTAGATCTGGGAGACCTACAAATACAAAATATGGAAAACTCTGTGGATCTGGGAGCCCTGCAATACAAAATACAGAAGTCTGTTTTGATCTGGGAGGGCTGCAATACAAAATGCAAAGGTCCCCGTAGATCTGAGAGCCCTGCAATACAAAATTCAGAAATCCCTGTAGAGTTTGGAGACCTACAATACAAAATACAGAAATCCCTGTAGATCTGGGAGCCCTACGATACAAACTACAGAAATCCCTGTAGATCTGGGAGCACTACAAAACAAAATACAGAAATCTGTGTAGATCAGAGATCCCTGCAGTACAAAGTACAGAAATCCCTCTAGAGCTGAGTGACCTGCAATAGAAAATACAGAAGTCGCTGTAGATCGGAGAGCCCTGCAATACAAAATACAGAAATCTCTGTAGCTCTAGAGACCCTACAATACAAAATATAGAAAGCTCTGTAGATCTAGGGGCCCTACAATACAAACTACAGAAATCCCTGTAGATCTGGGAGCCAACAATAAAAAATACAGAAATCTCTGTAGATCGGGGAACCCTGCAATACAAAATACAGAAATCTCTGCAGATCTGGGAGCACTGCAATACAAAATACAGAAAACCCTGTAGAACTGAGAGCCTACAATACAAAATAAAGAAATCCGTGCAGATCTGAGAGAACTACAATACAAAATACAAAAAGCACTGAAGATCTGAGAGCCCTACAATACAAAATACAGAAACCCCTGTAGAGATAGGAGCCCTGTACAAAAATACAGAAATCCTTTTAGAGCTGGGAACCTTACAATATAAAATACAGAAATCCTGTAGATCTGGGAGCCCTACCATATAAAATAAAGAAACCCTTATAGATCTGGGAAACCTGCAATACAAAATCCAGAAATACTTGCAGATCTGGGAGCCCTACAATACAAAATACAGAAATCCCAGTACATCTGGGAGCCCTGCTACAAAATATAGAAATTCTTGAAGAGCTGGGAGTGCTGCAATACAAAATAAAGAAATCTCATTAGTTCTGGGAGCACTGCAGTACAAAATATAGAAATCCTTCAAGATCTAGGATCCATGCAATACAAAATACAGAAATACCTGTAGATCTGGGATGCCTACAATTCAGAATACAGAAATCATTGCAGATTTGAGAGCCCCACAATACAAAATACAGAAATCCCTGAAGAGTTTGGAGCCCTACAATAAAAAATAAGGAAATCCCTGTAGAGCTTGGATCCCTGAAATACAAAATAAAGAAATCCATGTAGAGATGGGAGCCCTAAAAATACAAAATACATAAATCCCAGAAGAGCTTGAAGCCCTACAATACAAAATACAGAAATCCCAGAAAAGTTTGAAGCCCTGCTATAGAAAATACAGAAATACTTGCAGATCTGAGAGCCCTACAATACAAAATACAGAAAGCACTGTAGATCTGAGAGTCCTACAATACAAAATACAGAAATCCCTGTAGAGATAGGAGCCCTGTAATACAAAATACAGAAATCCTTTTAGAGCTGGGAACCATACAACATAAAATACAGAAATCCCTGTAGATCTGGGAGCCCTACCATATAAAATAAAGAAACCACTATAGATCTGGGAACCTGCAATACAAAATCCAGAAATACTTGTAGATCTGGGAGCCCACAGTACAAAATAAGAAATCCCTGTAGATCTGGGAGCCCTGCTACAACATACAGAAAACCCTGTAGATATGGGGAGCCCAACAATACAAATTACATAAATTCCTGTAGATCTGGGAGCCCTATGAATACAAAATACACAAATCCCGGTAGATCTGGGAGTGTTGCAATACAAAATACAGAAATCCCTGTAGCTCTGGGAGCACTGCAATACAAAATACAGAAATTCCTATAGATCTGGGAGCCCTATGAATACAAAATACATTAATCCCAGTAGATCTTGGAGCACTGCAATACAAAATACAGAAATCCCTCTAGATCTGGGAGCCCTACAATACAAAATACAGAAATCCTGAAGATCTGGGAGCACTGCAATACAAAATGCAGAAATTCCTGTAGATCTGGGAGCCCCACAATGCAAAATACAGACATCCCTGCAGAGTTTGGAGCCCTACAATAAAAAATAAGGAAATCCCTGTAGAGCTTGGATCCCTGAAATACAAAATAAAGAAATCCATGTAGAGATGGGAGCCCTAAAAATACAAAATACATAAATCCCAGTAGAGCTTGAAGCCCTACAATACAAAATACAGAAATCCCTGAAAAGTTTGAAGCCCTGCTATAGAAAATACAGAAATACTTGCAGAGCTGGGAGCCCTACAACTACAAAATTCAGAAATCCTGTAGGCCTGGGAGCCCTATGAATATAAAATACATAAATCCCTGTAGATCTGGGGTGCTGCAATACAAATACAGAAATCCCTGTAGATCTGGGCCCTATGAATAGAAAATACAGACATCCTGGTAGATCTGAGAGCCCAGCAGTGCAAAGTAGAGAATCCCTGTAGATTTGAGAGCCTGCAACACAAAATAGAAATTCCTGTAGATCTGGGAGGCTTGCTACAAAATACAGAAATCCTGTAGATATTGGAGCCCTGCAATACAAAATACAGAAATACTTGTAAACCTGGGAGCCCTGCTACAAAAATAAAGAAACCCTATAGATCTGGGTACCATGCAATACAAAATACAGAAATACTTGTAGATCTGGGAGCCCTACAGTACAAAATAGAGACATCCTTGAGATCTGGGAGCCCTGCTACAACATACAGAAATCCCTGTAGATATGGGGTCCAACAATACAAATTACATAAATTCCTGTAGATCTGGGAGCCCTATGAATACAAAATACACAAACCCTGTAGATCTGGGAGTGCTGCAATACAAAATGCAGAAATCCTGTAGCTCTAGGAGCACTAGAATACAAATACAGAAATTCCTATAGATCTGGGAGCCCTATGAATACAAAATGCATTAATCCCAGTAGATCTTGGAGCACTGCATTACAAAATACAGAAATCCTCTAGATCTGGGAGCCTACAATACAAAATACAGAAATCCCTGAAGATCTGGGAGCACTGCAATACAAAATGCAGAAATTCCTGTAGATCTGGGAGCCCTACAATACAAAAACAGAAATCCCAGTACATCTGGGAGCCCTGCTACAAAATATAGAAATTCTTGAAGAGCTGGGAGTGCCAATACAAAATAAAGAAATCTCATTAGTTCTGGGAGCACTGCAGTACAAAATATAGAAATCCTTCAAGATCTAGGATCCATGCAATACAAAATACAGAAATACCTGTAGATCTGGGAGCCTACAATTCAGAATACAGAAATCATTGCAGATTTGAGAGCCCTACAATACAAAATACAGAAATCCTGCAGAGTTTGAGCCCTACAATAAAAATAAGGAAATCCCTGTAGAGCTTGGATCCTGAAATACAAAATAAAGAAATCCATGTAGAGATGGGAGCCCTAAAAATACAAAATACATAAATCCCAGAAGAGCTTGAAGCCCTACAATACAAAATACAGAAATCCCAGAAAAGTTTGAAGCCCTGCTATAGAAAATACAGAAATACTTGCAGATCTGAGAGCCCTACAATACAAAATACAGAAAGCACTGTAGATCTGAGAGCCCTACAATACAAAATACAGAAATCCCTTGAGATAGGAGCCCTGTAATACAAAATACAGAAATCCTTTTAGAGCTGGGAACCATACAATATAAAATACAGAAATTCCTGTAGATCTGGGAGCCCTACCATATAAAATAAAGAAACCCTTATAGATCTGGGAACTCTGCAATACAAAATCCAGAAATACTTGTAGATCTGGGAGCCCTACAGTACAAAATAGAAATCCCTGTAGATCTGGGAGCCCTGCTACAACATACAGAAATCCCTGTAGATATGGGAGCCAACAATACAAATTACATAAATTCCTGTAGATCTGGGAGCCCTATGAATACAAAATACACAAATCCGGTAGATCTGGGAGTGCTGCAATACAAAATACAGAAATCCTGTAGCTCTGGGAGCACTGCAATACAAAATACAGAAATTCCTATAGATCTGGGAGCCCTATGAATACAAAATACATTAATCCCAGTAGATCTTGGAGCACTGCAATACAAAATACAGAAATCCTCTAGATCTGGGAGCCTACAATACAAAATACAGAAATCCTGAAGATCTGGGAGCACTGCAATACAAAATGCAGAAATTCCTGTAGATCTGGGAGCCCTACAATACAAATAACAGAAATCCTGTACATCTGGGGCCCTGCTACAAAATGCAGAATTTCTTGAAAGAGCTGGAGTGCTGCAATACAAAATAAAGAAATCTCATTAGCTCTGGGAGCACTGCAGTACAAAATATAAATCCTTCAAGATCTAGGATCCATGCAATACAAAATACAGAAATACCTGTAAGATCTGGGAGCCTACAATTCAGAATACAGAAATCATTGCAGATTTGAGAGCCCCACAATGCAAAATACAGACATCCCTGCAGAGTTTGGAGCCCTACATAATAAAAAATAGAAATCCCTGTTGCACAGCTTGGATCCCTGAATACAAAATAAAGAAACCATGTAGAGATGGGAGCCCTAAAAATACAAAATACATAAATCCCAGAAGAGCTTGAAGCCCTACAATACAAAATACAGAAATCCTGAAAATTTTAAAAGCCCTGCTATAGAAAATACAGAAATACTTGCAGAGCCAGGAGCCCTACAACTACAAAATTCAGAAATCCCTGTAGACCTGGGAGCCCTACAATACAAAATATATACATCCCAGTAGATCTGGGAGCACTGCAATACAAAATACAGAAACACCTGTAGATCTGGGAGCCCTGCAATACAAAATACAGAAATCCCTGTAGATCTGGGAGCCCTATGAATATAAAATACATAAATCCCTGTAGATCTGGGAAAGCTGCAATACAAAATACAGAAATCCCTGTAGATCTGGGAGCCCTGCAATACAAAATACAGAAATTCCTGTAGATCTGGGAGCCCTATGAATATAAAACACATAAATCCCTGTAGATCTGGGAGCGCTGCAATACATTCTACAGAAATCCCTGTAGATCTGGGAGCCCTACAGTACACAACACAGAAATCCCTGTAGATCTGGGAACCCTACAAAACAAAATACAGAAATCCCTGTAGATCTGGAGCCCTATGAATAGAAAATACAGACATCCTGGTAGATCTGAGAGCCCAGCAGTGCAAAGTAGAGAAATCCCTGTAGATTTTTGAGCCCTGCAATACAAAGTAGAGAAATTCCTGTAGATCTGGGAGGCTTGCTACAAAATACAGAAATCCCTGTAGAGATTGGAGCCCTGCAATACAAAATACAGAAATACTTGTAAACCTGGGAGCCCTGCTACAAAAGACAGAAATCCCTGTAGATCTGGGAGCCCTACAGTACAAAATAGAGAAACTCTATAGATCTGGGAGCCCTATGAATACAAAATACAAAAATCCTAAAGATCTGGGAGTGCTGCAATAAAAATACAGAAATCCCTGTAGCTCAGGGAGCACTGCAACACAAAATACAGAAATTCTTGTAGATCTGGGAGCCCTATGCATACAAAATACATTAATCCCAGTAGATCTGGGAGACCTACAATACAAAATAAAGAAATCCTTTGTAGATCTGGGAACCCTATAATACAAAATATAGAAATCCCTGTAGATCTGGAGACCTACAAATACAAAATATGTTAATCTCTGTGGATCTGGGAGCCCTGCAACACAAAATACAGAAATTTGTTTTGATCTGGGAGGGCTGCAATACAAAATGCAAAGGTCCCTGTAGATCTGAGAGCCCTGCAATACAAAATTCAGAAATCCCTGTAGAGCTTGGAGACCTGCAATACAAAATACAGAAATCCCTGTAGAGCTTGGAGCCCTGCAATACAAAATACAGAAATCCATGCAGAGCTGGAACCCTACAGTATAAAATACAGAAATCCCTGTAGATCCTACAGGCCTACAATCCAAAATACAGAAATCCTGTAGATCTGGGAGCCCTACGATACAAAATACAGAAATCCTGTAGATCTGGGAGCACTACAAAACAAATACAGAAAATCCTGTAGATCAGAGTTCCCTGCAGTACAAAGTATAGAAATCCCTCTAGATATGGAGAGACCTGCAATAGAAAATACAGAAATACTTCTGTAGATCGGAGAGCCTACAATACAAAATACAGAAATCTCTGTAGACCTAGGGGCACTACAATACAAATTACAGAAATCCCTGTAGATCTGGGAGCCTACAATAAAAATACAGAAACCTCTGTAGATCTGGGAACCCTGCAATACAAAATGCAGAAATCTCTGTGGATCTGGGAGCCCAGCAATACAAAATACAGAAGTCTCTGAGGATCTGAGAGGCTGCAACACAAAATACAGAAACCTGTAGATCTGAGAGCCCTACAATACAAAATACAGATATCCGTGTGTAGATCTGTTAGCCCTAAATACAAGATACAGAAGTCCCGTCAATCTGGGAGCCCTACAATACAAAATATGGAAATATGTGAAGAACTTGGAGCAGTGCAATACAAAATGCAGAAATCCTGTAGAACTCAGAGCACTGCAATACAAAATACAGAAGTCCTGTCAATCTGGAAGCCTACAATACAAAATACAGAAATCCATGTAGATCAGGGACCTACAATCCTAAATACAGATATCCCTGTAGATCTGGGAGCCCTACAATACAAAACACAGTAATTCCTGTAGATCAGGAGCCATACAATATAAAATGTAGAATCACAGTAGATCAGAGAGCACTGCAATACAAAATACAAAAATCTCTGTAGATCTATGGGCCTACAATACAAAATACACAGAAATCCTGTAGAGTTGGGCCCTGCAACAAAAATACAGAAATCCCGTAGATCTGAGAGACCTGCAATACAAAATGCAGCAATCCCTGTAGATTTGGGAGCACTGCAAAACAAAATACAGAAATCCCTGTAGATCTGGCAGACCTACGAATAGAAAATACAGAAATCCTGTAGATCTCAGAGCCCTGCAATACAAAATATTGAAATCAGTGTAGAACTTGGAGCACTGCAACACAAAATTCAGAAATCCCTGTAGATCTGAGAACCCTGCAATACAAAATTCAGAAATCCCTTCAGATCAAGGAGCCCTACAATCCTAAATACAGAAATCCCTGTAGATCTGGGAGCCCTACAATCCTAAATACAGAAATCCCTGTAGATCTGGGAGCCCTACAATACAAAATACAGAATTCCCTGTGGAGCTGGGAGCCCTGCTATGCAAAATACAGAAATCCTTGTAGATCAGGAAGCCCTACAATCCAAAATACAGAAACCCTGTAGATCTGGGAGCCACACAATCATAACACAGAAATCCCTGTAGATCTGGGAGCCCTACAAATACAAAATACAGAAATCTATGTGAGCTGGGAGCCCTACGTATACAAAATACTGAAATCCTGTAGATCTTGGACTGCTGCAAAACAAAATACAGAAACCCCTCTAGATTTAGGATCCCAACAATGCAAAATACAGAAAACCACTGCAGATCTGAGAGCCTACATTACAAATACAGAAATCCCAGTAGGGCTTGGAGCCCTACAGTACAAAATGAAGAAATTCCTGTAGAGCTTGAAGCCCTGCAGTGCAAAATACAGAAATTCTTGTAGAGCTCGAAACCCAACAATATAAAATACAGAAATCCCTGTAGATCTGGGAGCCCTACAATACAAAAAAACAGAAATCCCTATAGATCTGGGAGCCCTACAATACAAAATGCAGAAATTCCTGTAGATCTGGAAGCACTACAATACAAAACACAGAAAGTCTTGTAGATCTGGGAGCCCTACAATACAAAATGCAGAAATTCCTGTAGATCTGGAGAACTACAATACAAAATGCAGAAATTTTGTAGATCTGGGAGCCCTACGAAAACACAATACATAAATCCTGTAGATCTTGGATTGCTGCAATACAAAATACAGCAATCCTCTAGATCTGGGATCCCTACAATACAAAATACAGAAATCCCTGCAGATCTGAGAGCCCTACAATACAAAATACAGAAAACACTGTAGATCAGAGAGCCCTACAATACAAAATACAGAAATCCCTGTAGAGATAGGAGCCCTGTAATACAAAATACAGAAATACTTTTAGAGCTGGGAACCCTACAATATAAAATACAGAAATCCCTGTAGATCTGGGAGCCCTACAATACAAAATACAGAAACCTCAACAGATCTGGGAGCCCTACAGTACAAAATAGAGAAATCCCTGTAGATCTGGGAGCCCTACAATACAAAATACTGAAACCCTATAGATCTGGGAGCCCCACAACGAAAATGCAGAAATTCCTGTAGATCTGGGGCCCTACAATTCAAAATGCAGAAATTCTTGTAGATCTGACAGCCCAACAATACAAAATACATAAATCCCAGTAGATCTTGGAGCACTGCAATACAAAGACAGAAATCCTCTAGATCTGGGAGCCCTACAATACAAAATACAGAAGGCACTGTAGATATGATAGCCCTACAAAACAAAATTCAGAAATCCTGTAGAGATTGGAGCCCTGCAATACAAAATACTGAAATCCTGTAGACCAGTGAGCAATGCAGTACAAAATACATAAATCCCAGTAGATCTTGGAGCACTGCAATACAAAATACAGAAATTCCTCTATATCTGAGAGCCCTACAATGCAAATACAGAAAGCACTGTAGATCTGAGAGCCCTATAATACAAAATACAGAAATCCTGTAGAGATTGGAGCCCTGCAATACAAAATACAGAAATACTTGTAGATCTGGGAGACCTGCTACAAAGACAGAAATTCCTGTAGATCTGGGAGCCCTACATTACAAAATAGAAATCCCAGTAGATCTGGGAGCCCTGCAGCAAAATACAGAAATTCCTGTAGATCTGGGAGCCCAACGATTCAAAATACATAATCCCAGTAGATCTGGGAGACCTCACAAAATAAAAGAAATCCTTCTAGATCTGGAACCCTATAATACAAAATATAGAAATCCCTGTAGATCTGGGAGCCATATGAATACAAAATACAGAAATCAATGTAGCTCTGAGACCCCTGCAGTACAAAGTACAGAAATCCCTGTAGATCTGGGAGACCTACAAATACAAAATATGGAAAACTCTGTGGATCTGGGAGCCCTGCAATACAAAATACAGAAGTCTGTTTTGATCTGGGAGGGCTGCAATACAAAATGCAAAGGTCCCCGTAGATCTGAGAGCCCTGCAATACAAAATTCAGAAATCCCTGTAGAGTTTGGAGACCTACAATACAAAATACAGAAATCCCTGTAGATCTGGGAGCCCTACGATACAAACTACAGAAATCCCTGTAGATCTGGGAGCACTACAAAACAAAATACAGAAATCTGTGTAGATCAGAGATCCCTGCAGTACAAAGTACAGAAATCCCTCTAGAGCTGAGTGACCTGCAATAGAAAATACAGAAGTCGCTGTAGATCGAGAGCCCTGCAATACAAAATACAGAAATCTCTGTAGCTCTAGAGACCCTACAATAAAAATATAGAAAGCTCTGTAGATCTAGGGGCCCTACAATACAAACTACAGAAATCCCTGTAGATCTGGGAGCAACAATAAAAATACAGAAATCTCTGTAGATCGGGGAACCCTGCAATACAAAATACAGAAATCTCTGCAGATCTGGGAGCACTGCAATACAAAATACAGAAAACCCTGTAGAACTGAGAGCCCTACAATACAAAATAAAGAAATCCGTGCAGATCTGAGAGAACTACAATACAAAATACAAAAAGCACTGAAGATCTGAGAGCCCTACAATACAAAATACAGAAACCCCTGTAGAGATAGGAGCCCTGTAATACAAAATACAGAAATCCTTTTAGAGCTGGGAACCTTACAATATAAAATACAGAAATCCCTGTAGATCTGGGAGCCTACCATATAAAATAAAGAAACCCTTATAGATCTGGGAAACCTGCAAACAAAATCCAGAAATACTTGCAGATCTGGGAGCCCTACAATACAAAATACAGAAATCCCAGTACATCTGGGAGCCCTGCTACAAAATATAGAAATTCTTGAAGAGCTGGGAGTGCTGCAATACAAAATAAAGAAATCTCATTAGTTCTGGGAGCACTGCAGTACAAAATATGAAATCCTTCAAGATCTAGGATCCATGCAATACAAAATACAGAAATACCTGTAGATCTGGGATGCCTACAATTCAGAATACAGAAATCATTGCAGATTTGAGAGCCCCACAATACAAAATACAGAAATCCCTGAAGAGTTTGGAGCCCTACAATAAAAAATAAGGAAATCCCTGTAGAGCTTGGATCCCTGAAATACAAAATAAAGAAATCCATGTAGAGATGGGAGCCCTAAAAATACAAAATACATAAATCCCAGAAGAGCTTGAAGCCCTACAATACAAAATACAGAAATCCCAGAAAAGTTTGAAGCCTGCTATAGAAATACAGAAATACTTGCAGATCTGAGAGCCTACAATACAAAATACAGAAAGCACTGTAGATCTGAGAGTCCTACAATACAAAATACAGAAATCCCTGTAGAGATAGGAGCCCTGTAATACAAAATACAGAAATCCTTTTAGAGCTGGGAACCATACAACATAAAATACAGAAATCCCTGTAGATCTGGGAGCCCTACCATATAAAATAAAGAAACCACTATAGATCTGGGAACCCTGCAATACAAAATCCAGAAATACTTGTAGATCTGGGAGCCCTACAGTACAAAATAGAGAAATCCCTGTAGATCTGGGAGCCCTGCTACAACATACAGAAAACCCTGTAGATATGGGAGCCCAACAATACAAATTACATAAATTCCTGTAGATCTGGGAGCCCTATGAATACAAAATACACAAATCCCGGTAGATCTGGGAGTGTTGCAATACAAAATACAGAAATCCCTGTAGCTCTGGGAGCACTGCAATACAAAATACAGAAATTCCTATAGATCTGGGAGCCCTATGAATACAAAATACATTAATCCCAGTAGATCTTGGAGCACTGCAATACAAAATACAGAAATCCCTCTAGATCTGGGAGCCCTACAATACAAAATACAGAAATCCCTGAAGATCTGGGAGCACTGCAATACAAAATGCAGAAATTCCTGTAGATCTGGGAGCCCCACAATGCAAAATACAGACATCCCTGCAGAGTTTGGAGCCCTACAATAAAAAATAAGGAAATCCCTGTAGAGCTTGGATCCCTGAAATACAAAATAAAGAAATCCATGTAGAGATGGGAGCCCTAAAAATACAAAATACATAAATCCCAGTAGAGCTTGAAGCCCTACAATACAAAATACAGAAATCCCTGAAAAGTTTGAAGCCCTGCTATAGAAAATACAGAAATACTTGCAGAGCTGGGAGCCCTACAACTACAAAATTCAGAAATCCCTGTAGGCCTGGGAGCCCTATGAATATAAAATACATAAATCCCTGTAGATCTGGGAGTGCTGCAATACAAAATACAGAAATCCCTGTAGATCTGGAGCCCTATGAATAGAAAATACAGACATCCTGGTAGATCTGAGAGCCCAGCAGTGCAAAGTAGAGAAATCCCTGTAGATTTGAGAGCCCTGCAACACAAAATAGAGAAATTCCTGTAGATCTGGGAGGCTTGCTACAAAATACAGAAATCCCTGTAGATATTGGAGCCCTGCAATACAAAATACAGAAATACTTGTAAACCTGGGAGCCCTGCTACAAAATAAAGAAACCCCTATAGATCTGGGTACCATGCAATACAAAATACAGAAATACTTGTAGATCTGGGAGCCCTACAGTACAAAATAGAGACATCCCTGTAGATCTGGGAGCCCTGCTACAACATACAGAAATCCCTGTAGATATGGGAGTCCAACAATACAAATTACATAAATTCCTGTAGATCTGGGAGCCCTATGAATACAAAATACACAAACCCCTGTAGATCTGGGGTGCTGCAATACAAAATGCAGAAATCCTGTAGCTCTAGGAGCACTAGAATACAAAATACAGAAATTCCTATAGATCTGGGAGCCCTATGAATACAAAATGCATTAATCCCAGTAGATCTTGGAGCACTGCATTACAAAATACAGAAATCCCTCTAGATCTGGGAGCCCTACAATACAAAATACAGAAATCCCTGAAGATCTGGGAGCACTGCAATACAAAATGCAGAATTCCTGTAGATCTGGGAGCCCACAATACAAAAAACAGAAATCCCAGGTACATCTGGGAGCCCTGCTACAAATATAGAAATTCTTGAAGAGCTGGGAGTGCTGCAATACAAAATAAAGAAATCTCATTAGTTCTGGGAGCACTGCAGTACAAAATATAGAAATCCTTCAAGATCTAGGATCCATGCAATACAAAATACAGAAATACCTGTAGATCTGGGAGCCCTACAATTCAGAATACAGAAATCATTGCAGATTTGAGAGCCCCACAATACAAAATACAGAAATCCCTGCAGAGTTTGGAGCCCTACAATAAAAAATAAGGAAATCCCTGTAGAGCTTGGATCCCTGAAATACAAAATAAAGAAATCCATGTAGAGATGGGAGCCCTTAAAATACAAAATACATAAATCCCAGAAGAGCTTGAAGCCCTACAATACAAAATACAGAAATCCCAGAAAAGTTTGAAGCCCTGCTATAGAAAATACAGAAATACTTGCAGATCTGAGAGCCCTACAATACAAAATACAGAAAGCACTGTAGATCTGAGAGCCCTACAATACAAAATACAGAAATCCCTGTAGAGATAGGAGCCCTGTAATACAAAATACAGAAATCCTTTTAGAGCTGGGAACCATACAATATAAAATACAGAAATTCCTGTAGATCTGGGAGCCCTACCATATAAAATAAAGAAACCCTTATAGATCTGGGAACTCTGCAATACAAAATCCAGAAATACTTGTAGATCTGGGAGCCCTACAGTACAAAATAGAGAAATCCCTGTAGATCTGGGAGCCCTGCTACAACATACAGAAATCCCTGTAGATATGGGAGCCCAACAATACAAATTACATAAATTCCTGTAGATCTGGGAGCCCTATGAATACAAAATACACAAATCCCGGTAGATCTGGGAGTGCTGCAATACAAAATACAGAAATCCCTGTAGCTCTGGGAGCACTGCAATACAAAATACAGAAATTCCTATAGATCTGGGAGCCCTATGAATACAAAATACATTAATCCCAGTAGATCTTGGAGCACTGCAATACAAAATACAGAAATCCCTCTAGATCTGGGAGCCCTACAATACAAAATACAGAAATCCCTGAAGATCTGGGAGCACTGCAATACAAAATGCAGAAATTCCTGTAGATCTGGGAGCCCTACAATACAAATAACAGAAATCCCTGTACATCTGGGAGCCCTGCTACAAAATGCAGAATTTCTTGAAGAGCTGGGAGTGCTGCAATACAAAATAAAGAAATCTCATTAGCTCTGGGAGCACTGCAGTACAAAATATAGAAATCCTTCAAGATCTAGGATCCATGCAATACAAAATACAGAAATACCTGTAGATCTGGGAGCCCTACAATTCAGAATACAGAAATCATTGCAGATTTGAGAGCCCCACAATGCAAAATACAGACATCCCTGCAGAGTTTGGAGCCCTACAATAAAAAAATAAGGAAATCCCTGTACAGCTTGGATCCCTGAAATACAAAATAAAGAAATCCATGTAGAGATGGGAGCCCTAAAATACAAAATACATAAATCCCAGAAGAGCTTGAAGCCCTACAATACAAAATACAGAAATCCCTGAAAATTTTAAAGCCCTGCTATAGAAAATACAGAAATACTTGCAGAGCCAGGAGCCCTACAACTACAAAATTCAGAAATCCCTGTAGACCTGGGAGCCCTACAATACAAAATATATACATCCCAGTAGATCTGGGAGCACTGCAATACAAAATACAGAAACACCTGTAGATCTGGGAGCCCTGCAATACAAAATACAGAAATCCCTGTAGATCTGGGAGCCCTATGAATATAAAATACATAAATCCCTGTAGATCTGGGAAAGCTGCAATACAAAATACAGAAATCCCTGTAGATCTGGGAGCCCTGCAATACAAAATACAGAAATTCCTGTAGATCTGGGAGCCCTATGAATATAAAACACATAAATCCCTGTAGATCTGGGAGCGCTGCAATACATTCTACAGAAATCCTGAGATCTGGGAGCCCTACAGTACACAACACAGAAACTCCTGTAGATCTGGGAACCCTACAAAACAAAATACAGAAATCCCTGTAGATCTGGAGCCCTATGAATAGAAAATACAGACATCCTGGTAGATCTGAGAGCCCAGCAGTGCAAAGTAGAAATCCTGTAGATTTTGAGCCCTGCAATACAAAGTAGAGAAATTCCTGTAGATCTGGGAGGCTTGCTACAAAATACAGAAATCCCTGTAGAGATTGGAGCCCTGCAATACAAAATACAGAAATACTTGTAAACCTGGGAGCCCTGCTACAAAAGACAGAAATCCCTGTAGATCTGGGAGCCCTACAGTACAAAATAGAGAAATCTCTATAGATCTGGGAGCCCTATGAATACAAAATACAAAAATCCCTAAAGATCTGGGAGTGCTGCAATAAAAAATACAGAAATCCCTGTAGCTCAGGGAGCACTGCAACACAAAATACAGAAATTCTTGTAGATCTGGGAGCCCTATGCATACAAAATACATTAATCCCAGTAGATCTGGGAGACCTACAATACAAAATAAAGAAATCCTTGTAGATCTGGGAACCCTATAATACAAAATATAGAAATCCCTGTAGATCTGGGAGACCTACAAATACAAAATATGTTAATCTCTGTGGATCTGGGAGCCCTGCAACACAAAATACAGAAATTTGTTTTGATCTGGGAGGGCTGCAATACAAAATGCAAAGGTCCCTGTAGATCTGAGAGCCCTGCAATACAAAATTCAGAAATCCCTGTAGAGCTTGGAGACCTGCAATACAAAATACAGAAATCCCTGTAGAGCTTGGAGCCCTGCAATACAAAATACAGAAATCCATGCAGAGCTGGAACCCTACAGTATAAAATACAGAAATCCCTGTAGATCTGCGAGCCCTACAATCCAAAATACAGAAATCCCTGTAGATCTGGGAGCCCTACGATACAAAATACAGAAATCCCTGTAGATCTGGGAGCACTACAAAACAAAATACAGAAATCCCTGTAGATCAGAGTTCCCTGCAGTACAAAGTATAGAAATCCCTCTAGATATGAGAGACCTGCAATAGAAAATACAGAAATCGCTGTAGATCGGAGAGCCCTACAATACAAAATACAGAAATCTCTGTAGACCTAGGGGCACTACAATACAAATTACAGAAATCCCTGTAGATCTGGGAGCCTACAATAAAAAATACAGAAACCTCTGTAGATCTGGGAACCCTGCAATACAAAATGCAGAAATCTCTGTGGATCTGGGAGCCCAGCAATACAAAATACAGAAGTCTCTGAGGATCTGAGAGAGCTGCAACACAAAATACAGAAATCCCTGTAGATCTGAGAGCCCTACAATACAAAATACAGATATCCTGTGTAGATCTGTTAGCCCTACAATACAAGATACAGAAGTCCCTGTCAATCTGGGAGCCCTACAATACAAAATATGAAATATGTGAAGAACTTGGGCAGTGCAATACAAAATGCAGAAATCCTGTAGAACTCAGAGCACTGCAATACAAAATACAGAAGTCCTGTCAATCTGAAGCCTACAATACAAAATACAGAAATCCATGTAGATCAGGGAGCCTACAATCCTAAATACAGATATCCCTGTAGATCTGGGAGCCCTACAATACAAAACACAGTAATTCCTGTAGATCAGGAGCCATACAATATAAAATGTGGAATCACAGTAGATCAGAGAGCACTGCAATACAAAATACAAAAATCTCTGTAGATCTATGGGCCCTACAATACAAAATACAGAAATCCCTGTAGAGATTGGAGCCCTGCAACAAAAAATACAGAAATCCCCGTAGATCTGAGAGACCTGCAATACAAAATGCAGCAATCCCTGTAGATTTGGGAGCACTGCAAAACAAAATACAGAAATCCCTGTAGATCTGGCAGACCTACAAATAGAAAATACAGAAATCCCTGTAGATCTCAGAGCCCTGCAATACAAAATATTGAAATCAGTGTAGAACTTGGAGCACTGCAACACAAAATTCAGAAATCCTGTAGATCTGAGAACCCTGCAATGCAAAATTCAGAAATCCTTCAGATCAAGGGCCCTACAGTCTAAATACAGAAATTCCTGTAGATCTGGGGCCCTACAGTCCTAAATACAGAAATCCCTGTAGATCTGGGAGCCCTACAATACAAAATACAGAATTCCCTGTGGAGCTGGGAGCCCTGCTATGCAAAATACAGAAATTCCTGTAGATCAGGAAGCCCTACAATCCTAAATACAGAAATCCCTGTAGATCTGGGAGTCGAACAATCCTAAATACAGAAATCCCTGTAGATCTGGGAGCCCTACAAATGCAAAATACAAAAATCCATGTGGAGCTGGGAGCCCTACGTATACAAAATACTGAAATCCCTGTAGTTCATGGATGGCTGCCATACAAAATACAGAAATCCCTCTAGATATAGGATCTCTACAATGCAAAATGCAGAAACTGCTGCACATCTGAGAGCTCTACAATAAAAAATACAAAAATCCCTGTAGAGCTTGGAGCCCTGCAATGCAAAATACAAAATCTTTGTAAAGCCTGGAACCCTACAATATAAAATAGAAATCCCTGTAGAGCTGGGAGTCTACAATACAAAATAAAGAAATCTCCTTTGATCTGGGAGCCCTACAATACAAAATGTTGAAATTCCTGTTGATCTGGGAGCCCTACAATACAAAGCATAGAAATTCTTGTAGATCTGGAAGCCTTATGAATACAAAATACATTATTCCTGTAGATCTTGGAACACTGTAATAAAAAACACAGAAACTCTCTAGATCTAGGATCCCTGCAACCAAAATAAAGAAATCCCTGCAGAACTGAGAGCCTTAAAATACAAAATACAGAAGCACCAGATCTGAGAGCCCTGCAATACAAAATACAGAAATCCTCAAGATCTGGGAGCCCTACAATACAAAATACAGAAATCCCTGTAGATCCGGGGAGCCCAGCAAAACAAAATACAGAAATCTCCTGTAGATCTGGCAGCCATACTATGTAAAATACAGAAATCCCTCAAGATCTGGGAGCCCTACAATAAAATACAGAAACTGCAGATCCGGGAGCCCAGCAAAACAAAATACAGAAATCCCTGTAGATCTGGCAGCCATACTATGTAAAATACAGAAATCCCTGTAGATCTGGGTGCCGGCAATGCAAAATGCAGAAATACTAGTAGATCTGGGAGCCCTACAATACAAAATACAGAAATCCTTGAAGATCTGGGAGTGCAGCAATACAAAATACAGAAATCCCTGTAGATCTAGCAGCCTGCAAAACAAAATGCAGAAATACTTTTAGATCTGAGAGCTCTGCTACAAAATACAGAAATCCCGGTAGATCCGGGAACCCAACAATTCAAAATACATGAATTAATGTAGATCAGGGAGCCCTATGAATACAAAATACAGAAATTCCTGTAGATCTGGGAGCCCTATGAATACAAAATACACAAATCCCAGTAGATCTGGGAGACTTACAATACAAAATACAGAAATTCTTGTAGCTGTGGGAGCCCTACAATACAAAATATATAAATCCCTGTAGATCTGGGAGCACTGCAATACAAAATACAGAAATCAATGAAGATCTGGGATCCCTACATTACAAAATACAGAAATCCCAGCAGATCTGAGAGCCCTACAATACAAAATACAGAATCCCTGTACAGCTTGCAGCCCTACAATACAAAATACAGAAATCCTTTTAACCTTGCAGCCCTGCAATACAAAATACAGAAACCCTTGTAGAGTCGAAACCCTACAATATAAAATACAGAAATCCCTGTAGATCTGGGGGCCCTATAATACAAAATACAGAAATCCTTGTAGATCTTGGAGCCCTATGGTTCAAAATACAGAAATCCCTGTAGATCTGGGAGCACTGTAAAACAAAATACAGAAATCCCTGTATATCTGAGACCCCTGCAATACAAAATACAGAAATCCCACTAGATCTGAGAGCCCTGCAATACAAAATACAAACATCCCTAAAGACCTGAGAGCACTACAGTACAAAATACAGAAATCCCTGTAGATTTGGGAGCACTGCAATACAAAATACAGTTATCCCTGGAGATCTGGGAGACCTACAGATACAAAACACAAAAATATCTGTGGATCCGGGAGCGTTGCAATACAAAATACAAAAATCACTGTAGATCTGAGCACCCTACAATACAAAAATACAGAAAACCACGAAACCTTTGAGCAGTGCAATACAAAATACAGAAATTCCTGTAGATAAGGAAGCCATGCAATACAAAATAAAGAAATCCTGTAGACCTGGGAGCCCCACAATACAAAATACAGAAATCACTGTGGATCTGGGAGCCCTACAAAACAAAATACAAATATCCCTGTAGATCTAAGAGCCCTGTAATGCAAAGTTCAGAAATCCCTATAGATCTGGAAGCACTGCAATACAAAATAAAGAAATCCCTGGAGATCTGGAAGCCCTAGAAATACAAAGTGCTGAAATCCCTGTAGATCTGGGAGCCCTATCAATACAAAATACAGAAAGCACTGTAGAACTTAGAGCCCTCCAATACAAAATACAGAAAGCACTGTAGATCTGAGAGCCCTATCAATACAAAATACAGAAATCCCTGTAGATCTTGGAGCCCAGCTACAAATATAGAAATCCCTGAAGATCTGGGAGCCCTAGAAATACAAAATACAGAAATCCCTGTAGATCTGGGAGCCCTGTAATACAAAATACTTAAATCCCGGTAGATCTGGGAGCGCTGCAATGCATACTACATAAATCCCTGTAGATCTGGGAGCCCTACAGTACAAAACACAGAAATCCCTGTAGATCTGGGAACCCTACAATACAAAATACAGAGATCCCTGTAGATCTGGAGCCCTATGAATAGAAAAAACAGACATCCTGGTAGATCTGAGAGCCCAGCAGTGCAAAGTAGAGAAATCCCTGTAGATCTGAGAGCCCTGCAATACAAAATACATAAATCCCTGTAGATCTGTGAGTGCTGCAATACATATTACAGAAATCCTGCAGATCTGGGAGCCCTACAGAACACAATACTGAAATCCCTGCAGATCAGGGAACCCTACAGTACAAAATACAGAAATCCCTGTAGATCTGGAGCCCTACGAATACAAAATACAGAAATCCCTGTAGATCTGAGAGCCCTGCAGCACAAAGTACAGAAATCCTCTAGATCTGACAGACCTGCAATACAAAATACTGAATTCACAGTAGATTGGAGTCCCACAATACAAAATACAGAAATCTCTGTAGATCTAGGGCCCTACAAACAAAATACTTAAATCTCTGTAGATCTGGGGAGTAATGCTATACAAAATACAGAAACTATGTAGACGGAGAGCCTGCAATATAAAATACAGAAATCCATGCAGATCTGGGAGGCCTACTAATACTAAATACAAAAATCACAGAACTGAGAGCACTGCAATACAAATACAGAAATCCCTGCAGATCTGGCAGACCTACAAATACAAAACAGAATTCTCTGTGGATCTGGGAGCCCAGCAATACAAAATACAGAACTCTCTGAGGATCTGGGAGAGCTGCAGCACAAAATACAGAAATCCTGTAGATCTGAGAGCCCTACAATACAAAATACAGAAACCTTATAGATCTGAGAGCCCTGCAATGCAAAAATAGAAGTCCCTGTAGATTTGGGAGCACTGCATTACAAAATACATTAACTCCTGAAGATCTGGTAGACCTACTAATACAAAATACAGAAATCTCTGAGGTTCTGGGAGAGCTGCAACACAAAATATTAGAAATCCTGTAGATCTCAGAGACCTGAAATACAAAATATGAAATCCATGTAGAACTTGGAGCAGTAAAATACAAAATACAGAAATCCCTGTAGATCTGAGAACCCTGCATTCAAAATTCAGAAATCAATGTAGATCAGTGAGCCCTAAATCCTAAACACAGAAATACCTGTAGATCTGGGAGCCTACAATACAAGACACAGAAGTCCCTGTAAATCTGGGAGCCCTACAATGCAAAATGCAGAAATTGTTTTAGATCTGGGAGCCCTATGTACACAAAAATATAAACCTGTAGACCCTCGGAGTGCTGCAATACAAAATACAGAAATCCATTTAGATCTAGAATCTCGACAATGCAAAATACAGAAACTGCTGCAGATCTGAGAGCCCTACAATGCAAAATACAGAAATCCCTGTAGAGCTTGAGCCCTACAGTACAAAATGAAGAAATCCCTGTATAGCTCGGAGCCCTGCAGTACAAAATACAGAAATTCTTGTATTGCTTGGAATCCTACAATATAAAATACAGAAATCCCTGTAGATCTGGAAGCCCTACAATACAAAAAAAAAGAAATCCTTATAGATCTGAGAGTCCTACAATACAAAATGCAGAAATTCCTGTAGATCTGGGAGCCTTATGAATACAAAATATATTAATCCCAGTAGATCTGGGAGCCCTACAATACAACATTCATAAATCCCTGTAGAGTTTGGAGCCCTGCAATACAAAACACAGAAATTCTTGTAGAGCTCGGAACCCTACAATATAAAAAACAGAAATCCCTGTAGATCTGGGAGCCCTACAATAGAAAATACAGAAATCCCTATAGATCTGGGAGCCCTACTACACAAAATGCAGAAATTCCTGTAGATCTGGGAGCCCTACAATTCAAAATGCAGAAATTCTTGTTGATCTGGGAGCCCAACGAATACAAAATACATAAATCCCAGTAGACCTTGGAGCACTGCAATACAAAACACAGAAATCCCTCTAGATCTGGGAGCCCTACAATACAAAATACAGAAAGCACTGTAGATCTGAGAGATCTACAATACAAAATACAGAAACTCTGTAGAGATTGGAGCCCTGCAACACAAAATACTGAAATACCTGTAGACCTGTGAGCAATGTAGTACAAAATACATAAATCCAGTAGATTTTGGAGCTGCAATACAAAACACAGAAATTCCTCTAGATCTGGGAGCCCTACAATACAAAATACAGAAAGCACTGTAGATCTGAGAGCCCTACAATACAAAATATGGATATCCCAGTAGAGATTGGAGCCCTGCAATACAAAATACAGAAATACTTATAGATCTGGGAGCCCTGCTGCAAAAGACAAAAATCCCTGTAGATCTGGGAGCCCTACAGTACAAAATAGAGAAATCCCTGTAGATCAGGGAGCCCTGCTACAAAATACAGAAATTCCTGTAGATCTGGGAGCCCAATGAATACAAAATACAGAAATCCCTGAAGATCTGGGAGCTGTTATAAAAATACAGAAATCCCTGAAGCTCTGGGAGCACTGCAATACAAAATACAGAAATTCCTGTAGATCTGGGAGCCCTATGAATACAAAATACATTAATCCCAGTAGATCTGAGAGACCTACAAAACAAAACAAAGAAATCCTTGTAGATCTGGGAACCCTATAATACAAAATATAGAAATCCCTGTAGATCTGGGAGCCATACGAATACAAAATACAGAAATCAATGTAGCTCTGAGAGCCCTGCAGTACAAAGTACAGAAATCCCTGTAGATCTGAGACCCCTGCAGTACAAGTACAGAAATCCCTGTAGATCTGAGAGACCTACGAATACAAAATAATAGAACTCTCTGAGGATCTGGGAGCCTGCAATACAAAATACAGAAATCTGTTTTGATCTGGGAGAGCTGCAATACAAAATACAAAGGTCCCTGTAGATCTAAGAGCCCTGAAATACAAAATTCGGAAATCACTGTAGAGCTTGGAGACCTACAATACAAAATACAGAAATCCCTGTAGACCTTGCAGTCCTGCAATACAAAATACATAAATCCATGCAGAGCCGGAACCCTACAATGTAAAATACCGAAATCCCTGTAGATCTGGAAGCACTGCAACACAAAATACAGAAATCCATGGAGATCTGGAAGCCCTAGAAATACAAAGTACTGAAATCCCTGTAGATCTGGGAGCCCTATCAATACAAAATACAGAAATCCCTGTAGATCTGGGAGCCCTGCTACAAATATAGAAATCCCTGAAGATCTGGGAGCCATAGAAATACAAAATACATAAATCCCTGTAGATCTGGGAGTGCTGCAATACATGCTACAGAAATTCCTGTAGATCTGGGAGCCCTACAGTACAAAACACAGAAATCCCTGTATATCTGGGAAACCTACAATACAAAATACAGAAATCCCTGTAAATCTGGAGCCCTATGAATAGAAAATACAGACATCCCGGTAGATTTGAGAGCCCAGCAGTGCAAAGTAGAGAAATCCCTGTAGATCTGAGAGCCCTGCAATACAAAATACAGAAATTGCTGTAGATCAGAGAGCCCTGCAATACAAATACATAAACCCCTGTAGATCTGGGAGTGCTGCAATACATATTATGAAATCCTGCAGATCTGGGAGCCCTACAGAACAGAATACAGAAATCCTTGCAGATCAGGGAACCCTACAGTACAAAATACAGAAATCCCTTTAGATCTGGAGCCCTACAAATACAAACTACAGAAATCCCTGTAGATCTGAGAGCCCTGCAGTACAAAGTACAGAAATCCCTCTAAATCTGATAGACCTGCAATACAAAATACTGAAATCGCAGTAGATCGGAGAGCCCTGCAATACAAAATACAGAAATCTCGGAAGGTCTAGGGTCCCTACGAAACAAAATACTTAAATCTCTGTAGATCTGGGAGCACTGCTAAGCAAAATACAGAAGACCATGTAAATCTGAGAGCCCTGCAATATAAAATACAGAAATCCATGCAGATCTGGAAGCACTACTAATACTAAATACAGAAATCGCTGTAGATCTGAGAGCCCTGCAATACAAAATACAGAAATCCCTGCAGATCAGGTAGACCTACAAATACAAAACACAGAATTGTCTGTGGATCTGGGTGCCCAACAATACAAAATACAGAACTCTCTGAGGATCTGGGAGAGCGGCAACACAAAATACAGAAATCCCTGTAGATCTGAGAGCCCTACAATACAAAATACAGAAATCCCTATAGATCTGAGAGCCCTGCAATACAAAATATAGAAGTCCCTGTAGATTTGGGAGCACTGCATTACAAACTACAGAAACTTCTGAAGATCTGGTAGACCTACGAATACAAAATTCAGAAATCTCTGAGGTTCTGGGAGAGCTGCAACACAAAATAGAGAAATCCCTGTAGATCTCAGAGCCCTGCAATACAAAATATGGAAATCCATGTAGAACTTGAAGCAGAACAATACAAAATACAGAAATCCCTGTAGATCTGAGAACCCGGCAATTCAAAATTCAGAAATCAATGTAGATCAGGGAGCCCTACAATCCTAAATACAGAAATACCTGTTGATCTGAGAGCCCTACAATACAAGATACAGAAGTCCTGTAAATCAGGAGCCTACAATACAAAATGCAAGAAATATTTTGATCTGGCAGCCCTACGTACTCAAAATACATAAATCCCTGCAGATATTGGAGTGCTGCAATACAAAATACAGCAATCCCTCTAGATCTAGAATCCTGACAATGCAAAATACAGAAACCGCTGCAGATCTGAGAGCCCTACAATACAAAATACAGAAATCCCTGTAGATCTGGGAGCCCTTCAATACAAAAAAACAGAAATCCTTATAGATCTGGGAGCCCTACAATACAAAATGCAGAAATTCCTGTAGATCTAGGGGCACTACAATACAAAACCAGAAATTCTGTAGATCTGGGAGCCCTCACGAAAACACAATACATAAATCCCGTAGATCATGGAGCACTGCAACACAAAATACAGACATCCCTCTAGATCTGGGATCCCTACAATACAAAATACAGAAAGCACTGTAGATCTGAGAGCCCTACAATACAAAATACAGAGAGCACTGTAGATCTGAGAGCCCTTTCAATACAAAATACAGAAATCCCTGCAGAGATAGGAGCCCTATAATACAAAACACAGAAATCCTTTTAGAGGTGGGAACCCTACAATATAAAATACAGAAATCCCGGTAGATGTGGGAGCCCTACAATACAAAATACACAAATCCCTGAAGATCTGGGAGTGCTGCAATACAAAATGCAGAAATACTTGTAGATCTGGGAGCCCTACAATACAAAATAGAAAAATCCCTGTAGATCTGGGAGCCTGCTACAAAATACAGAAATCCCTGTAGATATATGAGCCCAACAATACAAAATACATAAATTCCTGTAGATATGGGAGCCCTATGAATACAAAATACACAAATCCCTGTAGATCTGGGAGTGCTGCAATACAAAATACAGAAATCTCTGTAGCTCTGGGAGCACTGCAAAACAAAATACAGAAATTCTTGTCGATCTGGGAGCCCTATGAATACAAAATACAATAATCCCAGTAGATCTGGGAGCCCTACAATACAAAATTCAGAAATCCCTGTAGAGCTTGGAGCCCTGAAATACAAAACACCGAAATTCTTGTAGAGCTCAGAACCCTACAATATAAAATACACAAATCCTTATAGATCTGGGAGCCCTACAATACAAAATACAGAAATCCCTATAGATCTGGGAGCCCTACAACACAAAATGCTGAAATTCCTGTAGATCTGGGAGCCCTACAATTCAAAACGCAGAAATTCTTGTAGATCTGGGAGCCCAATGAATACAAAATACATAAATCCCAGTAGACCTTGGAGCACTGCTATACAAAACACAGAAATCCCTCTAGATCTGGTAGCCCTACAATACAAAATACAGAAAGCACTGTAGATCTGAGAGCCCTACAATACAAAATACAGAAATCCCTGTAGAGATTGGAGCCCTGCAATACAAAATACAGAAATACTTGTAGATCTGGGAGCCCTGCTACCAAATACAGAAGTCCCTGTAGATCTGGGAGCCCTTCAGTTCAAAATAGAGAAATCCCTGTAGATCGGGGAGCCCTGCTACAAAATACAGAAATTCCTGTAGATCTGGGAGCCCTATGTATTCAAAATACAGAAATCCCTGAAGATCTGGGAGTGCTGCAATAAAAAATAAAGAAATCCATATAGCTCTGGGAGCACTGCAATACAAAATACAGAAATTCCTGTAGATCTGGGAGCCCCATGAATACAAAATACATTAATCTCAGTAGATCTGGGAGACCTACAATACAAAATAAAGAAATCCTTGTAGATCTGGGAACCCTATAATACAAAATATAGAAATCCCTGTAGATCTGGGAGCCGTACTAATACAAAATACAGAAATCAATGTAGCTCTGAGAGCCCTGCAGTAAAAAGTACAGAAATCCCTGTAGATCTGAGACCCCTGCAGTACAAAGTACAGAAATCCCTGAAGATCTGGGAGACCTATGAATACAAAATATGGAAATCTCTGTGGATCTGGGAGCCCTGCAATACAAAATAGAGAAATCTGTTTTGATCTGGGAGAGCTGCAATACAAAATGCAAAGGTCCCTGTAGATCTAAGAGCCCTGCAATACAAAATTCAGAAATCCCTTTACAGCTTGGAGACCTACAATACAAAACAAAGAAATCCCGTTAGATCTTGGAGCCCAACGATACAAAATACAGAAATCCCCGTAGATCTGGGAGCACTGAAAAACAAAATACAGAAATCCCTGTAGATCTGAGATCCCTGCAGTACAAAGTACAGAAATCCCTATAGATCAGAGAGACCTGCAATAGAAAATATAGAAATCGCTGTAGATCAGAGAGCCCTGCAATACAAAATATAGGAATCTCTGTAGATCTAGGGGCTCTACAATACAAAATACAGAAATCTCTGTAGATCAAGGGACCCTACAATACAAAATACAGAAACCCCTGTAGATCTGGCAGCCCTACAATCCAAAATACAGAAATCACTGTAGATCTTGGAGCCCTACAATACAAACTACAGGAATCCCTGTAAATCTGGGAGCACTGCAGTACAAAGAACATAAATCCCACTAGATCTGAGAGACCTGCAATAGAAAATACAGAAATCGCTGTAGATTGAGAGCCCTCCAATACAAAATACAGAAATCCCTGCAGATCTGATAGACCTAGAATACAAAACAGAATTCTCTGTGGATCTGGGAGTCCAGCAATACTAAAAACAGAACTCTCTGAGGATCTGGTAGAGCAGCAGCACAAAATACAGAAATCCCTTTAGAGCTCGGAGCCCTGCAGTACAAAATACAGAAACTCTTGAATTGATCAGAACCCAACAATATAAAATGCAGAAATCCCTTTAGATCTGGGAGCCCTACAATACAAAGTGCAGAAATTCCTGTAGATCTGGGAGCACTACAATACAAAACGCAGAAATTCTTATAGATCTGGGAGCCCTACGAAAATGCAATACATAAATCCCTGTAGATCTTGGAGCGCTGCAACACAAAATACAGACATCCCTCTAGATCTGGGATAACTACAATACAAAATACAGAAAGCACTGTAGATCTGAGAGCCCTACAATACAAAATACAGAAATCCCTGCAGATCTGGTAGACCAATGAATACAAAACACAGAATTCTCTGTGGATCTGGAAGCCCAGCAATACAAAATACAGAACTCTCTGAGGATCTGGGAGAGCGGCAACACAAAATACAGAAATCCCTGTAGATCAGAGAGCCCTGCAATACAAAATACAGAAATCCCTGTAGATCTGAGAGCCCTGCAATACAAAATATAGCAGTCCCTGTAGATTTGGGAGCACTGCATTACAAAATACAGAAACTCCTGAAGATCTGGTACAGCAACGAATACAAAATACAGAAATCTGTGAGGTTCTGGGAGAGCTGCAACACAAAATAGAGAAATCCCTGTAGATCTCAGAGCACTGCAATACAAAATATGGAAATCCATGTAGAACTTGGAGCAGTGCAATACAAAACACAGAAATCCCTGTAGATCTGAGAACCCGGCAATTCAAAATTCAGAAATCAATGTGGATCAGGGAGCTATACAATCCTAAATACAGAAATACCTGTAGATCTGGGAGCCCGACAATACAAGATACAGAACTCCCTGTAAATCTGGGAGCCCTACAATACAAAATGCAGAAATTCTTTTAGATCTGGGAGAACTACATTCACAAAATACATAAATCCCTGAAGACCTTGGAGTGCTGCAATACAAAATACAGAAATCCCTCTAGATCTAAAATCCCTACAATGCAAAATACAGAAACCGCTGCAGATCTGAGAGCCCTACAATACAAAATACAGAAATCCCTGTAGAGCTTGGAGCCCTACAGTACAAAATGAAGAAATCCCTGTAGAGCTCGGAGCCTTGCAGTACAAAATACAGAAATTACTGTATTGATCGGAACCCAACAATATAAAATACAGAAATCTCTGTAGATCTGGGAGCCCTACAATACAAAAAAAACAGAAATCCTTATAGATCTGGGAGCCCTACAATACAAAATGCAGAAATTCCTGTAGATCTGGGAGCACTGTAATACAAAACGCAGAAATTCTTGTAGATCTGGGAGCCCTACGAAAATGCAATACATAAATCCCTGTAGATCTTGGAGCACTGCAACACAAATTACAGACATCCCTCTAGATCTGGGATCCCTACAATACAAAATACAGAAAGCACTGCAGATCTGAGAGCCATACAATACAAAATACAAAAAGCACTGTAGATCTGAGAGCCATTTCAATACAAAATACAGAAATCCCTGTAGAGATAGGAGCCATGTAACACAAAATACAGAAATCCTTTTAGAGCTGGGAACCCTACAATATAAAATACAGAAATCCCGGTAGATCTGGGAGCCCTGCAATACAAAATGCAGAAATACTTGTAGATCTGGGAGCCCTACAATACAAAATAGAGAAATCCCTGTAGATATATGAGCCCAACAATACAAAATACATAAATTCCTGTAGATATGGGAGCCCTATGAATACAAAATACACAAATCCCTGTAGATCTGGGAGTGCTGCAATACAAAATACAGAAATCTCTGTAGCTCTGGGAGCACTGCAAAACAAAATACAGAACTTCCTGTAGATCTGGGAGCCCTATGAATACAAAATACAATAATTCCAGTAGATCTGGGAGCCCTACAATACAAAATTCAAAAATCCCTGTAGAGCTTGGAGCCCTGCAATACAAAACACAGAAATTCTTGTAGAGCTCAGAACCCTACAATATAAAATACAGAAATCCCTGTAGATCTGGGAGCCCTACAATACAAAATACAGAAATCCCTATAGATCTGGGAGCCTACAACACAAAATGCTGAAATTCCTGTAGATCTGGGAGCCCTACAATTCAAAGCATGAAATTCTTGAAGATCTAGGAGCCAGAATACAAAATGCATAAATCCCAGTAGACCTTGAAGTGCTGCTATACAAAACACAGAAATCCTCTAGATCTGGGAGCCTACAATACAAAATACAGAAAGCACTGTAGATCTGAGAGCCTACAATACAAAATACAGAAATCCCTGTAGAGATTGGAGCCCTGCAATACAAAATACAGAAATCCTGTAGATCTGGGAGCGCTACAGTTCAAAATAGAAATCCTGTAGATCGGTGAGCCCTGCTACAAAATACAGAAATTCCTGTAGATCTGGGCCCCATGTATTCAAAATACAGAAATCCCAGAAGATCTGGGAGTGCTGCAATAAAATACAGAAATCCCAATAGCTCTGGGAGCACTGCAATACAAAATACAGAAATTCCTGTAGATCTGGGAGCCCCATGAATACAAAATACAATAATCCCAGTAGATCTGGGAGACCTACAATACAAAATAAAGAAATCCTTGTAGATCTTGGAACCCTATAATACAAAATATAGAAAATCCTGTAGATCTGGGAGCGATGTAGAATACAAAATACAGAAATCAATGTAGCTCTGAGAGCCCTGCAGTAAAAGTACAGAAATCCCTGCAGATCTGAGACCCCTGCAGTACAAAGTACAGAAATCCTGTAGATCTATGAGACCTGAATATAAATATGGAAATCTCTGTGGATCTGGGGCCCTGCAATACAAAATACAGAAATCTGTTTTGATCTGGGAGGCTGCAATACAAAATACAAAGGTCCTGTAGATCTAAGAGCCCTGCAATACAAAATTGAAATCCCTTTACAGCTTGAGACCTACAATACAAAACACAGAAATCCTGTAGATATTGGAGCCCTGCAATACAAAATACAGAAATCCCTGTAGATCTGGAGCCCAATGATACAAAATACAGAAATCCCCGTAGATCTGGGAGCACTGAAAAACAAAATACAGAAATCCTGTAGATCTGAGATCCCTGCAGTACAAAGTACAGAAATCCTATAGATCAGAGACCTGCAATAGAAAATATAGAAATGCTGTAGATCAGAGGCCCTGCAATACAAAATATAGGAATCTCTGTAGATCTAGGGCTCTACAATACAAAATACAGAAATCTCTGTAGATCAAGGGACCCTACAATACAAAATACAGAAACCCCTGTAGATCTGGCAGCCCTACAATCCAAAATACAGAAATCACTGTAGATCTTGGAGCCCTACAATACAAACTACAGGAATCCCTGAAAATCTGGGAGCACTGCAGTACAAAGAACATAAATCCCACTAGATCTGAGAGACCTGCAATAGAAAATACAGAAATCGCTGTAGATTGGAGAGCCCTGCAATACAAAATACAGAAATCCCTGCAGATCTGATAGACCTAAGAATACAAAACAGAATTCTCTGTGGATCTGGGAGCCCAGCAATACAAAAAAACAGAACTCTCTGAGGATCTGGGAGAGCAGCAGCACAAAATACAGAAATCCCTGTAGAGCTCGGAGCCCTGCAGTACAAAATACAGAAACTCTTGAATTGATCAGAACCCAACAATATAAAATGCAGAAATCCCTTTAGATCTGGGAGCCCTACAATACAAAGTGCAGAAATTCCTGTAGATCTGGAGCACTACAATACAAAGCATGAAATTCTTATAGATCTGGAGCCCTCTGAAAATGCAATACATAAATCCTGTAGATCTTGGGCTGCAACACAAAATACAGACATCCCTCTAGATCTGGGATAACTACAATACAAAATACAGAAGCACTGTAGATCTGAGAGCCTACAATACAAAATACAGAAATCCCTGCAGATCTGGTAGACCAATGAATACAAAACACAGAATTCTCTGTGGATCTGGAAGCCAACAATACAAAATACAGAACTCTCTGAGGATCTGGGAGGCGCAACACAAAATACAGAAATCCTGTAGATCAGAGAGCCCTGCAATACAAAATACAGAAATCCCTGTAGATCTGAGAGCCCTGCAATACAAAATATAGCAGTCCCTGTAGATTTGGGAGCACTGCATTACAAAATACAGAAACTCCTGAAGATCTGGTACAGCAACGAATACAAAATACAGAAATCTGTGAGGTTCTGGGAGAGCTGCAACACAAAATAGAGAAATCCCTGTAGATCTCAGAGCACTGCAATACAAAATATGAAATCCATGTAAGAACTTGGGCAGTGCAATACAAAACACAAGAATCCTGTAGATCTGAGAACCGGCAATTCAAAATTCAGAAATCAATGTGGATCAGGGAGCTATACAATCCTAAATACAGAAATACCTGTAGATCTGGGAGCCCGACAATACAAGATACAGAAGTCCCTGTAAATCTGGGAGCCCTACAATACAAAATGCAGAAATTCTTTTAGATCTGGGAGAACTACATTCACAAAATACATAAATCCCTGAAGACCTTGGAGTGCTGCAATACAAAATACAGAAATCCCTCTAGATCTAAAATCCCTACAATGCAAAATACAGAAACCGCTGCAGATCTGAGGCCCTACAATACAAAATACAGAAATCCTGTAGAGCTTGAGCCCTACAGTACAAAATAGAAATCCTGTAGAGCTAGGGCCTTGCAGTACAAAATACAGAAATTACTGTATTGATGAACAACAATATAAAATACAGAAATCTCTGTAGATCTGGGAGCCCTACAATACAAAAAAAAACAGAAATCCTTATAGATCTGGGCCCTACAATACAAAATGCAGAAATTCCTGTAGAACTGGGAACACTGTAATACAAAGCATAGAAATTCTTGTAGATCTGGGAGCCCTACGAAAATGCAATACATAAATCCTGTAGATCTTGGAGCACTGCAACACAAATTACAGACATCCCTCTAGATCTGGGATCCCTACAATACAAAATACAGAAAGCACTGCAGATCTGAGAGCCATACAATACAAAATACAAAAAGCACTGTAGATCTGAAGCCATTTCAATACAAAATACAGAAATCCCTGTAGAGATAGGAGCCATGTAACACAAAATACAGAAATCCTTTTAGAGATGGGAACCTACAATATAAAATACAGAAATCCGGTAGATCTGGGAGCCCTGCAATACAAAATGCAGAAATACTTGTAGATCTGGGAGCCCTACAATACAAAATAGAAATCCCTGTAGATCTGGGGCCCTGCTAAAAATACAGAAATCCTGTAGATATATGAGCCCAACAATACAAAATACATAAATTCCTGTGAATGTGGGCCCTATGAATACAAAATACACAAATCCTGTAGATCTGGGGTGCTGCAATACAAAATACAGAAATCTCTGTAGCTCTAGAGCACTGCAAAACAAATACAGAACTTCCTGTAGATCTGGGAGCCCTATGAATACAAATACAATAATTCCAGTAGATCTGGGAGCCCTACAATACAAAATTCAAAAATCCTGTGAGGCTTGGAGCCCTGCAATACAAAACACAGAAATTCTTGTAGAGCTCAGAACCTACAATATAAAATACAGAAATCCCTGTAGATCTGGGAGCCCTACAATACAAAATACAGAAATCCCTATAGATCTGGGAGCCCTACAACACAAAATGCTGAAATTCCTGTAGATCTGGGAGCCCTACAATTCAAAACGCAGAAATTCTTGAAGATCTAGGAGCCCAACGAATACAAAATGCATAAATCCCAGTAGACCTTGAAGTGCTGCTATACAAAACACAGAAATCCCTCTAGATCTGGGAGCCCTACAATACAAAATACAGAAAGCACTGTAGATCTGAGAGCCCTACAATACAAAATACAGAAATCCCTGTAAGTTGGGCCCTGCAATACAAAATACAGAAATCCTGTAGATCTGGGGCCTACAGTTCAAAATAGAAATCCTGTAGATCGGTGAGCCCTGCTACAAAATACAGAAATTCCTGTAGATCTGGGAGCCCCATGTATTCAAAATACAGAAATCCCAGAAGATCTGGGAGTGCTGCAATAAAATACAGAAATCCCAATAGCTCTGGGAGCACTGCAATACAAAATACAGAAATTCCTGTAGATCTGGGAGCCCCATGAATACAAAATACAATAATCCCAGTAGATCTGAGACCTACAATACAAAATAAAGAAATCCTTGTAGATCTTGGAACCCTATAATACAAAATATGAAAATCCTGTAGATCTGAGAGCCGTATGAATACAAAATACAGAAATCAATGTAGCTCTGAGAGACCTGCAGTAAAAGTACAGAAATCCCTGCAGATCTGAGACCCTGCAGTACAAAGTACAGAAATCCTGTAGATCTATGAGACCTACAGAATATAAAATATAAATCTCTGTGGATCGGGAGCCTGCAATACAAAATACAGAAATCTGTTTGATCTGGAGACTGCAATACAAAATACAAAGGTCCTTTAGATCTAAGAGCCCTGCAATACAAAATTCAGAAATCCCTTTACAGCTTGAGACCTACAATACAAAACACAGAAATCCTGTGAGATATTGGAGCCCTGCAATACAAAATACAGAAATCCTGTAGATCTGGGAGCCCAACGATACAAAATACAGAAATCCCCGTAGATCTGGGAGCACTGAAAAACAAAATACAGAAATCCCTGTAGATCTGAGATCCCTGCAGTACAAAGTACAGAAATCCCTATAGATCAGAGAGACCTGCAATAGAAAATATAGAAATCGCTGTAGATCAGAGAGCCCTGCAATACAAAATATAGGAATCTCTGTAGATCTAGGGGCTCTACAATACAAAATACAGAAATCTCTGTAGATCAAGGGACCCTACAATACAAAATACAGAAACCCTGTAGATCTGGCAGCCTACAATCCAAAATACAGAAATCACTGTAGATCTTGGAGCCTACAATACAAACTACAGGAATCCCTGTAAATCTGGGAGCACTGCAGTACAAGAACATAAATCCCACTAGATCTGAGAACCTGCAATAGAAAATACAGAAATAGCTGTAGATTGGAGAGCCTGCAGATACAAAATACAGAAATCCTAGCAGATCTGATAGACCTAAGAATACAAAACAGAATTCTCTGTGGATCTGGGACCAACATACAAAAAACAGAACTCTCCGAGGATCTGGAGAGCAGCAGCACAAAAATACAGAAATCCTGTGAGGCTCAGAGACCTGCAGTACAAAATACAGAAACTCTTGAATTGGTCAGGAGCCAACAATATAAAATGCAGAAACCTTTAGATCTGGGAGCCTACAATACAAAGTGCAGAAATTCCTGTAGATCTGGGAGCACTACAATACAAGCAGAAATTCTTATAGATCTGGGAGCCCTACGAAAATGCAATACATAAATCCCTGTAGATCTTGGGCGTGCAGCACAAAATACAGACATCCCTCTAGATCTGGGATAACTACAATACAAAATACAGAAAGCACTGTAGATCTGAGACCTACAATACAAAATACAGAAATCCTGCAGATCTGGTAGACCAATGAATACAAAACACAGAATTCTCTGTGGATCTGGAAGCCAACAATACAAAATACAGAACTCTCTGAGGGATCTGGGAGGGCAACACAAAATACAGAAATCCCTGTAGATCAGAGGCCCTGCAATACAAAATACAGAAATCCTGTAGATCTGAGAGCCCTGCAATACAAATATAGCAGTCCCTGTAGATTTGGGAGCACTGCATTACAAAATACAGAAACTCCTGAAGATCTGGTACATAACGAATACAAAATACGAAATCTGTGAGGTTCTGGGAGAGCTGCAACACAAATAGAAATCCTAGATCTCAGAGCACTGCAATACAAAATAGGAAATCCATGTAGAACTTGGGCAGTACAATACAAAACACTAGAAATCCCTGTAGATCTGAGACAGGCAATTCAAAATTCAGAAATCAATGTGGATCAGGGGCTATACAATCCTAAATAAGAAATACCTGTAGATCTGGGAGCCGACAATACAAGATACAGAAGTCCTGTAAATCTGGGAGCCCTACAATACAAAATGCAGAAATTCTTTTAGATCTGGAGAACTACATTCACAAAATACATAAATCCTGAAGACCTTGGAGTGCTGCAATACAAAATACAGAAATCCTCTAGATCTAAAATCCCTACAATGCAAAATACAGAAACCGCTGCAGATCTGAAGCCCTACAATACAAAATACAGAAATCCTGTAGAGCTTGGAGCCCTACAGTACAAAATGAAGAAATCCTGTAGAGCTCAGGCCTTGCAGTACAAAATACAGAAATACTGTAGTGATCGGAACCAACAATATAAAATACAGAAATCTCTGTAGATCTGGGAGACCCTACAATACAAAAAAACAGAAATCCTTATAGATCTGGGAGCCCTACAATACAAAATGCAGAAATTCCTGTAGATCTGGGAGCACTGTAATACAAAATGCAGAAATTCTTGTAGATCTGGGAGCCCTACAAATGCAATACATAAATCCTGTGATCTTGGAGCACTGCAACACAAATTACAGACATCCCTCTAGATCTGGGATCCCTACAATACAAAATACGAAAGCACTGCAGATCTGAGAGCCATACAATACAAAATACAAAAGCACTGTAGATCTGAGGCGTTTCAATACAAAATACAGAAATCCCTGTAGAGATAGAGCCATGTAACACAAATACAGAAATCCTTTTAGAGCTGGAACCCTACATATAAAATACAGAAATCCGGTAGATCTGGGGCCCTGCAATACAAAATGCGAAATACTTGTAGATCTGGGAGCCTACAATACAAAATAGAAATCCTGTAGATCTGGGGCCCTGCTACAAAATACAGAAATCCTGTAGATATATGAGCCCAACAATACAAAATACATAAATTCCTGTAAGATGTAGAGCCCTATGAATACAAAATACACAAATCCTGTAGATCTGGGGTGCTGCAATACAAAATACAGAAATCTCTGTAGCTCTGGGAGCACTGCAAAACAAAATACAGAACTTCTGTAGATCTGGGAGCCCTTGAATACAAAATACAATAATTCCAGTAGATCTGGGAGCCTACAATACAAAATTAAAAATCCTGTAGGCTTGGAGCCCTGCAATACAAAACACAGAAATTCTTGTAGAGCTCAGACCTACAATATAAATACAGAAATCCTGTAGATCTGGGAGCCCTACAATACAAAATACAGAAATCCTATAGATCTGGGGCCTACAACACAAAATGCTGAAATTCCTGTAGATCTGGAACCTACAGATTCAAAGCATGAGAATTCTTGAAGATCTAGGGCCCAATGAATACAAAATACATAAATCCCAGTAGACCTGAAGTGCTGCTATACAAAACACAGAAATCCTCTAGATCTGGGAGCCCTACAATACAAAATACAGAAAGCACTGTAGATCTGAGAGCCCTACAATACAAAATACAGAAATCCTGTGAGAGATTGGAGCCCTGCAACACAAAATACAGAAATCTCCTGTAGATCTGGGAGCCCTACAGTTCAAAATAGAGAAATCCTGTAGATCGGTGAGCCCTGCTACAAAATACAGAAATTCCTGTAGATCTAGGAGCCCATGTATTCAAAATACAGAAATCCCAGAAGATCTGGGGTGCTGCAATAAAAATACAGAAATCCAATAGCTCTGGGAGCACTGCAATACAAAATACAGAAATTCCTGTAGATCAGGGAGCCCCATGAATACAAAATACAATAATCCCAGTAGATCTGGAGACCTACAATACAAATAAAGAAATCCTTGTAGATCTTGGAACCCTATAATACAAAATATAGAAAATCCTATGAGATCTTGGAGCCAGTATGAATACAAAATACAGAATCAATGTAGCTCTGAGAGCCCTGCAGTAAAAGTACAGAAATCCTGCAGATCTGAGACCCTGCAGTACAAAGTACAGAAACTCTTAGATCTATGAGACCTACGAATATAAAATATGAAATCTCTATTGGATCTGGGAGCCCTGCAATACAAAATACAGAAATCTGTTTGATCTGGGAGAGCTGCAATACAAAATACAAAGGTCCCTGAGATCTAAGAGCCCTGCAATACAAAATTCAGAAATCCCTTTACAGCTTGGGACCTACAATACAAAACACAGAAATCCTGTAGATATTGGACCCTGCAATACAAATACAGAAATCCCTGTAGATCTGGGAGCCCAATGATACAAAATACAGAAATCCCGTGAGATCTGGGAGCACTGAAAACAAAATACAGAAATCCCTGTAGATCTGAGATCCCTGCAGTACAAGTACGAAATCCTATAGATCAGAGACTGCAATGAAAATACAGAAATGCATGTAGATTGGAGAGCCCTGCAATACAAAATACAGAAATCCTGCAGATCTGATAGACCTAAGAATACAAAACAGAATTCTCTGTGGATCTGGGAGCCCAACAATACAAAAACAGAACTCTCTGAGGATCTGGAGAGCAACAGCACAAAATACAGAAATCCCTGTAGAGCTCGGGCCCTGCAGTACAAAATACAGAAACTCTTGAATTGATCAGAACCCAACAATATAAAATGCAGAAATCCCTTTTAGATCTGGGAGCCCTACAATACAAAGTGCAGAAATTCCTGTAGATCTGGGAGCACTACAATACAAAGCATGAAATTCTTATAGATCTGGGAGCCCCTACGAAAAATGCAATACATAATCCCTGTAGATCTTGGAGTAACTACAAAATACAGACATCCCTCTAGATCTGGGATAACTACAATACAAAATACAGAAAGCACTGTAGATCTGAGAGCCCTACAATACAAAATACAGAATCCTGCAGATCTGGTAGACCAATGAATACAAAACACAGAATTCTCTGTGGATCTGGAAGCCAACAATACAAATACAGAACTCTCTGAGGATCTGGGAGAGCGGCAACACAAAATACAAAATCCCTGTAGATCAGAGAGCCCTGCAATACAAAATACAGAAATCCTGTAGATCTGAGAGCCCTGCAATACAAAATATAGCAGTCCTGTAGATTTGGAGCACTGCATTACAAAATACAGAAACTCCTGAAGATCTGGTACAGCAAGAATACAAAATACAGAAATCTGTGAGGTTCTGGGAGAGCTGCAACACAAAATAGAAAATCCTGTAGATCTCAGGCACTGCAATACAAAATATGGAAATCCATGTAGAACTTGGAGCAGTGCAATACAAACACAGAAATCCCTGTAGATCTGAGAACCGGCAATTCAAAATTCAGAAATCAATGTGGATCAGGGAGCTATACAATCCTAAATACAGAAATACCTGTAGATCTGGGAGCCGACAATACAAGATAGAAGTCCCTGTAAATCTGGGAGCCCTACAATACAAAATGCAGAATTCTTTTAGATCTGGGAGAACTACATTCACAAAATACATAAATCCTGAAGACCTTGGGTGCTGCAATACAAAATACAGAAATCCTCTAGATCTAAAATCCTACAATACAAAATACAGAAACCGCTGCAGATCTGAGGCCTACAATACAAAATACAGAAATCCCTGTAGAGCTTGGAGCCCTACAGTACAAAATGAAGAAATCCCTGTAGAGCTCGGAGCCTTGCAGTACAAAATACAGAAATTACTGTATTGATGGAACCAACAATATAAAATACAGAAACTCTGTAGATCTGGGAGCCCTACAATACAAAAAAAAACAGAAATCATATAGATCTGGGGCCTACAATACAAAATGCAGAAATTCCTGTAGAGACTGGGAGCACTGTAATACAAAGCACAGAAATTCTTGTAGATCTGAGAGCCCTCGAAAATGCAATACATAAATCCCTGTAGATCTTGGAGCACTGCAACACAAATTACAGACATCCTCTAGATCTGGGATCCCTACAATACAAAATACAGAAAGCACTGCAGATCTGAGAGCCATACAATACAAAAAATACAAAAGCACTGTAGATCTGAGAGCCATTTCAATACAAAATACAGAAATCCCTGTAGAGATAGGAGCCATATAACACAAAATACAGAAATCCTTTTGAGATGGGAACCCTACAATATAAAATACAGAAATCCCGGTAGATCTGGGAGCCCTGCAATACAAAATGCAGAAATACTTGTAGATCTGGGGCCCTACAATACAAAATAGAAATCCTGTAGATCTGGGAGCCCTGCTAAAAATACAGAAATCTGTAGATATATAGGCCCAACAATACAAAATACATAAATTCCTGTAGATATGGGCCCTATGAATACAAAATACACAAATCCCTGTAAGATCTGGGAGTGCTGCAATACAAAATACAGAAATCTCTGTAGCTCTGGGAGCACTGCAAAACAAAATACAGAACTTCCTGTAGATCTGGGGCCCTATGAATACAAAATACAATAATTCCAGTAGATCTGAGGGCCTACAATACAAAATTCAAAAATCCTGTAGAGCTTGGAGCCTGCAATACAAAACACAGAAATTCTTGTAGAGCTCAGGACTACAATATAAAATACAGAATCCCTGTAGATCCTAGGAGCCCTACAATACAAAATACAGAAATCCTATAGATCTGGGAGCCCTACAACACAAAATGCTGAAATTCCTGTAGATCTGGGAGCCCTACAATTCCAAAACATGAAATTCTTGAAGATCTAGGGCCCAATGATACAAAATGCATAAATCCCAGTAGACCTTGAAGTGCTTATACAAAACAGAATCCTCTAGATCTGGGGCCTACAATACAAAATAAAGCACTGTAGATCTGAGAGCCCTACAATACAATACAGAAGTCCCTGAGAGTTGGGCCCTGCAATACAAAATACAGAAATCCTGTAGATCTGGGGCTACAGTTCAAAATAGAAATCCCTGTAGATCGTGAGCCTGCTACAAAATACAGAAATTCCTGTAGATCTAGGGCCCCATGTATTCAAAATACAGAAATCCCAGAAGATCTGGGAGTGCTGCAATAAAAACAGAAATCAATAGCTCTGGAGCACTGCAATACAAAATACAGAAATTCCTGTAGATCTGGGGCCCCATGAATACAAAATACAATAATCCCAGTAGATCTGGGAGACCTACAATACAAAATAAAGAAATCCTTGTAGATCTTGGAACCCTATAATACAAAATATAGAAAATCCTGTAGATCTGGGGCAGTATGAATACAAAATACAGAAATCAATGTAGCTCTGAGAGACCTGCAGTAAAGTACAGAAATCCTGCAGATCTGAGACCCTGCAGTACAAAGTACAGAAATCCTGTAGATCTATGAGACCTCGAATATAAAATATGGAAATCTCGTGGATCTGGAGCCCTGCAATACAAAATACAGAAATCTGTTTTGATCTGGGAGAGCTGCAATACAAAATACAAAGGTCCTTAGATCTAAGAGCCCTGCAATACAAAATTCAAATCCTTTACAGCTTGGAGACCTACAATACAAAACACAGAAATCCCTGTAGATGTTGGAGCCCTGCAATACAAAATACAGAAATCCCTGTAGATCTGGAGCCCAACGATACAAAATACAGAAATCCCCGTAGATCTGGGAGCACTGAAAAACAAAATACAGAAATCCCTGTAGATCTGAGATCCCTGCAGTACAAAGTACAGAAATCCCTATAGATCAGAGAGACCTGCAATAGAAAATATAGAAATCGCTGTAGATCAGAGAGCCCTGCAATACAAAATATAGGAATCTCTGTAGATCTAGGGGCTCTACAATACAAAATACAGAAATCTCTGTAGATCAAGGGACCCTACAATACAAAATACAGAAACCCCTGTAGATCTGGCAGCCCTACAATCCAAAATACAGAAATCACTGTAGATCTTGGAGCCCTACAATACAAACTACAGGAATCCCTGTAAATCTGGGAGCACTGCAGTACAAAGAACATAAATCCACTAGATCTGAGAGACCTGCAATAGAAAATACAGAAATGCTGTAGATTGAGCCCTGCAATACAAAATACAGAAATCCTGCAGATCTGATAGACCTAAGAATACAAAACAGAATTCTCTGTGGATCTAGGAGCAACAATACAAAAAACAGAACTCTCAGAGGATCTGGGAGGCAGCAGCACAAAATACAGAAATCCTGTAGAGCTCGGAGACCTGCAGTACAAAATACAGAAACTCTTGATTGATCAGACCCAACAATATAAAATGCAGAAATCCTTTAGATCTGGGAGCCCTACAATACAAAGTGCAGAAATTCCTGTAGATCTGGGGACTTACTGATACAAAGCATGAAATTCTTATAGATCTGGGAGCCCTCTGAAATGCAATACATAAATCCTGTAGATCTTGGGCGCTGCAACACAAAATACAGACATCCCTCTAGATCTGGGATAACTACAATACAAAATACAGAAAGCACTGTAGATCTGAGACCTACAATACAAAATACAGAAATCCCTGCAGATCTGGTAGACCAATGAATACAAAACACAGAATTCTCTGTGGATCTGGAAGCCCAGCAATACAAAATACAGAACTCTCTGAGGATCTGGGAGAGCGGCAACACAAAATACAGAAATCCCTGTAGATCAGAGAGCCCTGCAATACAAAATACAGAAATCCCTGTAGATCTGAGAGCCCTGCAATACAAAATATAGCAGTCCCTGTAGATTTGGGAGCACTGCATTACAAAATACAGAAACTCCTGAAGATCTGGTACAGCAACGAATACAAAATACAGAAATCTGTGAGGTTCTGGGAGAGCTGCAACACAAAATAGAGAAATCCCTGTAGATCTCAGAGCACTGCAATACAAAATATGGAAATCCATGTAGAACTTGGAGCAGTACAATACAAAACACAGAAATCCCTGTAGATCTGAGAACCCGGCAATTCAAAATTCAGAAATCAATGTGGATCAGGGAGCTATACAATCCTAAATACAGAAATACCTGTAGATCTGGGAGCCCGACAATACAAGATACAGAAGTCCCTGTAAATCTGGGAGCCCTACAATACAAAATGCAGAATTCTTTTAGATCTGGGAGAACTACATTCACAAAATACATAAATCCTGAAGACCTTGGGTGCTGCAATACAAATACAGAAATCCTCTAGATCTAAAATCCCTACAATGCAAAATACAGAAACCGCTGCAGATCTGAGAGCCCTACAATACAAAATACAGAAATCCCTGTAGAGCTTGGAGCCCTACAGTACAAAATGAAGAAATCCCTGTAGAGCTCGGAGCCTTGCAGTACAAAATACAGAAATTACTGTATTGATCGGAACCCAACAATATAAAATACAGAAATCTCTGTAGATCTGGGAGCCCTACAATACAAAAAAACAGAAATCCTTATAGATCTGGGAGCCCTACAATACAAAATGCAGAAATTCCTGTAGATCTGGGAGCACTGTAATACAAAATGCAGAAATTCTTGTAGATCTGGGAGCCCTACGAAAATGCAATACATAAATCCCTGTAGATCTTGGAGCACTGCAACACAAATTACAGACATCCCTCTAGATCTGGGATCCCTACAATACAAAATACAGAAAGCACTGCAGATCTGAGAGCCATACAATACAAAATACAAAAAGCACTGTAGATCTGAGAGCCGTTTCAATACAAAATACAGAAATCCCTGTAGAGATAGGAGCCATGTAACACAAAATACAGAAATCCTTTTAGAGCTGGGAACCTACAATATAAAATACAGAAATCCCGGTAGATCTGGGAGCCCTGCAATACAAAATGCAGAAATACTTGTAGATCTGGGAGCCCTACAATACAAAATAGAGAAATCCCTGTAGATCTGGGAGCCCTGCTACAAAATACAGAAATCCCTGTAGATATATGAGCCCAACAATACAAAATACATAAATTCCTGTAGATATGGGAGCCCTATGAATACAAAATACACAAATCCCTGTAGATCTGGGAGTGCTGCAATACAAAATACAGAAATCTCTGTAGCTCTGGGAGCACTGCAAAACAAAATACAGAACTTCCTGTAGATCTGGGAGCCCTATGAATACAAAATACAATAATTCCAGTAGATCTGGGAGCCCTACAATACAAAATTCAAAAATCCCTGTAGAGCTTGGAGCCCTGCAATACAAAACACAGAAATTCTTGTAGAGCTCAGAACCCTACAATATAAAATACAGAAATCCCTGTAGATCTGGGAGCCCTACAATACAAAATACAGAAATCCCTATAGATCTGGGAGCCCTACAACACAAAATGCTGAAATTCCTGTAGATCTGGGAGCCCTACAATTCAAAACGCAGAAATTCTTGAAGATCTGGGAAGCCCAATGAATACAAAATGCATAAATCCCAGTAGACCTTGAAGTGCTGCTATACAAAACACAGAAATCCCTCTAGATCTGGGAGCCCTACAATACAAAATACAGAAGCACTGTAGATCTGAGGCCTACAATACAAAATACAGAAATCCCTGTAAGATTGGAGCCCTGCAATACAAAATACAGAAATCCCTGTAGATCTGGGGCCCTACAGTTCAAATAGAGAAATCCTGTAGATCGGTGAGCCCTGCTACAAAATACAGAAATTCCTGTAGATCTGGGAGCCCCATGTATTCAAAATACAGAAATCCCAGAAGATCTGGGAGTGCTGCAATAAAAAATACAGAAATCCCAATAGCTCTGGGAGCACTGCAATACAAAATACAGAAATTCCTGTAGATCTGGGAGCCCCATGAATACAAAATACAATAATCCCAGTAGATCTGGGAGACCTACAATACAAAATAAAGAAATCCTTGTAGATCTTGGAACCCTATAATACAAAATATAGAAAATCCCTGTAGATCTTGGAGCCGTATGAATACAAAATACAGAAATCAATGTAGCTCTGAGAGCCCTGCAGTAAAAAGTACAGAAATCCCTGCAGATCTGAGACCCCTGCAGTACAAAGTACAGAAATCCCTGTAGATCTATGAGACCTACGAATATAAAATATGGAAATCTCTGTGGATCTGGGAGCCCTGCAATACAAAATACAGAAATCTGTTTTGATCTGGGAGAGCTGCAATACAAAATACAAAGGTCCCTGTAGATCTAAGAGCCCTGCAATACAAAATTCAGAAATCCTTTACAGCTTGAGACCTACAATACAAAACACAGAAATCCCTGTAGATATTGGAGCCCTGCAATACAAAATACAGAAATCCTGTAGATCTGGGGCCCAATGATACAAAATACAGAAATCCCGTAGATCTGGGAGCACTGAAAAACAAAATACAGAAATCCTGTAGATCTGAGATCCCTGCAGTACAAAGTACAGAAATCCTATAGATCAGAGAGACCTGCAATAGAAAATAAAGAAACTGTAGATCAGAGAGCCCTGCAATACAAAATATAGGAATCTCTGTAGATCTAGGGGCTCTACAATACAAAATACAAAATCTCTGTAGATCAAGGGACCCTACAATACAAAATACAGAAACCCTGTAGATCTGGCAGCCCTACAATCAAAATACAGAAATCACTGTAGATCTTGGGCCCTACAATACAAACTACAGAATCCCTGTAAATCTGGGAGCACTGCAGTACAAAGAACATAAATCCCACTAGATCTGAGAGACCTGCAATAGAAAATACAGAAATCGCTGTAGATTGGAAGCCCTGCAATACAAAATACAGAAATCCTACAGATCTGATAGACCTAAGAATACAAAACAGAATTCTCTGTGGATCTGGGAGCCCAGCAATACAAAAAAACAGAACTCTCTGAGGATCTGGGAGAGCAGCAGCACAAAATACAGAAATCCCTGTAGAGCTCGGAGCCCTGCAGTACAAAATACAGAAACTCTTGAATTGATCAGAACCCAACAATATAAAATGCAGAAATCCCTTTAGATCTGGGAGCCCTACAATACAAAGTGCAGAAATTCCTGTAGATCTGGGAGCACTACAATACAAAACGCAGAAATTCTTATAGATCTGGGAGCCCTACGAAAATGCAATACATAAATCCCTGTAGATCTGGGATAACTACAATACAAAATACAGAAAGCACTGTAGATCTGAGAGCCCTACAATACAAAATACAGAAATCCCTGCAGATCTGGTAGACCAATGAATACAAAACACAGAATTCTCTGTGGATCTGGAAGCCCAGCAATACAAAATACAGAACTCTCTGAGGATCTGGGAGAGCGGCAACACAAAATACAGAAATCCCTGTAGATCAGAGAGCCCTGCAATACAAAATACAGAAATCCTGTAGATCTGAGAGCCCTGCAATACAAAATATAGCAGTCCCTGTAGATTTAGGAGCACTGCATTACAAAATACAGAAACTCCTGAAGATCTGGTACAGCAACGAATACAAAATACAAAAATCTGTGAGGTTCTGGAGAGCTGCAACACAAAATGAAATCCTGTAGATCTCAGAGCACTGCAATACAAATATGAAATCCATGTAGAACTTGGAGCAGTGCAATACAAAACACAGAAATCCCTATAGATCTGAGAACCCGGCAATTCAAAATTCAGAAATCAATGTGGATAAGGAGCTATACAATCCTAAATACAGAAATACCTGTAGATCTGGAGCCGACAATACAAGATACAGAAGTCCCTGTAAATCTAGGAGCCCTACAATACAAAATGCAGAAATTCTTTTAGATCTGGGAGAACTACATTCACAAAATACATAAATCCTGAAGACCTTGGGTGCTGCAATACAAAATACAGAAATCCTCTAGATCTAAAATCCCTACAATGCAAAATACAGAAACACTGCAGATCTGAGACCCTACAATACAAAATACAGAAATCCCTGTAGAGCTTGGAGCCCTACAGTACAAAATGAAGAAATCCCTGTAGAGCTCGGAGCCTTGCAGTACAAAATACAGAAATTACTGTATTGATCGGAACCCAACAATATAAAATACAGAAATCTCTGTAGATCTGGGAGCCCTACAATACAAAAAACAGAAATCCTTATAGATCTGGGAGCCCTACAATACAAAATGCAGAAATTCCTGTAGATCTGGGAGCACTGTAATACAAAGCATGAAATTCTTGTAGATCTGGGAGCCCTAAAAATGCAATACATAAATCCTGTAGATCTTGGAGCACTGCAACAAAATTACAGACATCCCTCTAGATCTGGGATCCCTACAATACAAAATACAGAAAGCACTGCAGATCTGAGAGCCATACAATACAAAATACAAAAGCACTGTAGATCTGAGCCGTTTCAATACAAAATACAGAAATCCCTGTAGAGATAGGAGCCATGTAACACAAAATACGAAATCCTTTTAGTGCTGGGAACCCTACAATATAAAATACAGAAATCCCGGTAGATCTGGAGCCCTGCAATACAAAATGCAGAAATACTTGTAGATCTGGGAGCCCTACAATACAAAATAGAAATCCTGTAGATCTAGGAGCCCTGCTACAAAATACAAAATCCCTGTAGATATATGAGCCCAACAATACAAAATACATAAATTCCTGTAGATATGGAGCCCTATGAATACAAAATACACAAATCCCTGTAGATCTGGGGTGCTGCAATACAAAATACAGAAATCTCTGTAGCTCTGGGAGCACTGCAAAACAAATACAGAACTTCCTGTAGATCTGGGAGCCCTATGAATACAAAATACAATAATTCCAGTAGATCTGGGAGCCTACAATACAAAATTCAAAAATCCTGTAGAGCTTGGAGCCTGCAATACAAAACACAGAAATTCTTGTAGAGCTCAGAACCCTACAATATAAAATACAGAAATCCTGTAGATCTGGGAGCCTACAATACAAAATACAGAAATCCCTATAGATCTGGAGGCCTACAACACAAAATGCTGAAATTCCTGTAGATCTGGGAGCCCTACAATTCAAAAGCCTGAAATTCTTGAAGATCTGGGAGCCACAATACAAAATGCATAAATCCCAGTAGACCTTGAGTGCTGCTATACAAAACACAGAAATCCTCTAGATCTGGGAGCCTACAATACAAAATACAGAAAGCACTGTAGATCTGAGAGCCCTACAATACAAAATACAGAAATCCCTGTAGAGATTGGAGCCCTGCAATACAAAATACAGAAATCCCTGTAGATCTGGGAGCCCTACAGTTCAAAATAGAGAAATCCCTGTAGATCGGTGAGCCCTGCTACAAAATACAGAAATTCCTGTAGATCTGGGAGCCCCATGTATTCAAAATACAGAAATCCCAGAAGATCTGGGAGTGCTGCAATAAAAAATACAGAAATCCCAATAGCTCTGGGAGCACTGCAATACAAAATACAGAAATTCCTGTAGATCTGGGAGCCCCATGAATACAAAATACAATAATCCCAGTAGATCTGGGAGACCTACAATACAAAATAAAGAAATCCTTGTAGATCTTGGAACCCTATAATACAAAATATAGAAAATCCCTGTAGATCTGGGAGCCGTATGAATACAAAATACAGAAATCAATGTAGCTCTGAGAGACCTGCAGTAAAAAGTACAGAAATCCCTGCAGATCTGAGACCCCTGCAGTACAAAGTACAGAAATCCCTGTAGATCTATGAGACCTACGAATATAAAATATGGAAATCTCTGTGGATCTGGGAGCCCTGCAATACAAAATACAGAAATCTGTTTTGATCTGGGAGAGCTGCAATACAAAATACAAAGGTCCCTGTAGATCTAAGAGCCCTGCAATACAAAATTCAGAAATCCCTTTACAGCTTGGAGACCTACAATACAAAACACAGAAATCCCTGTAGATATTGGAGCCCTGCAATACAAAATACAGAAATCCCTGTAGATCTGGGAGCCCAATGATACAAAATACAGAAATCCCCGTAGATCTGGGAGCACTGAAAAACAAAATACAGAAATCCCTGTAGATCTGAGATCCCTGCAGTACAAAGTACAGAAATCCCTATAGATCAGAGAGACCTGCAATAGAAAATATAGAAATCGCTGTAGATCAGAGAGCCCTGCAATACAAAATACAGGAATCTCTGTAGATCTAGGGGCCCTACAATACAAAATACAGAAATCTCTGTAGATCTAGGGACTCTACAATACAAAATACAGAAATCCCTGTAGATCTGGCTGCCCTACAATCCAAAATACAGAAATCACTGTAGATCTGGGAGCCCTACAATACAAAATACAGGAATTCCTGTAAATCTGGGAGCACTAGAGTACAAAGAACAGAAATCCTCTAGATCTGAGAGACCTGCAATAGAAAATACAGAAATCACTGGAGATCGGAGAGCCCTGCAATACAAAATACAGAAATCCCTGCAGATCTGGTAGACCTACGAATACAAAACAGAATTCTCTGTGGATCTGGGAGCCCAGCAATACAAAAAACAGAACTCTCTGAGGATCTGGGAGAGCAGCAGCACAAAATACAGAAATCCCTGTAGAGCTCGGAGCCCTGCAGTACAAAATACAGAAATTCTTGAATTGATCAGAACCCAACAATATAAAATGCAGAAATCCCTTTAGATCTGTGAGCCCTACAATACAAAAAAACAGAAATCCTTATAGACCTGGGAGCCCTACAATACAAAGTGCAGAAATTCCTGTAGATCTGGGAGCACTACAATACAAAACACAGAAATTCTTGTAGATCTGGGAGCCCTACGAAAACGCAATACATAAATCCCTGTAGATCTTGGAGCACTGCAACACAAAATACAGACATCCCTCTAGATCTGGGATAACTACAATACAAAATACAGAAAGCACTGTAAATCTGAGAGCCCTACAATACAAAATATAGAAAGCACTGTAGATCTGGGAGCCCTATCAATACAAAATACAGAAATCCCTGTAGATCTGGGAGCCCAGCTGCAAATATAGAAATCCCTGAAGATCTAGAGCCTAGAAATACAAAATAGAGAAATGCCTGTAGATCTGGGAGCCCAGTAATACAAAACAGAAATCCCTGTAGATCTGGAGCCATAAAATACAAAATACATAAATCCCATAGATTTGGGAGCGCTGCAATACATACTACAGAAATCCTGTAGATCTGGGAGCCCTACAGTGCAAAACACAGAAATCCTGTAGAATCTGGAAACCCTACAATACAAAATACAGAAATCCCTGTAGATCCAGACCCTATGAATAGAAAATACAGACATCCTGGTAGATATAGAAGCCCAGCAGTGCAAAGTAGAGAAATCCTGTAGATCTGAGAGCCCTGCAATACAAAACACAGAAATCACTGTAGATCGGAGAGCCCTGCAATACAAAATACATTAATCCCTGTAGATCTGTGAGTGCTGCAATACATATTACAGAAATCCTGCAGATCTGGGAGCCCCACAGAACACAATACTGAAATCCCTGCAGATCAGGAACCCTACAGTACAAAATACAGAAATCCCTGTAGATCTGGAGCCCTACAAATACAAAATACAGAAATCCCTGAAGATCAGATAGCCCTGCAGTACAAAGTACAGAAATCCCTCTCGATCTGACAGACCTGAAATACAAAATACTGAAATCGCAGTAGATCGGAGAGTCCTGCAATACAAAATACAGAAATCTATGTAGATATAGGGGCCCTACAAAACAAAATACTTAAATCTCTGTAGATCTGGGAGCAATGCTATACAAAACACAGAAATCCATGTAGATCTGAGAGCCCTGCAATATAAAATACAGAAATAAATGCAGATCTGGGAGGCCGACTAATACTAAATACAGAAATCGCTGTAGATCTGAGAGCACTGCAATGCAAAATACAGAAATCCCTGCAGATCTGGTAGACCTATGAATACAAAACAGAATTCTCTATGGATATGGGAGCCCAGCAATACAAAAATACAGAACTCTCTGAGGATCTGGGAGAGCGGCAGCACAAAATACAGAAATCCCTGTAGATCTGAGAGCCCTACAATACAAAATACAGAAATCCCTGTAGATCTGAGAGCCCTGTAATACAAAATATAGAAGTCCCTGTAGATTTGGGAGCACTGCATTACAAAATACATTAATTCCTGAAGATCTGGGAGAGCTGCATCAGAAAATAGAGAAATCCCTGTAGATCTCAGAGCCCTGCAATACAAAATATGGAAATCCATGTAGAACTTGGAGCAGTGCAATACAAAATACAGAAATCCCTGTAGATCTGAGAACCCAGCAATTCAAAATTCAGAAATCAATGTAGATCAGGGAGCCCTACAATCCTAAATACAGAAATACCTGTAGATCTGGGAGCCCTACAATGCAAGATACAGAAGTCCTGTAAATCACGGAGCCCTACAATACAAAATGCAGAAATTCTTTTTAGATCTGGGAGCCCTACTTACACAAAAATATAAATCCCTGTAGACCTTGGGTGCTGCAATACAAAATACAGAAATCCATCTAGATCTAGAATCCCAACAATGTAAAATACAGAAACCGCTGCAAATCTGAGAGCCCTACAATACAAAATACAGAAATCCCTGTGAGCTTGGAGCCCTGCAGTACAAAATACAGAAATTCTTGTATTGCTTGAGACCTACAATATAAAATACAGAAATCCTGTAGATCTGGAAGCCCTACAATACAAAACAAGAAATCCTTATAGATCTGAGAGCCCTACAATACAAAATGCAGAATTACTGTAGATCTAGGAGAACTAAAATATGAAGCTTGAAATTCTTGTAGATCTGGGAGCCCTACAAAATGCAATAAATAAATCCCTGTAGATCTTGGAGCACTGCATCACAAAATACAGACATCCCCATAGATCTGGGATCCCTACAATACAAAATACGAAAGCAGTGTGGTTCTGAGAGCCTACAATACAAAATACAGAAAGCACTGTAGATCTAAGAGCCTTTCAATACAAAATACAGAAATCCTGTAGAGATAGGAGCCCTGTAATACAAAATACAGAAATCCTTTTAGAGCTGGGAACCCTACAATATGAAATACAGATATCCTGTAGATGTGGAGCCCTACAATACAAAATACAGAAATCCTTATAGATCTGGGAGCCCTGCAATACAAAATGCAGAAATACTTGCAGATCTAGGAGCCCTACAATTCAAAATAGAAATCCCTGTAGATTTGGGAGCCCTGCTACAGAATACAGAAATCCTGTAGATATGGGGCCCAACAATACAAAATACATAAATTCCAGTAGAAAGGGCCCTATGAATAGAAAATATACAAATCCTGTAGATCTGGGAGTGCTGCAATACAAAATACCAAAATCCCTGTAGCTCTGGGAGCACTGCAGTACAAAATACAGAAATTCCTGCAGATCTGGGAGCCTAATGAATACTAAATACATTAATCCCAGTAGATCTGAGAGCCTACAATACAAAATTCAGAAATCCTTGTAGCTTGGACCCTGCAATACAAAACACAGAAATTCTTGTAGAGCTCAGAACCCTACAATGTGAAAACAGAAATCTCTGTAGATCTGGGAGCCCTACAATACAAAACACAGAAATCCCTATAGATCTGGAAGCCCTACTACACAAAATACAGAAATTTCTGTAGATCTGGGAGCCCTACAATTCAAAACGGAGAAATTCTTGTAGATCTGGGAACCCAAAGAATACAAAATACATTAATCCCAGTAGACCTTGGAGTGCTGCAATACAAAACACAAAATCCTCTAGATCTAGGAGCCCTACAATACAAAATACAGAGAGCACTGTAGATCTGAGAGATCTACAATACAAAATACAGAAATCCCTGAAGAGATTGGAGCCCTGCACACAAAAATACTGAAATCCCTGTAGACCTGTGAGCAATGTAATACAAAATACATAAATCCCAGTAGATTTTGGGCGTTGCAATACAAAACACAGAAATTCCTCTGGATCAGAGACCCTACAATACAAAATACAGAAAGCACTGTAGATCTGAGAGCCCTACAATACAAAATATAAATCCTATAGAATTGGAGCCCTGCAATACAAAATACAGAACATACTTGAATCTGGGAACCCTGCTACAAAGACAGAAATCCAGTAGATCTGGGAGCCCTACAGTACAAAATAGAGAATCCATGTAGATCGGGGGCCCTGCTACAAAATACAGAAATTCCTGTTGATCAGGGCCCTATGAATACAAAATACAGAAATCCCTGAAGATCTGGGAGTGCTGTAATAAAGATACAGAAATCCTGTAGATCTGGGAGCACTGCAATACAAAATACAGAAATTCCTGTAGATCTGGGAGCCCTATGAATACAAAATACATTAATCCCAGTAGATCTGAGAGACCTAAAAACAAAACAAAAGTACTTGCAGATCTGGAAACCTATAATACAAAATATAGAAATCCTGTAGATCTGGAGCAATGCAGATACAAAATACAGAAATCAATGTAGCTCTGAGAGCCTGCAGTAAAAAGTACAGAAATCCTGGTAGATCTGAGACCCCTGCAGTACAAAGTACAGAAATCCCTGTAGATCTGAGAGACCTACGAATACAAAATATGGAAATCTCTGAGGATCTGGGAGCATTGCAATACAAAATACAGAAATCTGTTTTGATCTGGGAGAGCTGCAATACAAAATACAAAGGTCCATGTAGATCTAAGAGCCCTGCAATACAAAATTCAGAAATGACTGTAGAGCTTGAGACCTACAATACAAAATACAGAAATCCTGTAGACCTTGGGGTCCTGCAATACAAAATACAGAAATCCATGCAGGCGGAACCCTGCAATATAAAATACAGAAATCCTGTAGATCTGGAAGCACTGCAATACAAAATACAGAAATCCTGAGATCTGGTAGCCTAAAATACAAAGTACAAGAAATCCTGAAGATCTGGAAGCCCTGCTACAAATATAGAAACCCTGTACATCTGAGAGCCCTGTAATACAAAATACATAAATCCCGAAGATCTGGGAGTGCTGCAATACATATTACAGAAATCCTGCAGATGTGGAGCCTACAGAACACAATACAGAAATCCCTGCAGATCAGGGAACCCTACAGTACAAATACAGAAATCCTTTAGATCTGGAGCCTATGAATAGAAAATACAGAAATCCCTGTAGATCTGAGAGCCCTGCAGTACAAAGACAGAAATCCTCTAGATCTGACAGACCTGCAATACAAAATACTGAAATAGCAGTAGATCAGAGGCCCTGCAATACAAAATACAGAAATCTCTGTAGGTCTAGGGGCCCTATAAAACAAAATACTTAAATCTCTATAGATCTGGGAGCACTGCTAAACAAAATACAGAAATCCATGTAGATCTGAGAGCCCTGCAATATAAAATACAGAAATCCATGCAGCTCTGGGAGCAATACTAATACTAAATACAGAAATCGCTGTAGATCTCAGAGCTCTGCAATACAAAATACAGAAATCCCTGCAGATCTGGCAGACCTACGAATAAAAAACACAGAATTCTCTGTGGATCTGGGTGCCCAGCAATACAAAATACAGACCTCTCTGAGGATCTGGGAGGTAGCAACACAAAATACAGAAATCCTGTAGATCTGAGAGCCCTACAATACAAAATACAGAAATCCTGTAGATCTTTGAGCCCTGCAATACAAAATATAGAAGTCCTGTAGATTTGGGAGCACTGCATTACAAAATACAGAAACTCCTGAAGATCTGGTACAGCAAGAATACAAAATACAGAAATCTCTGAGGTTCTGGGAGGCTGCAACACAAAATAGAAATCCCTGTAGATCTCAGAGCCCTGCAATACAAAATTGGAAATCCATGTAGAACTTGAAGCAGTACAATACAAATTCAGAAATCCTGTAGATCTGAGAACCCGGCAGATTCAAAATTCAGAAATCAATATAGATCAGGGGCCTACAATCTAAATAGAAACATAGAAACATAGAAACATAGAAGTTGACGGCAGATAAGGACATAAAGGCCCATCCAGTCTGCCCATTTCTTTTCTACCTTATAAATGTGCCATCGACCTGCGATGTCAGTGACCCATCTATTCATAGTCATTTGTATTGCTCCTTATGCCTATCCCATGCCTGTTTGAAGCCCTGCACTGTATTCATAGCACTACTTCTTGTGGTAAGCCATTCCATGCATCTACCACCCTTTCTGTGAAAAAGAATTTCTCACATTCCCCTTAATCGGCCTCCTCTAATCTCATGCTGTGTCCTCTTGTCCTGCTATTTTCTTATATTTAAACATGTTAGACTCTTTCACCTTGTTTATGCCCTTAAGGTGTTTAAATGTCTCGATCATATCACCTCTCTCCTCCTTTGCTCAAGGGTATACATATTGAGCTCCGTTAATCTGTCCTCATATGTCTTCTGATGCAGTCCCTGCACCATTTTGGTTGCCCTTCTCTGGACTGCCTCAATTTGGTTAATGTCCTTGTGAAGGTGTGGCCTCCAATACTGCAGCAGTACTCCAGATGGGGCCTAACCAATGTCTTGTACAGAGGGATTATTATCTCCTCTACGACTTGTGATACCCCTACTAATACACCCTAACACCCCCTAGCCTTACCTACTGCTTTAGAGGTCTGCTTGGATGATTTCAGGTCATCAGTGATGATGATGCCCAAGTCTCTTTCTTCCTTTGTGACTGCTAGCAACTCCTCCCAGCCTATAAGTGGCTTCAGGTTTCTCTTCCCTATGTGCATGATTTTGCACTTCTTGCATTAAATCCAGTTGCCACTCTTCTGACCATTCTGCTAGTTTATCCAGATCTCTTCTCATTCTGCCCACCCCATCTGGATCATCTACTCTGTTGCAGATCTTGGTGTCATCTGCAAACAGACAAGCCTTACCCTCTAGTCCATCTGCTAGGTCACTAATGAAGATGTTGAATAGGACTGGCCCCAGGACTGATCCCTGAGGTACCCACTTGTGACTTGCATCTCTTCTGACTGTATACCATTTACCACCACTCTCTGTTTCTGCAGTCAACCAGTTTGCCACCCAGTTGACCAACTTCTGCCCACCCGAGCCTACCTAGCTTATTTATCAATCTTCTATGGAACAGTGTCAAAGCTTTGCTGAAGTCAAGGTAGGCGACATCAACTGCTCCCCTTGGTCCACCACTCTGGTTACCCAGTCAAAGAAATCTATGAGATTAGTTTGACAGGACCTTCCTTTGTAAACCCATGCTGTCTTGGATCCTGTGCCCTATGGATTCCAGGTGTTGCACTATCCTTTCCTTAAGGAGTGCTTCCATAATCTTGCCCACTACTGAGGTAAGACTGACCGGTCTGTAGTTCCCGCCTCCTCCCTGCTACCACTCTTGTGGAGTGGGATCACATGAGCCCTTCTCCAGTCTTCTGGGACCTCTCCTGTGCTCAGAGACTCACTAAACAATTCTGCTAATGGCTCTGCTAGTTCCTCCTTTAGCTCCTTAAGTACCCTGGGATGTGCCATCCGGTCCCATTGCCTTATCCACCCTGAGCTTAGCAAGCTCTTGTAGGACCTTTCTTTTGTGAAGGGAGTAGTGCTCACCTCCCTCCCCTGTGTCCATGATGCTGAGCTGTGGGCCTGCCCTACCTTCTCTTCAGTGAATACTGAGCAAAGTATCTATTTAGGATAGATGCCTTTACAGGGTCCTCCTCCTCACATGCTCCCTTTTCTCCATTAAGCTTAGCAATACCCCTCTGGACTTTCTCCTTTCACTAATGTATCCATAGAAAGTCTTGTCACCTTCTTTTACTGTTTGTGCTAGTGTTTCCTCAGTTTGGGACTTTGCCTGCCTTACTGCCTTACCTGCTTCCCTTAGGGCAGTTTGGTATGCCCCCTATCTTCATCCCGCTGTGTTCCCTTATATTTTCCAAGGCCAGCCTTTGGCTCTGACCTTTCTGCTACTGTATTTGAGAACCAAAGTGGTTTCTTCTTCTTTGCACTTCCTTTCTGTCTAACACAATGGGATGTTGCTTCAAGTATTGTATCCTTAATGCTTGCCCACTTTGCCTGTACCTCCTCACCTGTGTTTCTTTTTGCCAGGGCTAGCTTAACTCTGTTGGCCATCTTCTCAAAGTACAGAAATACCTGTAGATCTGGGAGCCCAACAATACAAGATACAGAAGTCCCTGTAAATCTGGGAGCTCTACAATACAAAATGCAGAAATTCTTTTAGATCTGGGAGACCTACATTCACAAAATACATAAATCCCTGAAGACCTTGGAGTGCTGCAATACAAAATACAGAAATTCCTCTAGATCTAGAATTCCGACAATGCAAAATACAGAAACCGCTGCAGATCTGAGAGCCCTACAATACAAAATACAGAAATCCCTCTAGAGCTTGGAGCCCTACAGTACAAAATGAAAGAAATCCTGTAGAGCTGGAGCCCTGCAGTACAAAATACAGAAATTACTGTATTGATCGGAACCCAACAATATAAAATACAGAAATCTCTGTAGATCTGGGAGCCCTACAATACAAAAAAACAGAAATCCTTATAGATCTGGGAGCCCTACAATACAAAATGCAGAAATTCCTGTAGATCTGGGAGCACTACAATACAAAATGCAGAAATTCTTGTAGATCTGGGAGCCCTACGAAAACGCAAAACATAAATCCCTTTAGATCATGGAGCACTGCAACACAAATTACAGACATCCCTCTAGATCTGGGATCCCTATAATACAAAATACAGAAAGCACTGTAGATCTGAGAGCCCTACAATACAAAATACAGAAAGCACTGTAGATCTGAGAGCCCTTTCAATACAAAATATAGAAATCCCTGTAGAGATAGGAGCCCTGTAACACAAAATACAGAAATCCTTTTAGAGCTGGGAACCCTACAATATAAAATACAGAAATCCCGGTAGATGTGGGAGCCCTACAATACAAAATACAAAAACCCCTATAGATCTGAGAGCCCTGCAATACAAAATGCAGAAATACTTGTAGATCTGGGAGCCCTACAATACAAAATAGAGAAATCCCTGTAGATCTGGGAGCCCTGCTACAAAATACAGAAATCCCTGTAGATATATGAGCCCAACAATACAAAATACATAAATTCCTGTAGATATGGGAGCCCTATGAATACAAAATACACAAATCCCTGTAGATCTGGGAGTGCTGCAATACAAAATACAGAAATCTCTGTAGCTCTGGGAGCACTGCAAAACAAAATACAGAAATTCTTATAGATCTGGGAGCACTATGAATACAAAATACAATAATCCCAGTAGATCTGGGAGCCCTACAATACAAAATTCAGAAATCCCTGTAGAGCTTGGAGCCCTGCAATACAAAACACAGAAATTCTTGTAGTGCTCGGAACCCTACAATATAAAATACAGAAATCCCTATAGATCTGGGAGCCCTACAATACAAAATACAGAAATCCCTATAGATCTGGGAGCACTACAACACAAAATGCTGAAATTCCTGTAGATCTGGGAGCCCTACAATTCAAAACGCAGAAATTCTTGTAGATCTGGGAGCCCAATGAATACAAAATACATAAATCCCAGTAGACCTTGGAGCACTGCTATACAAAACACAGAAATCCTCTAGATCTGGTAGCCTACAATACAAAATACAGAAAGCACTGTAGATCTGAGAGCCCTACAATACAAAATACAGAAATCCCTGTAGAGATTGGAGCCCTGCAATACAAAATACAGAAATACTTGTAGATCTGGGAGCCCTGCTACCAAATACAGAAGTCCCTGTAGATCTGGGATCCCTTCAATTTAAAATAAAGAAATCCCTGTAGATCGGGGAGCCCTGCTACAAAATACAGAAATTCCTGTAGATCTGGGAGCCCTATGTATTCAAAATACAGAAATCCCTGAAGATCTGGGAGTGCTGCAATAAAAAATAAAGAAATCCATATAGCTCTGGGAGCACTGCAATACAAAATACAGAAATTCCTGTAGATCTGGGAGCCCCATGAATACAAAATACATTAATCTCAGTAGATCTGGGAGACCTACAATACAAAATAAAGAAATCCTTGTAGATCTGGGAACACTATAATACAAAATATAGAAATCCCTGTAGATCTGGGAGCCGTACGAATACAAAATACAGAAATCAAAGTAGCTCTGAGACCCCTGCAGTACAAAGTACAGAAATCCCTGTAGATCTGGGAGACCTATGAATACAAAATATGGAAATCTCTGTGGATCTGGGAGCCCTGCAATACAAAATACAGAAATCTGTTTTGATCTGGGAGAGCTGCAATACAAAATACAAAGGTCCCTGTAGATCTAAGGGCCCTGCAATACAAAATTCAGAAATCCCTTTACAGCTTGGAGACCTACAATACAAAACAAAGAAATACCGTTAGATCTTGGAGCCCTGCAATACAAAATACAGAAATCCCCGTAGATCTGGGAGCACTGAAAAACAAAATACAGAAATCCCTGTAGATCTGAGATCCCTGCAGTACAAAGTACAGAAATCCTTATAGATCAGAGAGACCTGCAATAGAAAATATAGAAATCGCTGTAGATCAGAGAGCCCTGCAATACAAAATACAGGAATCTCTGCAGATCTAGGGGCTCTACAATACAAAATACAGAAATCTCTGTAGATCAAGGGACCCTACAATGCAAAATACAGAAACCCCTGTAGATCTGGCAGCCCTACAATACAAAATACAGAAATCACTGTAGATCTGGGAGCCCTACAATACAAACTACAGGAATCCCTGTAAATCTGGGAGCACTGCAGTACAAAGAACATAAATCCCACTAGATCTGAGAGACCTGCAATAGAAAATACAGAAATCGCTGTAGATTGGAGAGCCCTGCAATACAAAATACAGAAATCCCTGCAGATCTGGTAGACCTACGAATACAAAACAGAATTCTCTGTGGACCTGGGAGCCCAGCAATACAAAAAAACAGAACTCTCTGAGGATCTGGGAGAGCAGCAGCACAAAATACAGAAATCCCTGTAGAGCTCGGAGCCCTGCAGTACAAAATACAGAAACTCTTGAATTGATCAGAACCTAACAATAGAAAATGCAGAAATCCCTTTAGATCTGGGAGCCCTACAATACAAAGTGCAGAAATTCCTGTAGATCTGGGAGCACTACAATACAAAGCATGAAATTCTTATAGATCTGGGAGCCCTCTGACTAGCGATACATAAATCCCTGTAGATCTTGGAGCGCTGCAACACAAAATACAGACATCCCTCTAGATCTGGGATAACTACAATACAAAATACAGAAAGCACTGTAGATCTGAGAGCCCTACAATACAAAATACAGAAATCCCTGCAGATCTGGTAGACCAATGAATACAAAACACAGAATTCTCTGTGGATCTGGAAGCCCAGCAATACAAAATACAGAACTCTCTGATGATCTGGGAGAGCGGAAACACAAAATACAGAAATCCCTGTAGATCAGAGAGCCCTGCAATACAAAATACAGAAATCCCTGTAGATCTGAGAGTCCTGCAATACAAAATATAGAAGTCCCTGTAGATTTGGGAGCACTGCATTACAAAATACAGAAACTCCTGAAGATCTGGTACAGCAATGAATACAAAATACAGAAATCTGTGAGGTTCTGGGAGGCTGCAACACAAAATAGAAATCCTGTAGATCTCAGAGCACTGCAATACAAAATATGAAATCCATGTAGAACTTGGAGCAGTGCAATACAAAACAGAAATCCCTGTAGATCTGAGAACCCGGCAATTCAAAATTCAGAAATCAATGTAGATCAGGGAGCTATACAATCCTAAATACAGAAATACCTGTAGATCTGGGAGCCCGACAATACAAGATACAGAGACCCTGTAAATCTGGGAGCCCTACAATACAAAATGCAGAAATTCTTTTAGATCTGGGAGAACTACATTCACAAAATACATAAATCCTGAAGACCTTGGAGTGCTGCAATACAAAATACAGAAATCCTCTAGATCTAAAATCCTACAATGCAAAATACAGAAACGCTGCAGATCTGAGAGCCCTACAATACAAAATACAGAAATCCCTGTAGAGCTTGGAGCCCTACAGTACAAAATGAAGAAATCCTGTAGAGTTCGAGACCTTGCAGTACAAAATACAGAAATTACTGTATTGATGGAACCCAACAATATAAAATACAGAAATCTCTGTAGATCTGGAGCCCTACAATACAAAAAACAGAAATCCTTATAGATCTGGGAGCCATACAAAATGCAGAAATTCCTGTAGATCTGGGAGCACTATAATACAAAACACAGAAATTCTTGTAGTTCTGGGAGCCCTATGAAAACGCAATACATAAATCCCTGTAGATCATGGAGCACTGCAACACAAATTACAGACATCCCTCTAGATCTGGGATCCCTACAATACAAAATACAGAAAGTACTGCAGATCTGAGAGCCATACAATACAAAATACAAAAAGCACTGTAGATCTGAGAGCCCTTTCAATACAAAATACAGAAATCCCTGTAGAGATAGGAGCCATGTAACACAAAATACAGAAATCCTTTTAGAGCTGGGAACCCTACAATATAAAATACAGAAATCCCGGTAGATCTGGGAGCCCTGCAATACAAAATGCAGAAATACTTGTAGATCTGGGAGCCCTACAATACAAAATAGAGAAATCCCTGTAGATCTGGGAGCCCTGCTACAAAATACAGAAATCCCTGTAGATATATGAGCCCAACAATACAAAATACATAAATTCCTGTAGATATGGGAGCCCTATGAATACAAAATACACAAATCCCTGTAGATCTGGGAGTGCTGCAATACAAAATACAGAAATCTCTGTAGCTCTGGAAGCACTGCAAAACAAAATACAGAAATTCCTGTAGATCTGGGAGCCCTATGAATACAAAATACAATAATCCCAGTAGATCTGGGAGCCCTACAATACAAAATTCAAAAATCCCTGTAGAGCTTGGAGCCCTGCAATACAAAACACAGAAATTCTTGTAGAGCTCAGAACCCTACAATATAAAATACAGAAATCCCTGTAGATCTGGGAGCCCTACAATACAAAATACAGAAATCCCTGTAGATCTGGGAGCCCTACAATTCAAAACGCAGAAATTCTTGAAGATCTGGGAGCCCAACGAATACAAAATGCATAAATCCCAGTAGACCTTGGAGTGCTGCTATACAAAACACAGAAATCCCTCTAGATCTGGGAGCCCTACAATACAAAATACAGAAAGCACTGTAGATCTGAGAGCCCTACAATACAAAATACAGAAATCCCTGTAGAGATTGGAGCCCTGCAATACAAAATACAGAAATCCCTGTAGATCTGGGAGCCCTACAGTTCAAAATAGAGAAATCCCTGTAGATCGGTGAGCCCTGCTACAAAATACAGAAATTCCTGTAGATCTGGGAGCCCCATGTATTCAAAATACAGAAATCCCAGAAGATCTGGGAGTGCTGCAATAAAATACAGAAATCAATAGCTCTGGGAGCACTGCAATACAAAATAGAAATTCCTGTGGATCTGGGGCCCCATGAATACAAATACAATAATCCCAGTAGATCTGGAGACCTACAATACAAAATAAAATCCTTGTAGATCTTGGAACCCTATAATACAAAATATAGAAAATCCCTGTAGATCTGGAGCATGTATGAATACAAAATACAGAAATCAATGTAGCTCTGAGAGCCCTGCAGTAAAAGTACAGAAATCCTGCAGATCTGAGACCCTGCAGTACAAAGTACAGAAATCCTGTAGATCTATGAGACCTACAGATATAAAATATGGAAATCTCTGTGGATCTAGGGCCCTGCAATACAAAATACAGAAATCTGTTTTGATCTGGGAGAGCTGCAATACAAAATACAAAGGTCCTGTAGATCTAAGAGTGCAATACAAAATTCAGAAATCCTTTACAGCTTGGAGACCTACAATACAAAACACAGAAATCCTGTAGATGTTGGAGCCCTGCAATACAAAATACAGAAATCCCTGTAGATCTGGAGCCCAATGATACAAAATACAGAAATCCCCGTAGATCTGGGAGCACTGAAAACAAAATACAGAAATCCCTGTAGATCTGAGATCCCTGCAGTACAAAGTACAGAAATCCTATAGATCAGAGACCTGCAATGAAAATATAGAAATGCTGTAGATCAGAGGCCCTGCAATACAAAAACAGGAATCTCTGTAGATCTAGGGCCCTACAATACAAAATACAGAAATCTCTGTAGATCTAGGGACTCTACAATACAAAATACAGAAATCCCTGTAGATCTGGCTGCCCTACAATCCAAAATACAGAAATCACTGTAGATCTGGGAGCCCTACAATACAAAATACAGGAATTCCTGTAAATCTGGGAGCACTAGAGTACAAAGAACAGAAATCTCTCTAGATCTGAGAGACCTGCAATAGAAAATACAGAAATCGCTGTAGATCGGAGAGCCCTGCAATACAAAATACAGAAATCCCTGCAGATCTGGTAGACCTACGAATACAAAACAAATTCTCTGTGGATCTGGGAGCCCAGCAACAAAAAAACAGAACTCTCTGAGGATCTGGGAGACAGCAGCACAAAATACAGAAATCCCTGTAGAGCTCAGACCCTGCAGTACAAAATACAGAAATTCTTGAATTGATCAGAACCCAACAATATAAAATGCAGAAATCCCTTTAGATCTAGGAGCCTACAATACAAAAAACAGAAATCCTTATAGACCTGGGGCCCTACAATACAAAGTGCAGAAATTCCTGTAGATCTGGGAGCACAACAATACAAAACACAGAAATTCTTGTAGATCTGGGGCCCTCTGACGCAATACATAAATCCTGTAGATCTTGGAGCACTGCAACACAAAATACAGACATCCCTCTAGATCTGGGATAACTACAATACAAAATACAGAAAGCACTGTAGATCTGAGAGCCTACAATACAAAATATAGAAAGCACTGTAGATCTGGGGCCTATCAATACAAAATACAGAAATCCTGTAGATCTGGGAGCCCAACTACAAATATAGAAATCCTGAAGATCTGAGAGCCTAGAAATACAAAATAGAGAAATGCCTGTAGATCTGGGAGCCCAGTATACAAAACAGAAATCCCTGTAGATCTGAATCATAAAATACAAAATACATAAATCCCCGTAGATTTGGGAGCGCTGCAATACATACTACAGAAATCCCTGTAGATCTGGGAGCCCTACAGTGCAAAACACAGAAATCCCTGTAGATCTGGAAACCCTACAATACAAAATACAGAAATCCCTGTAGATCCGGAGCCCTATGAATAGAAAATACAGACATCCTGGTAGATATGAGAAGCCCAGCAGTGCAAAGTAGAGAAATCCCTGTAGATCTGAGAGCCCTGCAATACAAAATACAGAAATCACTGTAGATCGGAGAGCCCTGCAATACAAAATACATTAATCCCTGTAGATCTGTGAGTGCTGCAATACATATTACAGAAATCCTGCAGATCTGGGAGCCCTACAGAACACAATACTGAAATCCCTGCAGATCAGGGAACCCTACAGTACAAAATACAGAAATCCCTGTAGATCTGGAGCCCTACGAATACAAAATACAGAAATCCCTGAAGATCAGATAACCCTGCAGTACAAAGTACAGAAATCCCTCTCGATCTGACAGACCTGAAATACAAAATACTGAAATGCAGTAGATCGGAGAGTCCTGCAATACAAAATACAGAAATCTATGTAGATATAGGGGGCCTACAAAACAAAATACTTAAATCTCTGTAGATCTGGGAGCAATGCTATACAAAACACAGAAATCCATGTAGATCTGAGAGCCCTGCAATATAAAATACAGAAATAAATGCAGATCTGGGAGGTGCGACTAATACTAAATACAGAAATCGCTGTAGATCAGAGCACTGCAATACAAAATACAGAAATCCCTGCAGATCTGGTAGACCTATGAATACAAAACAGAATTCTCTATGGATATGGAGCCCAACAATACAAAATACAGAACTCTCTGAGATTTGGGAGAGCGAAGCACAAAAATACAGAAATCCCTGTAGATCTGAGAGCCCTATAATACAAAAATACAGAAATCCCTGTAGATCTGAGAGCCCTGTAATACAAAATATAGAAGTCCTGTAGATTTGGGAGCACTGCATTACAAAATACATTAATTCCTGAAGATCTGGGAGAGCTGCATCAGAAAATAGAAATCCTGTAGATCTCAGAGCCCTGCAATACAAAATATGAAATCCATGTAGAACTTGGAGCAGTGCAATACAAAATACAGAAATCCCTGTAGATCTGAGAACCCAGCAATTCAAAATTCAGAAATCAATGTAGATCAGGGAGCCCTACAATCCTAAATACAGAAATACCTGTAGATCTGGGAGCCCTACAATGCAAGATACAGAAGTCCCTGTAAATCACGGAGCCCTACAATACAAAATGCAGAAATTCTTTTAGATCTGGGAGCCCTACTTACACAAAAAATATAAATCCCTGTAGACCTTGGAGTGCTGCAATACAAAATACAGAAATCCATCTAGATCTAGAATCCCGACAATGTAAAATACAGAAACCGTTGCAAATCTGAGAGCCCTACAATACAAAATACAGAAATCCCTGTAGAGCTTGGAGCCCTACAGTACAAAATGAAGTAATCCCTGTATAGCTTGGAGCCCTGCAGTACAAAATACAGAAATTCTTGTATTGCTTGGAACCCTACAATATAAAATACAGAAATCCCTGTAGATCTGGAAGCCCTACAATACAAAAAAAAGAAATCCTTATAGATCTGAGAGCCCTACAATACAAAATGCAGAAATTACTGTAGATCTAGGAGCACTACAATATGAAACGCAGAAATTCTTGTAGATCTGGGAGCCCTACGAAAATGCAATACATAAATCCCTGTAGATCTTGGAGCACTGCATCACAAAATACAGACATCCCCATAGATCTTGGATCCCTACAATACAAAATACAGAAAGCACTGTAGTTCTCAGAGCCCTACAATACAAAATACAGAAAGCACTGTAGATCTAAGAGCCCTTTCAATACAAAATACAGAAATCCCTGTAGAGATAGGAGTCCTGTAATACAAAATACAGAAATCCTTTTAGAGCTGGGAACCTACAATATGAAATACAGATATCCCTGTAGATGTAGGGACCCTACAATACAAAATACAGAAATCCAGTATAGATCTGGGAGCCCTGCAATACAAAATGCAGAAATACTTGCAGATCTGGAAGCCCTACAATTCAAAATAGAAATCCTGTAGATTTGGGAGCCCTGCTACAGAATACAGAAATCCCTGTAGATATGGGAGCCCAACAATACAAAATACATAAATTCCAGTAGAAAAGGGAGCCCTATGAATAGAAAATATACAAATCCCTGTAGATCTGGGAGTGCTGCAATACAAAATACCAAAATCCCTGTAGCTCTGGGAGCCCTACAATACAAAATACAGAAAGCACTGTAGATCTAAGAGCCCTTTCAATACAAAATACAGAAATTCCTGTAGATCCGGGAGCCTAATGAATACTAAATACATTAATCCCAGTAGATCTGGGGCCTACAATACAAATTCAGAAATCCTGTAGAGCTTGGACCCTGCAATACAAAACACAGAAATTCTTGTAGAGCTCAGAACCCTACAATGTAAAAAACAGAAATCTCTGTAGATCTGGGAGCCCTACAATACAAAATACAAAAATCCCTATAGATCTGGAAGCCCTAGTACACAAAATATAGAAATTCCTGTAGATCTGGGAGCCCTACAATTAAAAACGCAGAAATTCTTGTAGATCTGGGAGCCCAACGAATACAAAATACATAAATCCCATTAGACCTTGGAGTGCTGCAATACAAAACACAAAAATCCCTCTAGATCTGGGAGCCGTACAATACAAAATACAGAGAGCACTGTAGATCTGAGAGATCTACAATACAAAATACAGAAATCCCTGAAGAGATTGGAGCCCTGCAACACAAAATACTGAAATCCCTGTAGACCTGTGAGCAATGTAGTACAAAATACATAAATCCCAGTAGATTTTGGAGCATTGCAATACAAAACACAGAAATTCCTCTGGATCAGGAGCCTACAATACAAAATACAGAAAGCACTGTAGATATGAGAGCCCTACAATACAAAATATGAAATCCTGTAGAGATTGGAGCCCTGCAATACAAAATACAGAAATACTTGTAGATCTGGGAACCCTGCTACAAAGACAGAAATCCCAGTAGATCTGGGAGCCCTACAGTACAAATGAAATCCTGTAGATCGGGGCCTGCTACAAAATACAGAAATTCCTGTTGATCAGGGCCTATGAATACAAAATACAGAAATCCTGAAGATCTGGGGTGCTGTAATAAAGATACAGAAATCCCTGTAGATCTGGGAGCACTGCAATACAAAATACAGAAATTCCTGTAGATCTGGGAGCCTATGAATACAAAATACATTAATCCCAGTAGATCTGAGACCTAAAAACAAAACAAAGAATCCTTGCAGATCTGGAAACCTATAATACAAAATATAGAAATCCCTGTAGATCTGGGAGCAGTGCAGAATACAAAATACAATCAATGTAGCTCTGAGGCCCTGCAGTAAAAGTACAGAAATCCTGGTAGATCTGAGACCCCCGCAGTACAAAGTACAGAAATCCCTGTAGATCTGAGAGACCTACGAATACAAAATATGGAAATCTCTGAGGATCTGGGAGCATTGCAATACAAAATACAGAAATCTGTTTTGATCTGGGAGAGCTGCATTACAAAATACAAGGTCCATGTAGATCTAAGAGCCCTGCAATACAAAATTCAGAAATCACTGTAGAGCTTGGAGACCTACAATACAAAATACAGAAATCCCTGTAGACCTTGGAGTCCTGCAATACAAAATACAGAAATCCATGCAGAGCCGGAACCCTACAATATAAAATAAAGAAATCCCTGTAGATCTGGAAGCACTGCAATACAAAATACAGAAATCCCTGGAGATCTGGTAGCCCTGCTACAAATATAGAAATCCCTGAAGATCTGGGAGCCCTAGAAATACAAAATACATAAATCCCTGAAGAACTGGGAGTGCTGCAATACATACTACAGAAATTCCTGTAGATCAGGGAGCCCTACAGTACAAAACACAGAAATCCCTGTAGATCTGGGAACCCTACAATACAAAATACAGAAATCCCTGTAGATCTGGAGCCCTATGAATAGAAAATACAGACATCCCGGTGAGACTGAGGCCCAGCGTGCAAGTAGAAATCCCGTACATCTGAGAGCCCTGTAATGCAAAATACATAAATCCCTGTAGATCTGGGGTGCTGCAATACATATTACAGAAATTTTGCAGATGTAGAGCCCTACAGAACACAATACAGAAATCCCTGCAGATCAGGGAACCCTACAGTACAAAATACAGAAATCCTTTAGATCTGGAGCCCCACGAAAAATACAGAAATCCCTAGATCTGAGAGCCCTGCAGTACAAAGTACAGAAATCCCTCTAGATCTGACAGACCTGCAATACAAAATACTGAAATGCAGTAGATCGGAGGCCTGCAATACAAAATACAGAAATCTCTGTAGGTCTAGGGCCCTAAAACAAAATATTTAAATCTCTATAGATCTGGGAGCACTGCTAAACAAAATACAGAAATCCATGTAGATCTGAGAGCCCTGCAATATAAAATACAGAAATTCATGCAGCTCTGGGAGCAATACTAATACTAAATACAGAAATCGCTGTAGATCTCAGAGCCCTGCAATACAAAATACAGAAATCCCTGCAGATCTGGCAGACCTACGAATAAAAAACACAGAATTCTCTGTGGATCTGGGTGCCCAGCAATACAAAATACAGACCTCTCTGAGGATCTGGGAGAGTGGCAACACAAAATACAGAAATCCCTGTAGATCTGAGAGCCCTACAATACAAAATACAGAAATCCCTGTAGATCTTTGAGCCCTGCAATACAAAATATAGAAGTCCTGTAGATTTGGGAGCACTGCATTACAAAATACAGAAACTCCTGAAGATCTGGTACAACAACGAATACAAAATACAGAAATCTCTGAGGTTCTGGGAGGCTGCAACACAAAATAGAAATCCTGTAGATCTCAAAGCCCTGCAATACAAAATATGAAATCCATGTAGAACTTGAAGCAGTACAATACAAAATTCAGAAATCCTGTAGATCTGAGAACCGCAATTCAAATTCAGAAATCAATATAGATCAGGGCCTACAATCCTAAATACAGAAATACCTGTAGATTTGGGAGCCCGACAATACAAGATACAGAACCCTTGTAAATCTTGGAGCCCTACAATACAAAATGCAGAATTTATTTTAGATCTGGGAGCCCTCATGACTCAAAATACATAAATCCTGTAGACATTGGAGTGCGTAATACAAAATACAGCAATCCTCTAGATCTAGAATCCGACAATGCAAAATACAGAATGGTTTACGCTGCAGATCTGAGAGCCCTACATTACAAAATACAGAAATCCTGTAGATCTGGGAGCCCTACAATACAAAATGCAGAAATTCCTGTAGATCTGAGAGCCCTACAATACAAAATGCAGAAATTCCTGTAGAGCTAGGAGCCTACTATACAAAATACAAAAGCACTGTAGATCTGAGAGCCCTTTCAATACAAAATACTGAAACCCCTGCAGAGATAGGAGCCTGTAATACAAAACACAGAAATACTTTTAGAGGTGGGAACCCTACAGTATAAAATACAGAAATCCTTTTAGAGGTGGGAACCCTACAATATAAAATACAGAAATCCTGTAGATGAGAGCACTACAATACAAAATACACAAATCCCTGTAGATCTGGGTGCTGCAATATAAAATACAGAAATCCCTGTAGCTCTGGGAGCACTTCAATACAAAATACAGAAATTCCTGGAGATCTGGGACCTTATGAATACAAAATACATTAATCCTAGTAGATCTGAGCCCTACAATACAAAATTCAAAAATCCCTGTACACTTTGGAGACCTACAATACAAAACACAGAAATTCTTTGGAGCTGGAAACCTACAATATAAAATACAGAAATCCCAGTAGATCTAGAGGCCCCACAATACAAAATACAGAAATCCCAATAAATCTAGGAGCCTACAACACAAATGCTGAACTTCCTGTAGATCTGGAGCCCTTAAATTCAAGCATGAAATTCTTGTAGATCTAGAGCCCATGAATACAAAATACATAAATCCAAGTAGACCTTGGAGCGCAGCAATACAAAACACAGAAATCCCTCTAGATCAGGAGCCCTACAAACAAAATACAGAAAGCACTGTAGATCTGAGATCCCTACAATACAAAATACAGAAATCCCTGTGAAGTTGGGCCCTGCAATACAAAATACTGAAATCCTGTTGACCTGTGAGCAATGCAGTACAAAATACATAAATCCCAGTAGATCTTGGAGCGCTGCAATACAACACTTAGAAATTCCTCTAGATCTGGGAGCCCTACAATACAAAATACAGAAAGCACTGTAGATCTGAGAGCCCTACAATACAAAATACAGAAATCCCTGAGGAGATTGGAGCCCTGCAATACAAAATACAGAAATTCTTGTAGATCTGGGAGCCCTGCTACAAAAGACAGAAATCCCTGAAGATCTGGGAGTGCTGCAATAAAAAACTACAGAAATCCATGTAGCTCAGGGAGCACTGCAATACAAAATACAGAAATTCCTGTAGATCTGGGAGCAATATGAATACAAAATACATTAATCCCAGTAGATCTGGGAGACCAACAAAACAAAATAAAGAAATCCTTGTAGATCTTGGAACCCTATAATACAAAATATAGAAATCCCTGTAGATATGGGAGCCGTACGAATACAAAATACAGAAATCATTGTAGCTCTGAGATCCCTGCAGTACAAAGTACAGAAATCCCTGTAGATCTGAGACCCCTGCAGTACAAAGTACAGAAATCCCTGTAGATCTGAGAGACCTACGAATACAAAATATGGAAATCTCTGTGGATCTGGGGCCCTGCAATACAAAATACAGAAATCTGTTTTGATCTGGGAGAGCTGCAATACAAAATACAAAGCTCCTGTAGATCTAAGAGCCCTGCAATACAAAATTCAGAAATCACCATAGAGGTTGAGACCTACAATACAAAATACAGAAATCCCTGTAGACCTGGGGTCCTGCAATTCAAAATACAGAAATCCATGCAGAGCCAGAACCTACAATATAAAATACAGAAATCCCTGTAGATCTGGAAGCACTGCAATACAATTACAGAAATCCTGGAGATCTGGAAGCCCTAGAAATACAAAGTACTGAAATCCTGTAGATCTGGGGCCCTATCAATACAAAATACAGAAATCCCTGTAGATCTGTAAGCCCTGCTACAAATATTGAAATCCTGAAGATCTGGAGCCCTAGAAATACAAAATACAGAAATCCCTGAAGATCTGGGCCCTACAATACAAAATGCAGAATACTTGCAGATCTGTGAGCCCTACAATTCAAAATAGAAATCCCTGTATTTGGGAGCCTGCTACAGAATACAGAAATCCTGTAGATATGGGAGCCCAACAATACAAATACATAAATTCCAGTAGAAAAGGGAGCCCTATGAATAGAAAATATACAAATCCCTGTAGATCTGGGAGTGCTGCAATACAAAATACCAAAATCCCTGTAGATCTGGGAGCCCTACAATACAAAATACAGAAAGCACTGTAGATCTAAGAGCCCTTTCAATACAAAATACAGAAATTCCTGTAGATCTGGGAGCCTAATGAATACTAAATACATTAATCCCAGTAGATCTGGGAGCCCTACAATACAAAATTCAGAAATCCTGTGAGCTTGGACCCTGCAATACAAAACACAGAAATTCTTGTAGAGCTCAGAACCCTACAATGTAAAAACAGAAATCTCTGTAGATCTGGGAGCCCTACAATACAAAATACAAAAATCCTATAGATCTGGAGCCTAGTACACAAATATAGAAATTCCTGTAGATCTGGGGCCCTACAATTAAGCAGAAATTCTTGTAGATCTGGGGCCCACGAATACAAAATACATAAATCCCATTAGACCTTGGGTGCTGCAATACAAAACACAAAATCCCTCTAGATCTGGGGACCGTACAATACAAAATACAGAGAGCACTGTAGATCTGAGAGATCTACAATACAAAATACAGAAATCCCTGAAGAGATTGGAGCCCTGCAACACAAAATACTGAAATCCATGTAGACCTGTGAGCAATGTAGTACAAAATACATAAATCCCAGTAGATTTTGGAGCATTGCAATACAAAACACAGAAATTCCTCTGGATCAGGGAGCCCTACAATACAAAATACAGAAAGCACTGTAGATATGAGAGCCCTACAATACAAAATATGGAAATCCCTGTAGAGATTGGAGCCCTGCAATACAAAATACAGAAATACTTGTAGATCTGGGAACCCTGCTACAAAAGACAGAAATCCCAGTAGATCTGGGAGCCCTACAGTACAAAATAGAGAAATCCCTGTAGATCGGGGAGCCCTGCTACAAAATACAGAAATTCCTGTTGATCAGGGGCCTATGAATACAAAATACAGAAATCCCTGAAGATCTGGGAGTGCTGTAATAAAGATACAGAAATCCCTGTAGATCTGGGAGCACTGCAATACAAAATACAGAAATTCCTGTAGATCTGGGAGCCCTATGAATACAAAATACATTAATCCCAGTAGATCTGAGAGACCTAAAAAACAAAACAAAGAAATCCTTGCAGATCTGGAAACCCTATAATACAAAATATAGAAATCCCTGTAGATCTGGGAGCCGTACGAATACAAAATACAGAAATCAATGTAGCTCTGAGAGCCCTGCAGTAAAAAGTACAGAAATCCTGGTAGATCTGAGACCCCTGCAGTACAAAGTACAGAAATCCCTGTAGATCTGAGAGACCTACGAATACAAAATATGGAAATCTCTGAGGATCTGGGAGCATTGCAATACAAAATACAGAAATCTGTTTTGATCTGGGAGAGCTGCATTACAAAATACAAAGGTCCATGTAGATCTAAGAGCCCTGCAATACAAAATTCAGAAATCACTGTAGAGCTTGGAGACCTACAATACAAAATACAGAAATCCTGTAGACCTGGAGGTCCTGCAATACAAAATACAGAAATCCATGCAGGCGGAACCCTACAATATAAAATAAAAGAAATCCTGTGAATCTGGAAGCTTGCTGCAATACAAAATACAGAAATCCCTGGAGATCTGGTAGCCCTGCTACAAATATAGAAATCCCTGAAGATCTGGGAGCCCTAGAAATACAAAATACATAAATCCCTGAAGAACTGGGGTGCTGCAATACATACTACAGAAATTCCTGTAGATCAGGAGCCCTACAGTACAAACACAGAAATCCCTGTAGATCTGGGAACCCTACAATACAAAATACAGAAATCCTGTAGATCTGGAGCCCTATGAATAACAGACATCCCGGTGAGACTGAGAGCCCAGCAGTGCAAAGTAGAGAAATCCCCGTACATCTGAGAGCCCTGTAATGCAAAATACATAAATCCCTGTAGATCTGGGAGTGCTGCAATACATATTACAGAAATTTTGCAGATGTGGGAGCCCTACAGAACACAATACAGAAATCCCTGCAGATCAGGGAACCCTACAGTACAAAATACAGAAATCCCTTTAGATCTGGAGCCCTACGAATAGAAAATACAGAAATCCCTGTAGATCTGAGAGCCCTGCAGTACAAAGTACAGAAATCCCTCTAGATCTGACAGACCTGCAATACAAAATACTGAAATCGCAGTAGATCGGAGAGCCCTGCAATACAAAATACAGAAATCTCTGTAGGTCTAGGGGCCCTACAAAACAAAATATTTAAATCTCTATAGATCTGGGAGCACTGCTAAACAAAATACAGAAATCCATGTAGATCTGAGAGCCCTGCAATATAAAATACAGAAATTCATGCAGCTCTGGGAGCAATACTAATACTAAATACAGAAATCGCTGTAGATCTCAGAGCCCTGCAATACAAAATACAGAAATCCCTGCAGATCTGGCAGACCTACTGAATAAAAACACAGAATTCTCTGTGGATCTGGGTGCCAGCAATACAAAATACAGACCTCTCTGAGGATCTGGGAGAGTGCAACACAAAATACAGAAATCCTGTAGATCTGAGAGCCCTACAATACAAAATACAGAAATCCCTGTAGATCTTTGAGCCCTGCAATACAAAATAAGAAGTCCTGTAGATTTGGGAGCACTGCATTACAAAATACAGAAACTCCTGAAGATCTGGTACAGCAACGAATACAAAATACAGAAATCTCTGAGGTTCTGGAGAGCTGCAACACAAAATAGAAATCCTGTAGATCTCAAAGCCCTGCAATACAAAATATGGAAATCCATGTAGAACTTGAAGCAGTACAATACAAAATTCAGAAATCCCTGTAGATCTGAGAACCCGGCAATTCAAAATTCAGAAATCAATATAGATCAGGGAGCCCTACAATCCTAAATACAGAAATACCTGTAGATTTGGGAGCCCGACAATACAAGATACAGAAGCCCTTGTAAATCTTGGAGCCCTACAATACAAAATGCAGAATTTATTTTAGATCTGGGAGCCCTACGTACTCAAAATACATAAATCCCTGTAGACATTGGAGTGCCGTAATACAAAATACAGCAATCCCTCTAGATCTAGAATCCCGACAATGCAAAATACAGAATGGTTTACCGCTGCAGATCTGAGAGCCCTACATTACAAAATACAGAAATCCCTGTAGATCTGGGAGCCCTACAATACAAAATGCAGAAATTCCTGTAGATCTGGGAGCCCTACAATACAAAATGCAGAAATTCCTGTAGAGCTAGGAGCCCTACTATACAAAATACAGAAAGCACTGTAGATCTGAGAGCCCTTTCAATACAAAATACTGAAACCCCTGCAGAGATAGGAGCCCTGTAATACAAAACACAGAAATACTTTTAGAGGTGGGAACCCTACAGTATAAAATACAGAAATCCTTTTAGAGGTGGGAACCCTACAATATAAAATACAGAAATCCCTGTAGATGTGAGAGCACTACAATACAAAATACACAAATCCCTGTAGATCTGGGAGTGCTGCAATATAAAATACAGAAATCCCTGTAGCTCTGGGAGCACTTCAATACAAAATACAGAAATTCCTGGAGATCTGGGAGCCTTATGAATACAAAATACATTAATCCTAGTAGATCTGGGAGCCCTACAATACAAAATTCAAAAATCCCTGTACACTTTGGAGACCTACAATACAAAACACAGAAATTCTTGTAGAGCTCGGAAACCTACAATATAAAATACAGAAATCCCAGTAGATCTGGGAGCCCCACAATACAAAATACAGAAATCCCAATAAATCTGGGAGCCCTACAACACAAAATGCTGAACTTCCTGTAGATCTGGGAGCCCTTAAATTCAAACGCAGAAATTCTTGTAGATCTGGGAGCCCAACGAATACAAAATACATAAATCCAAGTAGACCTTGGAGCGCAGCAATACAAAACACAGAAATCCTCTAGATCAGAGGCCCTACAAAACAAAATACAGAAAGCACTGTAGATCTGAGATCCCTACAATACAAAATACAGAAATCCCTGTAGAGATTGGAGCCCTGCAATACAAAATACTGAAATCCCTGTTGACCTGTGAGCAATGCAGTACAAAATACATAAATCCCAGTAGATCTTGGAGCGCTGCAATACAACACTTAGAAATTCCTCTAGATCTGGGAGCCCTACAATACAAAATACAGAAAGCACTGTAGATCTGAGAGCCCTACAATACAAAATACAGAAATCCCTGAGGAGATTGGAGCCCTGCAATACAAAATACAGAAATTCTTGTAGATCTGGGAGCCCTGCTACAAAGACAGAAATCCCTGAAGATCTGGGGTGCTGCAATAAAAAACTACAGAAATCCATGTAGCTCAGGGCACTGCAATACAAAATACAGAAATTCCTGTAGATCTGGGAGCAATATGAATACAAAATACATTAATCCCAGTAGATCTGGGAGACCAACAAAACAAAATAAAGAAATCCTTGTAGATCTTGGAACCCTATAATACAAAATATAGAAATCCCTGTAGATATGGGAACCGTACGAATACAAAATACAGAAATCATTGTAGCTCTGAGATCCCTGCAGTACAAAGTACAGAAATCCCTGTAGATCTGAGACCCCTGCAGTACAAAGTACAGAAATCCCTGTAGATCTGAGAGACCTACGAATACAAAATATGGAAATCTCTGTGGATCTGGGAGCCCTGCAATACAAAATACAGAAATCTGTTTTGATCTGGGAGAGCTGCAATACAAAATACAAAGCTCCTGTAGATCTAAGAGCCCTGCAATACAAAATTCAGAAATCACCATGAAGGTTGAGACCTACAATACAAAATACAGAAATCCCTGTAGACCTGGGGTCCTGCAATTCAAAATACAGAAATCCATGCAGAGCCAGAACCCTACAATATAAAATACAGAAATCCCTGTAGATCTGGAAGCACTGCAATACAAATTACAGAAATCCCTGGAGATACGGAAGCCCTAGAAATACAAAGTACTGAAATCCCTGTAGATCTGGGAGCCCTATCAATACAAAATACAGAAATCCCTGTAGATCTGTAAGCCCTGCTACAAATATTGAAATCCCTGAAGATCTGGGAGCCCTAGAAATACAAAATACAGAAATCCCTGAAGATCTGGGAGCCCTACAATACAAAATGCAGAAATACTTGCAGATCTGTGAGCCCTACAATTCAAAATAGAGAAATCCCTGTAGATTTGGGAGCCCTGCTACAGAATACAGAAATCCCTGTAGATATGGGCCCAACAATACAAAATACATAAATTCCAGTAGAAAGGGCCCTATGAATGAAAATATACAAATCCCTGTAGATCTGGGAGTGCTGCAATACAAAATACCAAAATCCCTGTAGATCTGGGAGCCCTACAATACAAAATACAGAAAGCACTGTAGATCTAAGAGCCCTTTCAATACAAAATACAGAAATTCCTGTAGATCTGGGAGCCTAATGAATACTAAATACATTAATCCCAGTAGATCTGGGAGCCCTACAATACAAAATTCAGAAATCCCTGTAGAGCTTGGACCCCTGCAATACAAAACACAGAAATTCTTGTAGAGCTCAGAACCCTACAATGTAAAAAACAGAAATCTCTGTAGATCTGGGAGCCCTACAATACAAAATACAAAAATCCCTATAGATCTGGAAGCCCTAGTACACAAAATATAGAAATTCCTGTAGATCTGGGAGCCCTACAATTAAAAACGCAGAAATTCTTGTAGATCTGGGAGCCCAACGAATACAAAATACATAAATCCCATTAGACCTTGGGTGCTGCAATACAAAACACAAAATCCTCTAGATCTGGGAGCGTACAATACAAAATACAGAGAGCACTGTAGATCTGAGATCTACAATACAAAATACAAAATCCTGAAGAGATTGGAGCCCTGCAACACAAAATACTGAAATCCATGTAGACCTGTGAGCAATGTAGTACAAAATACATAAATCCCAGTAGATTTTGGAGCATTGCAATACAAAACACAGAAATTCCTCTGGATCAGGGCCCTACAATACAAAATACAGAAAGCACTGTAGATATGAGGCCTACAATACAAAATATGGAAATCCTGTAGAGATTGGAGCCTGCAATACAAAATACAGAAATACTTGTAGATCTGGGAACCCTGCTACAAAAGACAGAAATCCCAGTAGATCTGGGAGCCCTACAGTACAAAATAGAGAAATCCCTGTAGATCGGGGAGCCCTGCTACAAAATACAGAAATTCCTGTTGATCAGGGAGCCCTATGAATACAAAATACAGAAATCCCTGAAGATCTGGGAGTGCTGTAATAAAAGATACAGAAATCCCTGTAGATCTGGGAGCACTGCAATACAAAATACAGAAATTCCTGTAGATCTGGGAGCCCTATGAATACAAAATACATTAATCCCAGTAGATCTGAGAGACCTAAAAAACAAAACAAAGAAATCCTTGCAGATCTGGAAACCCTATAATACAAAATATAGAAATCCTGTGTAGATCTGGGGCAAATGCGAATACAAAATACAGAAATCAATGTAGCTCTGAGGCCCTGCAGTAAAAGTACAGAAATCCTGGTAGATCTGAGACCCCTGCAGTACAAAGTACAGAAATCCCTGTAGATCTGAGAGACCTACGAATACAAAATATGGAAATCTCTGAGGATCTGGGAGCATTGCAATACAAAATACAGAAATCTGTTTTGATCTGGGAGAGCTGCATTACAAAATACAAAGGTCCATGTAGATCTAAGAGCCCTGCAATACAAAATTCAGAAATCACTGTAGAGCTTGGAGACCTACAATACAAAATACAGAAATCCCTGTAGACCTTGGAGTCCTGCAATACAAAATACAGAAATCCATGCAGAGCCGGAACCCTACAATATAAAATAAAGAAATCCCTGTAGATCTGGAAGCACTGCAATACAAAATACAGAAATCCCTGGAGATCTGGTAGCCCTGCTACAAATATAGAAATCCCTGAAGATCTGGGAGCCCTAGAAATACAAAATACATAAATCCCTGAAGAACTGGGAGTGCTGCAATACATACTACAGAAATTCCTGTAGATCAGGGAGCCCTACAGTACAAAACACAGAAATCCCTGTAGATCTGGGAACCCTACAATACAAAATACAGAAATCCCTGTAGATCTGGAGCCCTATGAATAGAAAATACAGACATCCCGGTAGAACTGAGAGCCCAGCAGTGCAAAGTAGAGAAATCCCCGTACATCTGAGAGCCCTGTAATGCAAAATACATAAATCCCTGTAGATCTGGGAGTGCTGCAATACATATTACAGAAATTTTGCAGATGTGGGAGCCCTACAGAACACAATACAGAAATCCCTGCAGATCAGGGAACCCTACAGTACAAAATACAGAAATCCCTTTAGATCTGGAGCCCTACGATAGAAAATACAGAAATCCCTGTAGATCTGAGAGCCCTGCAGTACAAAGTACAGAAATCCCTCTAGATCTGACAGACCTGCAATACAAAATACTGAAATGCGTAGATCGGAGGCCCTGCAATACAAAATACAGAAATCTCTGTAGGTCTAGGGGCCCTACAAAACAAAATATTTAAATCTCTATAGATCTGGGAGCACTGCTAAACAAAATACAGAAATCCATGTAGATCTGAGAGCCCTGCAATATAAAATACAGAAATTCATGCAGCTCTGGGAGCAATACTAATACTAAATACAGAAATCGCTGTAGATCTCAGAGCCTGCAATACAAAATACAGAAATCCCTGCAGATCTGGCAGACCTACGAATAAAAAACACAGAATTCTCTGTGGATCTGGGTGCCCAGCAATACAAAATACAGACCTCTCTGAGGATCTGGGAGAGTGGCAACACAAAATACAGAAATCCCTGTAGATCTGAGAGCCCTACAATACAAAATACAGAAATCCCTGTAGATCTTTGAGCCCTGCAATACAAAATATAGAAGTCCCTGTAGATTTGGGAGCACTGCATTACAAAATACAGAAACTCCTGAAGATCTGGTACAGCAACGAATACAAAATACAGAAATCTCTGAGGTTCTGGGAGAGCTGCAACACAAAATAGAGAAATCCCTGTAGATCTCAAAGCCCTGCAATACAAAATATGGAAATCCATGTAGAACTTGAAGCAGTACAATACAAAATTCAGAAATCCCTGTAGATCTGAGAACCCGGCAATTCAAAATTCAGAAATCAATATAGATCAGGGAGCCCTACAATCCTAAATACAGAAATACCTGTAGATCTGGGAGCCCGACAATACAAGATACAGAAGCCCTTGTAAATCTGGGAGCCCTACAATACAAAATGCAGAATTTATTTTAGATCTGGGAGCCCTACGTACTCAAAATACATAAATCCCTGTAGACATTGGAGTGCCGTAATACAAAATACAGCAATCCCTCTAGATCTAGAATCCCGACAATGCAAAATACAGAATGGTTTACCGCTGCAGATCTGAGAGCCCTACATTACAAAATACAGAAATCCCTGTAGATCTGGGAGCCCTACAATACAAAATGCAGAAATTCCTGTAGAGCTAGGAGCACTACAATACAAAATGCAGAAATTCTTGTAGATCTGGGAGCCCTACAAAATCACAATACATAAATTCCAGTAGATCTTGGAGTGCTGCAACACAAAATACAGACATCCCTCTAGATCTGGGATCCCTACAATACAAAATACGGAAAGTACTGTAGATCTGGGAGCCCTACTATACAAAATACAGAAAGCACTGTAGATCTGAGAGCCCTTTCAATACAAAATACAGAAACCCCTGCAGAGATAGGAGCCCTGTAATACAAACACAGAAATACTTTTAGAGGTGGGAACCCTACAATATAAAAATACAGAAATCCTGTAGATGTGAGAGCACTACAATACAAAATACACAAATCCCTGTAGATCTGGGGTGCTGCAATATAAAATACAGAAATCCCTGTAGCTCTGGGAGCACTTCAATACAAAATACAGAAATTCCTGGAGATCTGGGAGCCTTATGAATACAAAATACATTAATCCTAGTAGATCTGGGGCCCTACAATACAAAATTAAAAATCCCTGTACACTTTGGAGACCTACAATACAAAACACAGAAATTCTTGTAGAGCTCGGAAACCTACAATATAAAATACAGAAATCCCAGTAGATCTGGGAGCTCCACAATACAAAATACAGAAATCCCAATAAATCTGGGAGCCCTACAACACAAAATGCTGAACTTCCTGTAGATCTGGGAGCCCTTAAATTCAAACGCAGAAATTCTTGTAGATCTGAGAGCCCAACGAATACAAAATACATAAATCCAAGTAGACCTTGGAGCGCAGCAATACAAAACACAGAAATCCCTCTAGATCAGGGAGCCCTACAAAACAAAATACAGAAAGCACTGTAGATCTGAGATCCCTACAATACAAAATACAGAAATCCCTGTAGAGATTGGAGCCCTGCAATACAAAATACTGAAATCCCTGTTGACCTGTGAGCAATGCAGTACAAAATACATAAATCCCAGTAGATCTTGGAGCGCTGCAATACAACACTTAGAAATTCCTCTAGATCTGGAGCCCTACAATACAAAATACAGAAAGCACTGTAGATCTGAGAGCCTACAATACAAAATACAGAAATCCCTGAGAGATTGGAGCCCTGCAATACAAAATACAGAAATTCTTGTAGATCTGGGGCCCTGCTACAAAGACAGAAATCCCTGAAGATCTGGGGTGCTGCAATAAAAACTACAGAAATCCATGTAGCTCAGGGAGCACTGCAATACAAAATACAGAAATTCCTGTAGATCTGGGAGCAATATGAATACAAAATACATTAATCCCAGTAGATCTGGGAGACCAACAAAACAAAATAAAGAAATCCTTGTAGATCTTGGAACCCTATAATACAAAATATAGAAATCCCTGTAGATATGGGAGCCGTACGAATACAAAATACAGAAATCATTGTAGCTCTGAGATCCCTGCAGTACAAAGTACAGAAATCCCTGTAGATCTGAGACCCCTGCAGTACAAAGTACAGAAATCCTGTAGATCTGAGAGACCTACTGAATACAAAATATGGAAATCTCTGTGGATCTGGGAGCCCTGCAATACAAAATACAGAAATCTGTTTTGATCTGGGAGAGCTGCAATACAAAATACGAAGCTCCTGTAGATCTAAGAGCCCTGCAATACAAAATTCAGAAATCATCATAGAGGTTGGAGACCTACAATACAAAATACAGAAATCCCTGTAGACCTTGGAGTCCTGCAATTCAAAATACAGAAATCCATGCAGAGCCAGAACCCTACAATATAAAATACAGAAATCCCTGTAGATCTGGAAGCACTGCAATACAAATTACAGAAATCCATGGAGATCTGGAAGCCCTAGAAATACAAAGTACTGAAATCCCTGTAGATCTGGGAGCCCTATCAATACAAAATACAGAAATCCCTGTAGATCTGTAAGCCCTGCTACAAATATTGAAATCCCTGAAGATCTGGGAGCCCTAGAAATACAAAATACAGAAATCCCTGAAGATCTGGGAGCCCTACAATACAAAATACAGAAAGCACTGTAGATCTGAGAGCCCTACAATACAAAATACAGAAATCCCTGAAGAGATTGGAGCCCTGCAATACAAAGTATAGAAATTCTTGTAGATCTGGGAGCCCTGCTACAAAAGACAGAAATCTCTGAAGATCTGGGAGTGCTGCAATAAAAAACCACAGAATCCCTGTAGCTCAGGGAGCACTGCAATACAAAATACAGAAATTCCTGTAGATCTGGGAGCCCTATGAATACAAAATACATTAATCCCAGTAGATCTGGGAGACCTACAAAACAAAATAAAGAAATCCTTTTAGATCTGGGAACCCTATAATACAAAATATAGAAATCCCTGTAGATCTGGGAGCCGTACGAAAACAAAATACAGAAATCATTGTAGCTCTGAGAGCCCTGCAGTAAAAAGTACAGAATTCCCTGTAGATCTGAGACCCCTGCAGTACAAAGTAAAGAAATCCCTGTAGATCTGAGACCCCTGCAATACAAAATACAGAAATCCCTGTATATCTGAGAGCCATATGAATACAAAATTACATAAATCCCTGTAGATCTGGGGCGCTGCAATACATACTACAAAATCCTGTAGATCTGGGAGACCTACAGTACAAAACACAGAAATCCCGGTAGATCTGGGAACCCTACAATACAAAATACAGAAATCTCTGTAGATCTGGAGCCCTATGAATAGAAAACACAGACATCCCAGTAGATCTGAGAGACCAGCAGTGCAAAGTAGAGAAATCCCTGTAGATCTGAGAACCCTGCAATACAAAATACATAAATCCCTCTAGATCTGGGAGTGCTGCAATACATATCGCAGAAATCCTGCAGATCTGGGAACCCTACAGAACACAAAACAGAAATCCTTGCTGATCAGAGAACCCAACAGTACAAAATACAGAAATCCCTTTAGATCTGGAGCCCTACAAATACAAAATACATAAATCCCTGTATATCTGATAGCCCTGCAGTACAAAGTACAGAAATCTCTCTAGATCTGACAGACCTGCAAAACAAAATGCTGAAATCGCAGTAGATCGGAGAGCCCTGCAATACAAAATACAGAAATCTCTGTAGATCTAGGGGCCCTACAAAACAAAATACTTAAATCTCTGAAGATCTGGGAGCACTGCTATACAAAATACAGAAATCCATGTAGATCTGAGAGCCCAGCCATATAAAATACAGAAATCCATGCCGATCTGGGAGCCCTACTAATACTAAATACAGAAATCGCTGTACATCTGAGAGCCCTGCAATACAAAATACAGAAATCCCTGCAGATCTGGTAGACCAAGGAATACAAAACACAGAATTCTCTGTGGATCTGGAAGCCCAGCAATACAAAATACAGAACTCTCTGAGGATCTGGGAGAGTGGCAATACAAAATACAGAAATCCCTGTAGATCTGAGAGCCCTGCAATACAAAATATAGAAGGCCGTGTAGATTTGGAAGCACTGCATTACAAAATACAGAAACTCCTGAAGATCTGGTACAGCAACGAATACAAAATACAGAAATCTCTGAGGTTCTGGGAGAGCTGCAACACAAAATAGAGAAATCCCTGTAGATCTCAGAGCACTGCAATACAAAATATCGAAATCCATGCAGAACTTGGAGCAGTGCAATACAAAATACAGAAATCCCTCTAGATTGAAAATCCCGACAATGCAAAATACAGAAACCGCTGCAGATATGAGAGCCCTACAATACAAATACAGAAATCCTGTAGATCTGAGAACCCGGCAATCAAAAATTAGAAATCAATGTAGATCTAGGAGCCTACAATCCTAAATACAGAAATACCTGTAGATCTGGGAGCCTACAATACAAGATACAGAAGTCCCTGTAAATCTGGGAGCCCTACAATACAAAATGCAGAAATTCTTTTAGATCTGGGAGCCCTACATACACAAATTACATAAATCCCTGAAGACCTTGGAGTGCTGCAATACAAAATACAGAAATCCCTCTAGATCTAAACTCCCGACAATGGAAAATACAGAAACGCTGCAGATCTGAGAGCCCTACAATACAAAATACAGAAATCCCTCTAGAGCTTGGAGCCCTACAGTACAAAATGAAGAAATCCATGTAGCGCTCGGAGCCCCTGCAGTACAAAATACAGAAATTTTTGTATTGATCAGAACCCAACAATATAAAATACAGAAATCCCTGTAGATCTGGGAGCCCTACAATACAAAAAAACAGAAATCCTTATAGATCTGGGAGCCCTACAATACAAAATGCAGAAATTCCTGTAGATCTGGGAGCACTACAGTACAAAAGGCAGAAATTCTTGTAGATCTGGGAGCCCTACTAAAATGCAATACATAAATCCCTGTAGATCTTGGAGCGCTGCAACAAAAAATACAGACATCCCTCTAGATCTGGGATCCCTACAATACAAAGTACAGAAAGCTCTTTAGATCTGAGAGCCCTACAATACAAAATACAGAAAGCACTGTAGATCTGAGAGCCCTTTCAATACAAAATACAGAAATCCCTGTAGAGATAGGAGCCCTGTAACACAAAATACAGAAATCCTTTTAGAGCTGGGAAACCTACAATATAAAATACAGAAATCCCGGTAGATGTGGGATCCCTACAATACAAAATACAGAAACCCCTATGGATTTGGGAGCCCTACAATACAAAATAGAGAAATCCCTGCAGATCTGGGAGCCCTGCTACAAAATACAGAAATCCCCTGTAGATATATGAGCCCAACAATACAAAATACATAAATTCCTGTAGATATGGGAGCCCTATGAGTACAAAATACACAAATCCCTGTAGATCTGGGAGTGCTGTTATACAAAATACAGAAATCCCTGTAGCTATGGGAGCACTGCAAAACAAAATACAGAAATTCCTGTAGATATGGGAGCCTTATGAGTACAAAATACATTAATCCCAGTACATCTGGGAGCCCTACAATACAAAATTCAGAAATCCCTGTAGAGCTTGGAGCCCTGCAATACAAAACACAGACATTCTTGTAGTGCTTGGAACCCTGCAATATAAAATACAGAAATTCCTGTAGATCTGGGAGCCCTACAACACAAAATGCTGAAATTCCTGTAGATCTGGGAGCCCTACAATTCAAAACGCAGAAATTCTTGTACATCTGGGAGCCCAACAAATACAAAATACATAAATCCCAGTAGACCTTGGAGCGCTGCTATACAAAACACAGAAATCCCTCTAGATCTGGGAGCCCTACAATACAAAATACAGAAAGCAGTGAAGATCTGAGAGCTCTACAATACAAAATACAGAAATCCCTGTAGAGATTGTAGCCCCGCATTACAAAATACAGAAATACTTGTAGATCTGGGAGCCCTGCTACAAAAGACAGAAATCCCTGTAGATCTGGGAGCCCTACAGTTCAAAATAGAAATCCTGTAGATTGGGGAGCCCTGCTACAAAATACAGAAATTCCTGTAGATCTGGGAGCCCTGTGAATTCAAAATACAGAAATCCCTGAAGATCAGGGAGTGCTGCAATACAAAATTCAGAATTCCCTGTAGCTCTGGGAGCACTGCAATACAAAATACAGAAATTCCTGTAGATCTGGGAGCACTATGAATACAAAATACATTAATCCCAGTAGACCTGGGAGACCTACAATACAAAATAAAGAAATCCTTGTAGATCTGGGAACCCTATAACAAAATATAGAAATCCCTGTAGATCTGGGAGCCGTACGAAAACAAAATACAGAAATCAATGTAGCGCTGAGAGCCCAGCAGTAAAGAGTACAGAAATCCTGTAGATCTGAGACCACTGCAGTACAAAGTACAGAAATACCTGTAGATCTGAGACCTATGAATACAAAATATGGAAATCTCTGTGGATCTGGGAGCCCTGCAATACAAACTACAGAAATCTGTTTTGATCTGGGAGAGCTGCAATACAAAATACGAAGCTCCCTAGTAGATCTAAGAGCCCTGCAATACAAAATTCAGAAATCATCATAGAGGTTGGAGACCTACAATACAAAATACAGAAATCCCTGTAGACCTTGGAGTCCTGCAATTCAAAATACAGAAATCCATGCAGAGCCAGAACCCTACAATATAAAATACAGAAATCCCTGTAGATCTGGAAGCACTGCAATACAAGTTACAGAAATCCTTGGAGATCTGGAAGCCCTAGAAATACAAAGTACTGAAATCCCTGTAGATCTGGGAGCCCTATCAATACAAAGTACAGAAATCCCTGTAGATCTGTAAGCCCTGCTACAAATATTGATATCCCTGAAGATCTGGGAGCCCTAGAAATGCAAAATTCAGAAATCCCAGTAGATCTGGGAGCCCTGCAATACAAAATACAGAAATCCCTGTAGATCTGAGAGCCATACGAATACAAAATACAGAAATCCCTCTAGATCTAGAATCCCGACAATGCAAAATACAGAAACTGCTGCAGATCTGAGAGCCCTACAATACCAAATACAGAAATCCCTTTAGAGCTTGGAGCCCTACAGTACAAAATGAAGAAATCCATGTAGAGCTCGGAGCCCTGCAGTACAAAATAAAGAAATTCTTGTATTGATCAGAACCCAACAATATAAAATACAGAAATCCCTGTAGATCTCGAGCCTACAATTCAAAAACGAAATCACTTATAGATCTGGAGCCCTACAATACAAAATGCAAATTCCTGTAGATCTGGGAGCACTACAGTACAAAGGCAGAAATTCTTGTAGATCTGGGAGCCCTACTAAAATGCAATACATAAATCCCTGTAGATCTTGGAGTGTTGCAACACAAAATACAGACATCCTCTAGATCTGGGATCCTCAATACAAAATACAGAAAGCACTTTAGATCTGAGACCCTACAATACAAAATACAAGAAAGCACTGTAGATCTGAGAGCCCTTTCAATACAAAATACAGAAATCCCTGTAGAGATAGGAGCCCTGTAACACAAAATACAGAAATCCTTTTAGAGCTGGGAAACCTACAATATAAAATACAGAAATCCCGGTAGATGTGGGATCCCTACAATACAAAATACAGAAACCCCTATGGATCTGGGAGCCCTACAATACAAAATAGAGAAATCCCTGCAGATCTGGGAGCCCTGCTACAAAATATAGAAATCCCTGTAGATATATGAGCCCAACAATACAAAATACATAAATTCCTGTAGATATGGGAGCCCTATGAGTACAAAATACACAAATCCCTGTAGATCTGGGAGTGCTGCTATACAAAATACAGAAATCCTGAATGATGGGGGCACTGCAAAACAAAATACAGAAATTCCTGTGGATATGGGAGCCCTATGAATACAAAATACATTAATCCCAGTAGATCTGGGAGCCCTACAACACAAAATGCTGAAATTCCTGTAGATCTGGGAGCCCTACAATTCAAAACACAGAAATTCTTGTAGATCTGGGAGCCCAACGAATACAAAATACATAAATCCCAGTAGACATTGGAGCGCTGCTATACAAAACACAGAAATCCCTCTAGATCTGGGAGCCCTACAATACAAAATACAGAAAGCACTGTAGATCTGAGAGCCCTACAATACAAAATACAGAAATCCCTGTAGAGATTGGAGCCCTGCAATACAAAATATAGAAGTTCCTGTAGATTTGGGAGCACTGCATTACAAAATACAGAAACTCCTGAAGATCTGGTAGACCTATGAATACAAAATACAGAAATCTCTGAGGTTCTGGGAAGCTGCAACCAAAAATAGAAATCACTGTAGATCTCAGAGCCCTGCAATACAATATATGGAAATCCATGTGAGAGCTTGGAGCAGTGCAATACAAAATACAGAAATCCTCAGATCTGAGAACCCGGCAATTCAAAATTCAGAAATCAATGTAGATCAGGCAGCCCTACAATCCTAAATACAGAAATACCTGTAGATCTGGGAGCCCTACAATACAAGATACAAAAGTCCCTGTAAATCTGGGAGCCCTACAATACAAAATGCAGAAATTCTTTTAGATCTGGGAGCCCTATGTAGACAAAACACATAAGTCCCTGTAGACCTTGAAGTGCTGCAATACAAAATACAGAAATCCCTCTAGATCTAGAATCCCGACAATGCAAAATACAGAAAACAGTGCAGATCTGAGAGCCCTACAATACAAAAAATACAAAATCCCGTAGAGCTTGGAGCCCTACAGTACAAAATGATAAATCCCTGGAGCTCGGAGCCTCTGCAGTACAAAATCAGAAATTCTGAATTGATCGAAACCAAACAATATAAAATGCAGAAATCCCTGTAGATATGGGAGCCCTACAATGCAAAAAGAACAGAAATCCTTATAGATCTGGGAGCCTACAATACAAAATGCTGAAATTCCTGTAGATCTGGAGCACTACAATACAAACGCAGAATTCTTGAAGATCTGGGAACCCTACGAAATATACATACATAAATCCTCCTAGATCTTGGGCACTGCAACACAAAATACAGACATCCTCTAGATATGGGATAACTACAATACAAAACACAGAAGCACTGTAGATCTGAGAGCCTACAAAACAAAATACGGAAAGCACTGTAGATCTGAGAGCCCTTTCAATACAAAATACAGAAATCCCTGTACAGATAGGAGCCCTGTAACGCAAAATACAGAAACCCTTTTAGAGCTGGGAAACCTACAATAAAAAATAAAGAAATCACAGTGGAAGTGGTAGCCCTACAATAAAAAATACAGAAACCCCTATGGATCTGGGAGCCCTGCAATACAAAATGCAAAAATATTTGTAGATCTGGAGTCCTACAATACAAAATAAGAAATACTCCAGATATGGGAGCCCTACAATAAAAACAAAAAAATTCCTGTAGATGTGGGAGCTACAACAAAAAATGACAGAAATCTATGTAGATCTGGGAACCCTGCAATACGAGAATGAGAAATCTCTACAGATCAGGTGAACCTACAAATACAAAACACAAAATTCTCTGTGAAAATGGGCAACAATACAAAATACAGAACTCTCTGAGGATCTGGGAGGGCAACACAACATAAATCCCTGTAGATCAGAGAGCCTACAATACAAAATACAAGAAATCCTCTGTAGATCTGAGAGCCCAGCAATACAAAATATAGAAGTCCTACTTAGATTTTGGAGCACTGCATTACAAAATACAGAAACTCCTGAAGATCTGGTAGACCTACGAATATAAAATACAGAAATCTCTGAGGTTCTGGGAGTGCTGCAACACAAAATAGAGAAATCCCTGTAGATCTCAGAGACCTGCAATACAAAATATGGAAATCCATGTAGAACTTGGAGCAGTGCAATACAAAATACAGAAATCCCTGTAGATCTGAGAACCCAGCAATTCAAAATTCAGAAATCAATGTAGATCAGGGAGCCCTACAATCCTAAATACCGAAATACCTATAGATCTGGGAGCCCTACAATACAAGATACAGAAGTCCCTGTAAATCTGGGAGCCCTACAATACAAAATGCAGAAATTCTTTTAGATCTGGGAGCCCTATGTACATAAAATACATAAATCCCTGTAGACCAAGGAGTGCTGCAATACAAAATACAGAAATCCCTCTAGATCTAGAATCCTGACAATGAAAAATACAGAAACTGCTGCAGATCTGAGAGCCCTACAATACAAAATACAGAAATCCCTGTAGAGCTTGGAGCCCTACAGTACAAAATGAAGACATCCCTGTATAGCACGGAACCCTGCAGTACAAAATACAGAAATTCTTGAATTGATCGGAATACAACAATATAAAATACAGAAATCCCTGTAGATCTGGGAGCCCTACAATACAAAAAAACAGAAATCTTTATAGATCTGGGAGCCCTACAATACAAAATGCCGAAATTCCTGTAGATCTGGGAGCACTACAGTACAGAAGGCAGAAATTGTTGTAGATCTGGGAGCCCTACTAAAATGCAATACATAAATCCCTGTAGATCTTGGAGCACTGCAACACAAAATACAGACATCCCTCTAGATCTGGGATCCCTACAATACAAAATTCAGAAATCCCTGTAGAGCTTGGAGCCCTGCAATACAAAACAAAGAAATTCTTGTAGCGCTCGGAACCCTGCAATATAAAATACAGAAATCCCTGTAGATCTGGGAGCCCTATCAATACAAAGAACAGAAATCCCTGTAGATCTGTAAGCCCTGCTACAAATATTGATATCCCTGAAGATCTGGGAGCCCTAGAAATACAAAATTCAGAAATCCCAGTAGATCTGGGAGCCCTGCAATACAAAATACAGAAATCCCTGTAGATCTGAGAGCCATACGAATACAAAATACAGAAATCCCTCTAGATCTAGAATCCCGACAATGCAAAATACAGAAACTGCTGCAGATCTGAGAGCCCTACAATACAAAATACAGAAATCCCTGTAGAGCTTGGAGCCCTACAGTACAAAATGAAGAAATCCATGTAGAGCTCGGAGCCCTGCAGTACAAAATAGAGAAATTCTTGTATTGATCAGAACCCAACAATATAAAATACAGAAATCCCTGTAGATCTGCGAGCCCTACAATACAAAAAAACAGAAATCCATATAGATCTGGGAGCCCTACAATACAAAATGCAGAAATTCCTGTAGATCTGGGAGCACTACAGTACAAAAGGCAGAAATTCTTGTAGATCTGGGAGCCCTACTAAAATGCAATACATAAATCCCTGTAGATCTTGGAGTGTTGCAACACAAAATACAGACATCCCTCTAGATCTGGGATCCCTACAATACAAAATACAGAAAGCACTTTAGATCTGAGAGCCCTACAATACAAAATACAGAAAGCACTGTAGATCTGAGAGCCCTTTCAATACAAAATACAGAAATCCCTGTAGAGATAGGAGCCCTGTAACACAAAATACAGAAATCCTTTTAGAGCTGGGAAACCTACAATATAAAATACAGAAATCCCGGTAGATGTGGGATCCCTACAATACAAAATACAAACCCTATGGATCTAGGAGCCCTACAATACAAAATAAGAAATCACTACAGATCTGGGAGCCTGCTACAAAATATAGAAATCCTGTAGATATATGAGCCCAACAATACAAAATACATAAATTCCTGCAGATAGGGGAGCCCTATGAGTACAAAATACACAAATCCCTGTAGATCTGGGAGTGCTGCTATACAAAATACAGAAATCCCTGTAGTTATGGGGGCACTGCAAAACAAAATACAGAAATTCCTGTGGATATGGGAGCCCTATGAATACAAAATACATTAATCCCAGTAGATCTGGGAGCCCTACAACACAAAATGCTGAAATTCCTGTAGATCTGGGAGCCCTACAATTCAAAACACAGAAATTCTTGTAGATCTGGGAGCCCAACGAATACAAAATACATAAATCCCAGTAGACATTGGAGCGCTGCTATACAAAACACAGAAATCCCTCTAGATCTGGGAGCCCTACAATACAAAATACAGAAAGCACTGTAGATCTGAGAGCCCTACAATACAAAATACAGAAATCCCTGTAGAGATTGGAGCCCTGCAATACAAAATATAGAAGTTCCTGTAGATTTGGGAGCACTGCATTACAAAATACAGAAACTCCTGAAGATCTGGTAGACCTATGAATACAAAATACAGAAATCTCTGAGGTTCTGGGAGAGCTGCAACACAAAATAGAGAAATCCCTGTAGATCTCAGAGCCCTGCAATACAATATATGGAAATCCATGTAGAGCTTGGAGCAGTGCAATACAAAATACAGAAATCCCTGTAGATCTGAGAACCCGACAATTCAAAATTCAGAAATCAATGTAGATCAGGCAGCCCTACAATCCTAAATACAGAAATACCTGTAGATCTGGGAGCCCTACAATACAAGATACAAAAGTCCCTGTAAATCTGGGAGCCCTACAATACAAAATGCAGAAATTCTTTTAGATCTGGGAGCCCTATGTAGACAAAACACATAAGTCCCTGTAGACCTTGAAGTGCTGCAATACAAAATACAGAAATCCCTCTAGATCTAGAATCCCGACAATGAAAAATACAGAAACAGCTGCAGATCTGAGAGCCCTACAATACAAAATACAGAAATCCCTGTAGAGCTTGGAGCCCTACAGTACAAAATGATGAAATCCCTGTGGAGCTCGGAGCCCTGCAGTACAAAATACAGAAATTCTTGAATTGATCGGAACCAAACAATATAAAATGCAGAAATCCCTGTAGATATGGGAGCCCTACAATACAAAAGAACAGAAATCTTATAGATCTGGGAGCCTACAATACAAAATGCCGAAATTCCTGTAGATCTGGGAGCACTACAATACAAAACGCAGAAATTCTTGAAGATCTGGGACCCTACGAAAATGCAATACATAAATCCCTGTAGATCTTGGAGCACTGCAACACAAAATACAGACATCCCTCTAGATATGGGATAACTACAATACAAAATACAGAAAGCACTGTAGATCTGAGAGCCCTACAAAACAAAATACGGAAAGCACTGTAGATCTGAGAGCCCTTTCAATACAAAATACAGAAATCCCTGTACAGATAGGAGCCCTGTAACGCAAAATACAGAAACCCTTTTAGAGCTGGGAAACCTACAATAAAAAATAAAGAAATCACAGTGGAAGTGGTAGCCCTACAATAAAAAATACAGAAAGCCCTATGGATCTGGGAGCCCTGCAATACAAAATGCAGAAATATTTGTAGATCTGGGAGTCCTACAATACAAAATAGAGAAATACCTGTAGATATGGGAGCCCTACAATACAAAATACAAAAATTCCTGTAGATGTGGGAGCCTACAATAAAAAATACAGAAATCTATGTAGATCTGGGAACCCTGCAATACGAAATGCAGAAATCTCTGCAGATCAGGTAGACCTACAAATACAAAACACAAAATTCTCTGTGGAAATGGGAGCCCAGCAATACAAAATACAGAACTCTCTGAGGATCTGGGAGAGCGGCAACACAACATACAGAAATCCCTGTAGATCAGAGAGCCCTACAATACAAAATACAGAAATCCCTGTAGATCTGAGAGCCCAGCAATACAAAATATAGAAGTCCCTGTAGATTTTGGAGCACTGCATTACAAAATACAGAAACTCCTGAAGATCTGGTAGACCTACGAATATAAAATACAGAAATCTCTGAGGTTCTGGGAGTGCTGCAACACAAAATAGAGAAATCCCTGTAGATCTCAGAGCCCTGCAATACAAAATATGGAAATCCATGTAGAACTTGGAGCAGTGCAATACAAAATACAGAAATCCCTGTAGATCTGAGAACCCAGCAATTCAAAATTCAGAAATCAATGTAGGTCAGGGAGCCCTACAATCCTAAATACCGAAATACCTATAGATCTGGGAGCCCTACAATACAAGATACAAGTCCTGTAAATCTGGGAGCCCTACAATACAAAATGCAGAAATTCTTTTAGATCTGGGAGCCCTATGTACACAAAATACATAAATCCCTAGACCAAGAGTGCTGCAATACAAAATACAGAAATCCCTCTAGATCTAAATCCGACAATGAAAATACAGAAACTGCTGCAGATCTGAGAGCTCTACAATACAAAATACAGAAATCCCTGTAGAGCTTGGAGCCCTACAGTACAAAATGAAGACATCCCTGTATAGCACGGAGCCCTGCAGTACAAAATACAGAAATTCTTGAATTGATCGGAATACAACAATATAAAATACAGAAATCCCTGTAGATCTGGGAGCCCTACAATACAAAAAAACAGAAATCTTTATAGATCTGGGAGCCCTACAATACAAAATGCCGAAATTCCTGTAGATCTGGGAGCACTACAGTACAGAAGGCAGAAATTGTTGTAGATCTGGGAGCCCTACTAAAATGCAATACATAAATCCCTGTAGATCTTGGAGCACTGCAACACAAAATACAGACATCCCTCTAGATCTGGGATCCCTACAATACAAAATTCAGAAATCCCTGTAGAGCTTGGAGCCCTGCAATACAAAACAAAGAAATTCTTGTAGCGCTAGGAACCCTGCAATATAAAATACAGAAATCCCTGTAGATCTGGGAGCCCAGCAATACAAAATACAGAATTCCCTATAGATCTGGGAGCCCTACAACACAAAATGCTGAAATTCCTGTAGATCTGGGAGCCCTACAATCCAAAATGCAAAAATTCTTGTAGATCTGGGAGCCCAACAAATACAAAATACATAAATCCCAGTAGACCTTGGATCGCTGCTATACAAAACACAGAAATCCCTCTAGATCTGGGAGCCCTACAATACAAAATACAGAAAGCACTGAAGATCTGAGAGCTCTACAATACAAAATACAGAAATCCCTGTAGAGATTGGAGCCCTGCATTACAAAACACAGAAATACTTGTAGATCTGGGAGCCCTGCTACAAAAGACAGAAATCCCTGTAGATCTGGGAGCCCTACAGTTCAAAATAGAGAAATCCCTGTAGACCGGGGAGCCCTGCTACAAAATACAGAAATTCCTGTAGATCTGGGAGCCCTGTGAATTCAAAATACAGAAATCCCTGAAGATCAGGGAGTGCTGCAATAAAAAATTAAGAATTCCCTGTAGCTTTGGGAGCACTGCAATACAAACTACAGAAATTCCTGTAGATCTGGGAGCCCAATGAATACAAAGTACATTAATCCCAGTAGATCTGGGAGACCTACAATACAAAATAAAGAAATCCTTGTAGATCTGGGAACCCTATAACAAAATATAGAAATCCCTGTAGATCTGGGAGCCGTACGAATACAAAATACAGAAATCAATGTAGCGCTGAGAGCCCAGCAGTAAAAAGTACAGAAATCCCTGTAGATCTGAGACCACTGCAGTACAAAGTACAGAAATCCCTGTAGATCTATGAGACCTATGAATACAAAATATGGAAATCTCTGTGGATCTGGGAGCCCTGCAATACAAACTACAGAAATCTGTTTTGATCTGGGAGAGCTGCAATACAAAATACGAAGCTCCCTGTAGATCTAAGAGCCCTGCAATACAAAATTCAGAAATCGTCATAGAGGTTGGAGACCTACAATACAAAATACAGAAATCCCTGTAGATCTGGAAGCACTGCAATACAAATTACAGAAATCCATGGAGATCTGGAAGCCCTATAAATACAAAGTACTACAAGTCCCTGTAGATCTGGGAGCCAGATCAATACAAATATACAGAAATCCTGTGAGATCTGTAGGCCCTGCTACAAATATTGAAATCCCTGAAGATCTGGGAGCCCTAGAAATACAAAATTCAGAAATCCCAGTAGATCTGGGAGCCCTGCAATACAAAATACAGAAATCCCTGTAGATCTGAGAGCCATATGAATACAAAATACAGAAATCCCTCTAGATCTAGAATCCCGACAATGCAAAATACAGAAACTGCTGCAGATCTGAGAGCCCTACAATACAAAATACAGAAATCCCTGTAGAGCTTGGAGCCCAACAGTACAAAATGAAGAAATCCATGTAGCGCTCGGAGCCCTGCAGTACAAAATACAGAAATTTTTGTAGTGATCAGAACCCAACAATATAAAATACAGAAATCCCTGTAGATCTGGGAGCCCTACAATACAAAAAAACAGAAATCCATATAGATCTGGGAGCCCTACAATACAAAATGCAGAAATTCCTGTAGATCTGGGAGCACTACAGTACAAAAGGCAGAAATTCTTGTAGATCTGGGAGCCCTACTAAAATGCAATACATAAATCCTGTGAATCTTGGCGCTGCAACAAAAAATACAGACATCCCTCTAGATCTGGGATCCCTACAATACAAAGTACAGAAAGCTCTTTAGATCTGGGAGCCCTACAATTCAAAACACAGAAATTCTTGTAGATCTGGGAGCCCAACGAATACAAAATACAGAAATCCCTGTGAGATAGGGCCCTGTAACAAAATACAGAAATCCTTTTAGAGCTGGAAACCTACAATATAAAATACAGAAATCGCTAGATGTGGGATCCTACAATACAAAATACAGAAACCCTATGGTTTGGGAGCCTACAATACAAAATAGAAATCCCTGCAGATCTGGGAGCCCTGCTACAAAATACAGAAATCCCTGTAGATATGAGCCCAACAACACAAAATACATAAATTCCTGTAGATATGGGAGCCCTATGAGTACAAAATACACAAATCCCTGTAGATCTGCGAGTGCTGTTATACAAAATACCGAAATCCCTGTAGCTATGGGAGCACTGCAAAACAAAATACAGAAATTCTTGTAGTGCTTGGAACCCTGCAATATAAAATACAGAAATTCCTGTAGATCTGGGAGCCCTACAACACAAAATGCTGAAATTCCTGTAGATCTGGGAGCCCTACAATTCAAAACGCAGAAATTCTTGTACATCTGGGAGCCCAACAAATACAAAATACATAAATCCCAGTAGACCTTGGAGCGCTGCTATACAAAACACAGAAATCCCTCTAGATCTGGGAGCCCTACAATACAAAATACAGAAAGCAGTGAAGATCTGAGAGCTCTACAATACAAAATACAGAAATCCCTGTAGAGATTGTAGCCCCGCATTACAAAATACAGAAATACTTGTAGATCTGGGAGCCCTGCTACAAAATACAGAAATTCCTGTAGATCTGGGAGCCCTGTGAATTCAAAATACAGAAATCCCTGAAGATCAGGGAGTGCTGCAATACAAAATTCAGAATTCCCTGTAGCTCTGGGAGCACTGCAATACAAAATACAGAAATTCCTGTAGATCTGGGAGCACTATGAATACAAAATACATTAATCCCAGTAGACCTGGGAGACCTACAATACAAAATAAAGAAATCCTTGTAGATCTGGGAACCCTATAACAAAATATAGAAAATCCTGTAGATCTGGGGAGCCGCACGAAACAAAAAATACAGAAATCAATGTAGCGCTGAGATTCAGCAGTAAAGAGTGCACAGAAATCCTGTATCTGAGACCACTGCAGTACAAAGTACAGAAATCCCTGTAGATCTGAGACCTATGAATACAAAATCAAAATCTCTGTAGATCTGGGAGCCCTGCAATACAAACTACAGAAAGTCTGTTTTGATCTGGAGAGCTGCAATACAAAATACGAAGCTCCTAGTAGATCTAAGACCCTGCAATACAAAATTCAAGAAATCATCATGAGGGTTGAGACCTACAATACAAATACAGAAATCCTGTAGACCTTGGAGTCCTGCAATTCAAAATACAGAATCCATGCAGAGCCAGAAACCTACAATATAAAATACAGAAATCCATGTAGATCTGGAAGCACTGCAATACAAGTTACAGAAATCATGGAGATCTGGAAGCCCTAGAAATACAAGTACTGAAATCACCAACAGATCTGAGACCCTATCATTACAAAGTACAGAAATCCTGAGATCTGTAAGCCCTGCTACAAATATTGATATCCTGAAGATCTGGGAGCCTAAAAATGCAAAATTCAGAAAATCCTAGTAGATCTGGGAGCCCTGCAATACAAAAATACAGAAAATCCCTGCAGATCTGAGAGCCACACTAATACAAAATACAGAAACCTCTAGATCCAGAATCCTGACAATGCAAAATACAGAAACTGCTGCAGATCTGAGAGCCCCACAATACAAATACAGAAACCCTGCAGAGCTTGGAGCCCTACAGTACAAATGAAGAACCAGAGCTCGGAGCTCCTGCAGTACAACAGAGAAATTTTGTATTGATCGGAACTCAACAATATAAAATACAGAAATCCTGCAGATCTGCAGAGCCTACAATACAAAAACAGAAACCTTATAGATCTGGGGACACTATAATACAAAACACGAAATTCCTGTAGATCTGGGAGCACTACAGTACAAAAGGCAGAAATTCTTGTAGATCTGGGAGCCCTACTAAAATGCAATACATAAATCCCTGTAGATCTTGGAGCGCTGCAACAAAAAATACAGACATCCCTCTAGATCTGGGATCCCTACAATACAAAATACAGAAAGCACTTTAGATCTGAGAGCCCTACAATATAAAATACAGAAAGCACTGTAGATCTGAGAGCCCTGTAACACAAAATACAGAAATCCTTTTAGAGCTGGGAAACCTACAATATAAAATACAGAAATCCCGGTAGATGTGGGATCCCTACAATACAAAATACAGAAACCCCTATGGATCTGGGAGCCCTACAATACAAAATAGAGAAATCCCTGCAGATCTGGGAGCCCTGCTACAAAATATAGAAATCCCTGTAGATATATGAGCCCAACAATACAAAATACATAAATTCCTGTAGATATGGGAGCCCTATGAGTACAAAATACACAAATCCCTGTAGATCTGGGAGTGCTGCTATACAAAATACAGAAATCCCTGTAGTTATGGGGGCACTGCAAAACAAAATACAGAAATTCCTGTGGATATGGGAGCCCTAGATACAAAATACAGCTCCCAGTAGATCTGGGGCCTACAACACAAAATACTGAAATTCCAACAGATCTGGGGCCCACAATTCAAACACAGAAATTCTGTAGATCTGGGGCCAACAATACAAAATACATAAATCCCAGTGACATTGAGCCACATACAAAACAAGAAATCCTCTAGATCTGGGACCCAATACAAAATACAAGCACTGTAGATCAGAGGCCTACAATACAAAATACAAATCCCTGTAAGTTGGGCCCTACATACAAAATATAGAAGTTCCTATGATTTGGGGCACTGCATTACAAAATACAGAAACTCCTGAAGATCTGGTGAACCTGAATACAAAATACGAAATCTCTGAGGTTCTGGAGGCTGCAACACAAAATAGAAATCTGTAGATCTCAGAGCCCTGCAATACAATATGTAAATCCATGTGAGCTTGGGCCAGTGCAATACAAATACAGAAATCCTGAATCTGAGAACCCGGCAATTCCAAATTCAGAAATCAATGTAGATCGACAGCCCTACAATCCTAAGCTAGAAATACCTGTAGATCTGGAGCCCTACAATACAAGATACAAAAGTCCTGTAAATCTGGGGCCTACAATACAAATGCAGAAATTCTTTAAATCTGGGGCCCTATGTAGACAAACACATAGTCCTGTAGACCTTGAGTGCTGCAATACAATACAAAATCCTCTGATCTAAATCCGACAATACAAATACAGAAACAGCTGCAGATCTGAAACCTACAATACAAAATACAATCCTATGAAGCTTGGGCCCTACAGTACAAAATGATAAATCCCTGTGGAGCTCGGGCCTGCAGTACAAAATACAGAAATTTGAATTGATGAACCAAACAATATAAATGCAGAAATCTGCAGATATAGAACACACAACACAAAAACGAAATCTTTATAGATCTAGGCCCTACAATACAAAATGCAATTCCTGTAGATCTGGGAACACTACAATAACAGAAGGCAGAAATTATTCTGAATCTGGGAGCCCTACTAAATGCAATATAAATCTGTAGATCTTGGACCTGCCACAAAATACAGACATCCCACTCTAGATCTGGGATCCTACAATACAAAATTCAGAAATCCTGAAGACCTGCAATACAAAACAAAGAAATTCTTGTAGCTGGAACCTGCAATATAAATACAAATCCTAGATCTGGAGCCCAACAATACAAAATACAAATTCCTATAGATCTGGGGCCTACAACAAAATCTGAAATTCTGTAGATCTAGGGCCCTACAATCCAAAATGCAAAAATTCTTGTAGATCTGGGGCCCAACAAATACAAATACATAAATCCCAGTAGACCTTGGAGCTGCTATACAAAACACAAATCCTCTAGATGGGGCCTAATACAAAATACAGAAGGCTGAAGATCTGAGCTCTACAATACAAAACAGAAATCCCCTGAGATGGGCCCTGCATTACAAACACAGAAATACTTGTAGATCTGGGAGCCTGCTACAAGACGAAATCCCTATAGATCTGAGGCCTACAGTTCAAAATAAATCCTATAACCGGGGCCCTGCTACAAAATACAAAATTCCTGTAGATCTAGGAGCCCTAATTAAAAATACAAAAATCCAAGAGATCGGTCTGCAATAAAAATTAAAATTCCCTAGCTTTGGGGCACTGTACAAACACAGAAAGTCCTGTAGATCTAGGGCCAATGATAAAGTACGTAATCCATAGATCTGGAGACCTACAATACAAAATAAAAATCATGGTCACAACCCTACAATAAAATACAAAAATCCTGTAGATCTAGGAGCCTGCGAACACAAAATACAGAAATCAGCCGAGCTGAGCCCAGCAGTAAAAGTACAGAAATCCCTGCAGATCTGAGACCACTGCAGTACAAAAGACAGAAATCCTGTAGATCTATAAGACCTATGAATACAAATAACAAATCTCCGTGGATCTGGGGCCTGCTGCAAACTAAGAAATCTGTTTTGATCTGGGAGAGCTGCAATACAAATCTGGAACCCTGTAGATCTAAGACCCACCAATACAAATTCAGAAATCGTCATGAGGTTGAGACCTGATACAAATACAAGAAATCACCTTGAATCTGGAAAACATGCAATACAAATTACAATCCACTTGGAGATCTGGAAGCCCTAAATACAAGTACTGAAATCCCTGTAGATCTGGGGCCAGTCAATACAAAATACAAATCCTGTAGATCTGTAAGCCCCACACAAATATTGAAATCCCTGAAGATCTCAGGGCCCTGATACAAAATTCAGAAACCAGTAGATCTGGGGCCTACAATACAAATGAAATCCTGTAGATCTGAAGCCATACCAATACAAAATACGAAATCCTCTAGATCTAGAATCCGACAATGCAAAACAGAAACTGCTGCAGATCTGAGCCCCACAAAAAAGACAGAAATCCTGTAGAGCTTGGAACCCAACAGTACAAAATGAAGAAATCCAGGCTAGGGCCCTGCAGTACAAATACAAGAAATTTTGGTGATCAGGACAACAATATAAAATACGAAATCCTGAATCCAGGGCCTACAATACAAAAACAGAAATCCATATAGATAAGGGCCTACAATACAAAAGCAAATTCCTGTAGATCTGGGAGCACTACAATACAAAGGCAGAAATTCTTGTGATCTGGGCCCTACTAAAATACAATACATAAATCCTGTGATCTTGGGCGCTGCAACAAAAATACAGACATCCTCTAGATCTGGATCCTAATACAAATACAGAAGCAGAACTCACAATACAAAATACAGAACTCATGAAGAGCTCCTACATTACAAAATACAGAAATCCTTGTAGGCTGAACCCTACAATACAAAATAAATCCTTCTAGATCTGGGAGCACTATTATATAGAATGCTGAGATTCATGTAGATCTGGAGCCTATAAATACAAATATAGAACTTCCTGTGATCTGGGAGCCCTATGAATACAAAATACATAAACTTGCTGACCTGGGATCCGTTCAAATAGATACTTAAATCCTGTAGATCTGGGACACTGTAATATAAAATACAGAAATACCTATATCCGAGTCCCCCGAATACAGAAATTCCTGTAGTCTGGAGGCCTATAATACAAAAATAGAAATCCGTAGATCTGGGAGCTAAAAACAAATGTAGAAATCCTGTAGATCTGGGGGCCCTACAATACAAAATACATGCATCCCTGAGATCTGGGAACCCCTACAGTCAAAATACAGAAATCACTGTAATCTGAGCCTACTATACAATGCTGAAATTCATGTAGATCTGGGGGCCCTAAAAATACAAAACACAGAAATTCTTTAGATCTGGCAACCCTACGGTACAAAATGCAGAAATCCTGTAGATCTGGGAACTCTACAATACAAAATACAGAAATCCGGAGAGCGGGAGCCCTAAGTACAAAATAAAATCTTGAAGGGCTGGGAACCCAAAATACAGCTAGAGAAACTTCTGATCTGGGGCCCAACCATACGGAATGTTGAAATTATGTAGATCTGGGAGCTCTACGGTATAAAATACAGAAATCTTGTAGATCTGAGTGGTGAATACAAATCTGGAAATCCTGTAGATCTGAATGCTGTAGTCAAAATACAGAAATCTCTGGACTGGAGCCCTGTAGTACAAAATAGAGAAATCCTGTAGTCTCGGAGCCCTACAGTACTAAATATAGATCCCTGTAGGTGCGAGCCCTCAGTGTCAATACAGAATCCATGTAGGTCTGGGAGCCTGCAATATAAAATAAAGAAATCCTGTAATCTGGGGCCCTGCAACAAGATACAGAAGTCCCTTGATCTGGGACTTTAAACAAAATAGAAATCTTGTCGATCTGGTAGCCCTATGAATACGGAATACAAACATTTCTGTGGAATTGTGCCTATAATATAAAATACAGAAATTTGTGATCTGGGGCACTGCATTGCAAAAACATTGTCCCGGATCAGAGAGGTGTATACAAAGTAGGGATCTTGTGATCAGGGATTTAATGAATACAAACTATGGAAATCCTTGTGGAGCTGGGAACTACAATACAAAATACAGAAATTAGACTTGGGAGTCTCACTGTATGGAATGCTTTAATCAAGTAATTGGGAGCTCTACAAGTACAAAATATAGAAATTCTGTAGATCTTGGGCCTATGAATACAAATGAAATTCTGTATGTCTGGGATACCTATATTGAGTGAAATCCTGCAGATCTGGGTGCACAATACAAAATAAATCTCTGTAATCAGGAGCCCTGCAGTAGACAATACAAAATCCTGTAGATCTGGGAACCCAACAATACAAAAATAGAAATTAGTGAAGCAGGGAGTCTGCAATATAAAATACATCCACTGTAGATCTGGGGTCCTACAATACAAAATACAGAATCCTTTGATCTGGGATGCCTATGAATCAAGATATAAATCCCTGCTGACTGGGAGTACTGTATTACAGATACAGATATATATGGATCTGAAGAGGCCAATACAAAACAAGAAATCCTGTAGATCTTCGAGCTGCATGCAACCTGAAATCCCTGTAGATCTGGGGCACTGCAATAAACTACAGATAACCCAGTAGATCGGAGGGCCGTGTACGAAATGCAGAAATCTCAGTAGATCAGTGTTCTATGAATACAAATACTGAAATTTTGTAGTTTGGGAACCTTACAATATAAAGTCGATATGCTTGTAGACCTGGGAGCCCATATGGAATGCTGAAATTCTTAGATCTGGGCTCTACGAATACAAAATACAGAATTTCCTAGATCTGGGAGCCTATGAATACAAATGCGGAAATCGTACGTCTGGGAGCACTGCTGTCTAAGATGCAGAACTGTAGATCTGGGAGCCTGCAGCAAAATACTGAAATCCTAGATCTGGGAACCAACAATACAAAATACAGAAATCGTGTGAGCAGGGAGTCTGCAATATAAGTAAAAATCGCCAGATCTGGCAGTTCTACAATACAAAATACAGGGATCTGAAGATCTGGGATGCCTTGAATACAAGCTACATAAATCCCTGTCGATCTGGAGCACTTGAAATACAGAATACGAATATCCTTGTGGATCTTGAGAGCCTGCACAAAACATAATCCTGTAGACTGGGGGCTGTAATACAAATACAGAAATCCCTGTAGATCTGGGGCCCTACAATACAAATACAGAAATCCTGTAGGCTTGAAAGTCTCAGTATAAAATAAAATCTCTGTTGATCTAAGCTATATAATACAAAATTAGAAATCCCTGTGAATCTGGGAACCAGCGGCTTTTTGAATATGGACATCCTGCAGAACTGGGTGCCTAGAATATAAATACAGAAATCCCTGTAGATCTTGGAGCACTGCAATACAAAATACAGATATCCCAGTAGATTGAGACTCTTGCTGTCTAGAAACCCTGTAGATCAAGGTTCTATGAATACAAAATTCAGAAAGTAGATGGGCCCTACAATACAAATGCAGAAATCACTGTGGATCTGGGAGATATACAATGCCAAATACATAAATCCTAGATCTGGGGTGTTGCCGTACAAACAGAAATCTGTATCTGAGAGCCCCAATACAAAATACAGGGTCCGTAGATCTGAGAGAACTGCATAAAAATACAATCCTGGCTCTAGGAGCCCTACAAACACAGAAGTAGATCTGGGAGCCAAAAAACAAAATGCAGATCCAGCTTAATCTTGGGCCTAAAATACAAAACACAGAAATCCCTTGAGCTGGACCTACAGTAAAATTACAGAATCTTCAGATCTGGGACTCACACAATACAGAACCTTTCTAGATCTGTGGGCACTGCAATACAAATGCTGAAATTCTGTATATCTGAGCCCTACAATGCAAAATGCAGAAATCCCTGTAGACAGGGCCTGCTACAAATACAGAATTCCTGTAGATCTGGGACCAACAAAACAAAATGTAGAAATCCCTGTGAATCGGGGCCTCAAACTACAACACAGAAATTCTTGGAGGGCACAGTGAAAATACAAAATCCTAGATCTGGGAATTTGCATTACAACATAAAATCTATATAAGCTGGTGCCCACATTACAAAATATAGAAATCCTTGTAGAGTTATTAACTTATTTTAAATACAGAAATCCTAGATCTGGGAACTTTATACAGACTGAGATTCATGTAGATCTGGAGCTTGCAAATACAAAATACAGAACTTCCTGTAGATCTGACTATGAATACAAAATATAAATCCCTAGAACTGGGATCGTATGAATAGAAGATACTTAAACTCTGTAGATCTGGGAGCACTGCATAGCAAAATCCCAAAATGCCTGAATCTGGGGTCCTACATCACAGAAATCCGTAGTTCGGGAGGCCACAATACAATAAGAAAACTCTGTAGACTGGGAGCCAAAAAAGAAAATGTAATCCCTGTAGATCTGGGAGCCCCATATTACAAAAATACATAGATCCCTGATGATCTGGGAAACCTACAATACAACATACAGAAATCCCCGTAGATCTGGAAGCCCTACTATACGAAATGCTGAAATTCATGTAGATCTGGGAGCCCTAAAAATACAAAACACAGAAATTCCTGTAGGTCTGGAAACCCTACAGTACAAAATACAGAAATCCCTGAAGATCTGGGAACTCTACAATACAAAATACAGAAATCCTTGAAGAGCTGGCAACCCTAAAATGCAAAATACAGAAATCCCTCTAGATCTGGGAGCCCTACTATACGGAATGCTGAAATTCATGTAGATCTGGGAGCCCTAATGCATACAAAATACAGAAATTCCTGTAGATCTGGGAGGCCTATGAATACAAAATAATGGAAATCTTTGTACATCTGGGAAAGCTGTATCGCTAAATACAGATCTCTGTATATCTGGGAGGCTGCAATACAAAAATACAGAAATCCTTTAGATCTAAGAACCCTACAGTACAAAATATAGTATCCCTGTGGGTCTCGGAACTCACAATACTAATAAAGAATCATGTAGAGCTGCGCCCTGCAATATAAAATACAGAAATCCCTGAGATCTGGGAGCCCTGCAATACAAAAATAAAGAAATCCTGAGATCTGAGAGCCCTGCAATACAAGATACAGAAATCCTGTAGATCTGGGAGCCCTACAGCAAATAGGAGAAAGTCTTTAGATCTGTAGCCTCATGAATATGAATACAAACATTTCTGTAGAACGGTGTGCCTATAATAAAAATACAGAAATTCCTGTAGATCTGGGAGCACTGCATTACAAAATACAGATATCCGGCAGATCAGAGAGTCTCTGTAATAAAAATGCAGAAACTTGTATCTAGGGAGCTCATGAATACAAATACAAAATTACTTGTAGAGCTGGGAACCATACAATACAAAATAGAAACTTTGTAGACCTGGGAGCCCCTACTATATGGAATGTTGAAAATCATGTAGATCTGGGAGCCCACAAATACAAAATATAGAAATCTTGTAGATCTGGGAGCCTTATGAATACAAAATGCAGAAATTCCTGTACATCTGGGAGCACTGCAATATTGAGTACAGAAATCCCTGCAGATCTGGGAGCGCTGTATTACAAATTAAGAATCCCTGTAGATCTGGTAGCCCTGCAGTACTAAAATACAGAAATTTGCAGATCTGGGAACCCAACAATGCAAATACAGAATTACGTGAGAGCAGGGAGCCCTGCAATATAAAATATGAAATCCTGTAGATCTGGGAGTCCTACAATACAAAAATACAGGATCCCTGTAGATCTGGGATGCCTATGAATGCAAGATACATAAATCCTCGCCGATTTGGGGAGCACTGTAATACAGAATACAGATATCCATATGGATCTGAGAGCCCTAGATACAAAAACACAGAAATTCCTAGATCTTCGAGCTTGCACACTAATACAGAAATCCTGTAGATCTGGGAGCCGACAACTACAAAATACAGAAATCCTGGAGATGTGAAAGCACTTCAGTAGGTATATAGAAATCCCTTGTTGAACTGGGAGCCCTACAATACAAAAACAGAAATCCCTGTAGATCTGGGACGCTGCAATAAAATTCTACAGAAATCCTGTAGATCTGAGACACTTACAATATAAAATACAAAAATCCCTGTAGATCTCGGAGCACTGCAATACACAAATTCCACATCCTTGTTAGATTGGAGAGCCCTGCAAACTAAATAAAAATCCTGAAGATCAGGGGCTCATGTAAAACAAAATCTAGAAATCCCTGTAGATGGAAAACCTCAACATAAACACAGAAATCACTGTAGATCTGGGAGACCTAAGCAAATATACATAAATCTCTGTAGATCTGGGAGTGCTGCAATACAAAATACAGAAATCCCTGTAGATCTGAGAGCCCTGCAATACAAAATACAAGAATCCCTGTAGATCTGAAAGAACTGCATTACAAAATACAGAAATCCCTGTAGATCTGCGAGCCCTGCAATACAAAATACAGAAATTATTGAATATCTGAGAGCCCTACAATACAAAATACAGAAATCCCTGTAGATCTAGGAGCCCTGCTACAAATACAAAATTTCCTGTAGATCTGGGAGCCAACAACATAAATGCAGAAATCCCTGTAGATCTGGGAGTACTGTACATAAAATGCAGAAATCCCTGTAGATCTGGGAGCCCATGATACAAAAATACAGGAACTCCTTAGATCTGGGATGCCCATGAAAACAAGATAAATAAATCCCTGTAGATCTGGGAGCACTGTAAACAAAATACAGACTTCCCTATGGATCTGAGCCCTGCAATACAGAAATACAATTCCTGCAGATCTGGGCGCTGCAATACCAAACACAGAAATCCCTGAGATCTGGGAGCCCTATGAATACAAAATACAGAAATCCTCTAGATGTGGAAAGCCTTCACTACAAAATGCAGAAATCTCTGTAGATCTGGGAGTCATATATACTAAAATTCAGAAATACCTGTAGATCTGGGGATATCATGAATACTGAATATGGACATCTCTGCAGAACTGGTGCCCTACAATATAAAATACAGAAATCCTGTCAGATCTCGGAGCACTGCAATACAAAAGCAGATATCCTAGTAGATTTTAGAGCCTGCAATTCAAATACAGAAATCTGGCAGATCAAGGAGTTCTATGAATACCTAAATTCAGAAATGCCTGTAGATGTGAGCCTACAAACAAAATACTGAAATCACTGTAGATCTGGAGACCTACAATGCCAAACATAAATCCCTGTAGATCTGGGAGTGCTGCAATACAAAATACAGAAATCCCTGTAGATCTGAGAGCTCTGCAATACAAAATACAGGAATCCTGTAGATCTGAGAGAACTGCATTACAAAATACAGAAATCCCTGTAGCTCTAGGAGCCCTGCTACAAATACAGAAATCCCTGTAGTTCTGGGAGCCAATCAAAACAAAATGCAGAAATCCCTGTAGATCTTGGAGCCCTAAAAATACAAAACACAGAAATTCCTGTAGAGCTGGGAGCCCTACAGTAGAAAATATAGAAATCTCTGTAGATCTGGGAACTCTACAATACAAAATACAGAACTCCCTATAGATCTGTGAGCCCTGTTCGAAAATACAAAATTCCTATATATCTGAGAGCCCTATACAAAATGCAGAAATCCTGTAGATATGGAGCCCTGCTACAAATATACAGAATTCTGTAGATCTGGGAGCCAAACCAAACAAAATGCAGAAGTCCCTGTAGATCGGGAGCCTTTAAACTACAAAACACAGAAATTCCTGTAGAGCTGGGAGCCCTCTAGAAAATACAGAAATCCTTGTAGATCTCGGAACCTACAACACAAAATACAGAACCATGTAGAGCTGGGTGCCCTACATTACAAACATCCAGAAACCTTTTGTAGAGCTGGGAACCCTACAATACAAAATACAGAAATCCCTCTTGATCTGGGAGCACTACTATACAGAATGCTGAAATTCATGAAGATCTGGGTGCCTATGAATACAAAATATAGAACTTCCTGTGTAGATCTGGGAGCCCTATGAATACAAAACTACATAAATCCCTGTAGACCTGGGATCCATATCATACAAGATACTTTCAATCCTGTAGATCTGGGAGCACTGCAATATAAAATACAGAAATACCTGTAGATCGTGGGAGCCCTACAACATAGAACCCTGTAGCTCTGGGAGTCTGCAATACAAATACAGAAATCCCTGTAGATCTGGGAGCTAAACAAAACAAAATGCAGAAATCCCTGTAGATCTGGGATCCCTACAATGCAAAATACATAAATCCCTGACGATCTGGGAACCCTGCAATACAAAATGCAGAAATCCCTTTAGATCTGGGAGCCCTACTATACGAAATGGTGAAATTCATGTAGATCTGGGAGCACTAAAAATACAAAACACAGAAATTCCTGTAGATCTTGAAACCCTACAGCACAAAATATGAAACTTGTAGATCTGGGAACTCTGGCACACACAAAATACAGAAGTCCCTGTAGAACTGGGAGCCCTACAATACAAAATATAGAAATCTTTGTAGGGTTGGAACCTAAATACAAAATAGCGAAATCCTTCTAGATCTGGGAACCTACTATACATGGAATGCTGAAATTCATGTAGATCTGGGAGCCCTAAAAATCTAAAACACAGAAATTCCTGTAGATCTGTCAGCCCTACAGTACAAAATACAGAAATCCCTGTAGATCTGGGAACTCTACAATACAAAATACAGAAATCACTGTAGATCTGGGAGCCCTACAATACAAAATAGAGAAATCCTTGTAGAGCTGGGAACCCTAAAATACAAAACACAGAAATCCTTCTAGATCTGGGAGCCCTACAAATACAAAATACAGAAATTCCTGTAGATCTGGGAGCTCTAAAAATACAAAACACAGAAATTCCTGTAGATCTGGCAGCCCTACAGTACAAAATACAGAAATCCCTGTAGATCTGGGAACTCTACAATACAAACTACAGAAATCACTGTAGAGCTGGGAGCCCTACAATACAAAATACAGAAATCCTTGTAGAGCTGGGAACCCTAAAATACAAAATACAGAAATCCCTCTAGATCTGGGAGCCCTACGAATACAAAATACAGAAATTCCTGTAGATCTGGGAGCCCTATGAATACAAAATGCAGAAATCCCTGTACATCTGGGAGCACTGCAATATTGAGTACAGAAATCCCTGCAGATCTGGGAGTGCTGCAATACAAAAAACAGAAATCCCTGTAGATCAGGGAGCCCTGCAGCAGCTATTAGGGTCAGAGAAAGGAAGTATTACATAGCTCTTATTGCTATGGTGGTTAAAAGGCTGGTCCTCCGGCACTGGACAGATAGTCTTGAGATCTCCTATCAGGACTGGGTGGAAGAGATTTCCCAATGTTTCAAAGTGGAGAAACTGATTGCTGGTTTCCGATCCTCCCCAAAGACCTTTCAGAAGAAATGGGGTAAGTTGTATGCCCTGTACCTTCATTGATTTGGTCTTTTCGGATAGGTATTGAATTGGTGCGAGGACTATAACTTTGAGATCTGAATTTTTTTCATTGTGTATGGCCTCCGAGGATAATCTTATACCTCTCACTTTTGGATGTTGTTACATTGTCTGGATGTGGTTTTGCTTAGAGTCCGAGGGCAATCAACTATCGTAGCTAACTCTCCATATGGCTTGCCTTAGTGAGCAACATCCTCATGGGGATAGGGATTTCGGTTATCTAGTTTTTTTTGATTTCTTGTTTCCTGCTGGATTAGTATTTTTATTTTCTTTGTCCGAGGCTATGATCTTCTTGATTGAGATTTTACGGAATGTAATGTATTTGGTTCAGTTGTTACTGTCTTTATTACTGTATCTATATTGAAAAATGTTAATAAAAAGAGAATTTCAAAAAAGGGAGCCCTGCAGTACAAAATACAGAAATTCCTGTAGATCTGTGAACCCAACAATACAAAATAACAGACATCCATGTAGAGCAGGGAGCCCTGCAATATAAAATACAGAAATCCTTGTAGATCTGGGAGTCCTACAATACAAAATACAGGAATCCCTGTAGATCTGGGATGCCTATGAATACAAGATACATAAATCCCTGTCGATCTGGGAGCACTGTAATACAGAATACAGATATCCCTATGGATCTCAGAGCCTCTGTAATACAAAAACACAGAAACCCTGTAGATCTGGAAGAGCTGCAGTACCAAATACAGAAATCCTGTAGATCAGGGAGCCCAACAATACAAAATACAGAAATCACCTGTAGATGTGAATGCACTTTAGTACAAAATACAGAAATCCCTGTTGAACTGGGAGCCCTACAAACAAAATACAGAAATCCTGTAGATCAGGAGCACTGCAATACAAAAATACACAAATCCCAGTGGATTGGAGAGCCCGTCAAAACAAAAAATAAAGAAATCCTGTAGATCAGGGTGCTCTATGAAAACAAAATTCAGAAATCCTGTAGATCTCAAAACCATACATAGTAATATACAGAAATCACTGTAGATCTGGGAGACCTACAATGCAAAATACATAAATCCCTGTAGATCTGGGAGTACTGCAATACAAAATACAGAAATCCCTGTAGATCTGAGAGCCCTGCAACACAAAATACAAGAATCCCTGTAGATCTGAGAGAACTGCATTACAAAATACAGAAATCCCTGTAGATCTGCGAGCCCTACAATACAAAATACAGAAATTCCTGAATATCTGAGAGCAGTACAATACAAAAACAGAAATCCCTCTAGATCTGGGAGCCCTACTATACGCAATGCTGGAATCATGTAGATCTGGGAGCCTCAAGAATACAAAACATAGAAATTCCTGTAGATCTGGGAGCCCTACAGTACAAAATACAGAAACTGTAGTTCTTGGGAACCTCACAATACAAAACAGAAATCCTGTAGAGCTGGGAGCCCTCAATACAAAATACATAAACTTTGCAGAGTTGGGAACCCTACAATACAAAACACAGAAATCTCTCTAGATCTGGGAGCTCTACTATACGGAATGCTGAAATTCATGTAGATCTGGGAGCCCTACAAATACAAAATACAGAAATTCCTGTAGATCTGGGAGGTCTAAGAATACAAAATACTGAAATCCCTGTACATTTGGGAACGCTGCAATACTAAATACAGAAATCCATGTAGATCTGGGAGCGCTGCAATGCAAAATACAGAAATCCCTGTAGATCTAAGAGCCCTACAGTACAAAATATAGAAATCCCTGTAGGTCTGGGAACCCTGCAAAACAAAATACAGAAATTCCTGTAGATCTGGGAGTGCTGCAATACCAAATACAGAAATCCCTGTAGATCTGGGGGCCCTATGAATACAAAATACAGAAATCCCTGTAGATCTGGGAGTCCTACAAAGGAAAATAGAGAAATCCTTGTAGATCTGGTAGCCCTATGAATACGGAATACAGACATCTAAGCAGAACGGTGTGCACTACAATATAAAATACAGAAATCCCTGTATATCTGGGAGCACTGCAATACAAAATACAGATATTCCGGTAGATTGGAGAGACCTGTAATACAAAATGCAGAAATCTCAGTAGATCAGGGAGCTCTATGAATACAAAATATAGGAAACCTTTGTAGTGCTGGGAACCCTATAATACAAAATACAGATATCCTTGTAGACCTGGGAGCCCTACTATACTTGAATGCTGAAATTATGTAGATCTGGGAGGCCTCACTAATACAAAATACAGAAATTCCTGTAGATCTGGGAGCCCTATGAATACAAAATGCAAATTCTGTACATCTGGGAGCACTACAATATAAGATACAGAAATCACTGTAGATCTGGGAGCCCTGCAGTACAAAATACAGAAATCCCTGTGGATCTGGGACCCAACAATACAAAAATACAGAAATCAATGTAGAGCAGGGGCCCTGCAATATAAAATACAAAACTCTGTAGATCTGGCAGTTTCTACTATACAAATACAGGAATCCCTAAAGATCTGGGATGCCCATGAATACAAGATACTATAAATACCTGTCGATCTGGGAGCACTGCAACACAGAATACAGATATCCATATGGATCTGAGAGCCCTGCAATAAAAAACACTGAAACTCCTGCAGATCTAGGAGCACTGCAATACCAAACACAGAAATCCCTCAGATCCGAAGCCCTACAAATACAAAATACAGAAATCCTTGTAGATGTGAAAGCCCTTCAGTACAAAATGCAGAAATCTCTGTAGATCTGGGAGCCATACAATACAAAATTCAGAAATCCCTGTAGATCTGGGAACCATACGAATACTGAATATGGACATCTCTGCAGAACTGGGTGCCCTACAATATAAAATACAGAAATCCCTGTAGATCTCGGAGCACTGCAATACAAAATACAGATATCCCAGTAGATTGTAGAGCTCTGCAATACAAAATACAGAAATTCCTGTAGATCAAGGAGTTCTATGAATACCAAATTCAGAAATGCCTGTAGATGTGAAAGCCCTACAATACAAAATACAGAAATCACTGTAGATCTGGGAGACCTACAATGCCAAATACATAAATCCTGTAGATCTGGGAGTGCTGCAATACAAAATACAGAAATCCCTGTATATCTGAGAGCCCTGCAATACAAAATACAGGAATCCCTGTAGATCTGAGAGAACTGCATTACAAAATACAGAAATCCCTGTAGCTCTAGGAGCCCTGCTACAAATACAGAAATCCCTGTAGATCTGGGAGCCAAAAAAAAAACAAAATGCAGAAACTTGTAGATCTTGGAGCCCTAAAAATACAAAACACAGAAATTCCTGTAGAGCTGGGAGCCCTACAGTAAAAATACAGAAATCTCTGTAGATCTGGGAACTCTACAATACAAAATACAGAACTCTCTATAGATCTGTGAGCACTGCAATACAAAATACAGAAATTCCTGTATATCTGAGAGTCTTTCAATGCAAAATGCAAAAATCCCTGTAGATATAGGAGCCCTGCTACAAATACAGAATTCCCTGTAGATCTGGGAGCCAAACAAAACAAAATGCAGAAATCCCTGTAGATCGGGGAGCCCTAAAACTACAAAACACAGAAATTCCATTAGAGCTGGGAGCCCTACAGTAGAAAATACAGAAATCCATGAAGAGCTGGGTGCCCTACATTACAAAATACAGAAATCCGTGTAGAGCTGGGAACCCTACAATACAAAATACAGAAATCCCTCTAGATCTGGGAGCACTATTATACAGAATGCTGAGATTCATGTAGATCTGGGAGCCCTTCAAATACAAAATATTGAACTTCCCAGATCTGGGAGCCCTATGAATACAAAAATACATAAACCCTGTAGACCTGGGATCCGCTCAAATACAGATACTTAAATCCCTGTAGATCTGGAGCACTGCAATATAAATTACAGAAATATCCTGTATATCTCGGAGTCTCTACGAATCAAGAATCCTGTAGCTCCGGAGGCCTACAATACAAAAATACAGAAATCCTGCAGATCTGGGAGCTAAAAAAAACAAAATGCAGAAATCTCTGTAGATCTGGGAGCCCTACAATACAAAATACATGCATCCCTGATGATCTGGGAACCCTACAATACAAAATACAGAAATCACTGTAGATCTGGGAGCCCTACTATACGAAATGCTGAAATTCATGTAGATCTGGGAGCCCTAAAAATACAAAACACAGAAATTCCTGTAGATCTGGCAACCCTACAGTACAAAATACAGAAATCCCTGTAGATCTAGGGACTCTGTACAATACAATACAGAAATCCCTGTAGAGCTGGGAGCCCTACAATACAAAATACAGAAATCCTTGAAGGACTGGGAACCCTAAAATACAAAATAGAGAATCTCTAGATCTGGGAGCCCTACTATACAGAACGCTGAAATTCATGTAGATCTGGGAGCTCTACGACTACAAAATACAGAAATTCCTGTAGATCTGGGAGGCCTATGAATACAAAATCATGGAAATCCTGTACATCTGGGAATGCTGCAATGCTAAATACTGAAATCCTGTAGATCTGGGAGCACTGTAATACAAAATACAGAAATCCTGTAGATCTAAGAGCCCTACAGTACCAAAATATAGAAATCCTGTAGGTCCAGGAACCCTCCAATACTAAATAAAGAAATCCATGTAGAGCTGCGAGCCTGCAATATAAAATAAAGAAATCCCTGTAGATCTGGGAGCCCTACACTATAAAATAAAGAAATCCCCTGTAGATCTGAGAGCCCTGCAATACAAGATACAGAAATCCCTGTAGATCTGGGAGTCCCTACAAAGCAAAATAGAAATCTTGTAGATCTGGTAGCCCTATGAATACTGAATACAAAGATTTCTGTAGAGCGGTGTGCCCTACATATAAAAATACAGAAATTCCTGTAGATCTGGGAGCACTGCATTACAAAAATACAGATATCCCGCAGATCAGAGAGCCCTGTAATACAAAATGCAGAAATCCCAGTAGATCAGGGAGCTCAATGAATACAAAATACAGAAATCCTTGTAGAGCTGGGAACCATACAATACAAAATACAGAAATCCTTGTAGACCTGGGAGCCCTACTATATGGAATGCTGAAAATCATGTAGATCTGGGAGCCCTACAAATACAAAATACAGAAATTCCTGTAGATCTGGGAGCCCTATGAATACAAAATGCAGAAATTCCTGTACATCTGGGAGCACTGCAATATTGAGTACAGAAATCCCTGCAGATCTGGGAGCGCTGCAATACAAAATACAGAAATCCCTGTAGATCAGGGAGCCCTGCAGTACACAATACAGAAATTCTGTAGATCTGGGAACCCAACAATACAAAATACAGAAATTCACGTAGAGCAGGGAGCCCTGCAATATAAAATACAGAAATCCCTGTAGATCTGGGAGTCCTACAATACAAAATACAGGAATCCCTTTAGATCTGGGATGCCTAAGAATGCAAGATACATAAATCCCTGCCGATCTGGGAGCACTGTAATACAGAATACAGATATCCATATGGATCTGAGAGCCCTGCAATACAAAACACAGAAATCCCTGTAGATCTGGGAGCACTGCAATACAAAATACAGATAACCCGGTGAGTCAGAGAGACCTGTAATACCAAAATGCAGAAATCTCCAGTGATCAAGGAGCTCTATGAAACAAAATACAGAAATCTTGTAGTGCTGGGAACCCTACAATACAAAATACAGATATCCTTGAGACCTGGGAGCCCTACTATAGGAATGCTGAAATTCATGTAGATCTGGGAGCCCTACGAATACAAAATACAGAAATTCCTGTAGATCTGGGAGCCCTATGAATACAAAATGCAGAAATTCCTATACATCTGGGAGCACTACAATATAAGATACAGAAATCACTGTAGATCTGGGAACCCTGCAGTACGAAATACAGAAATCCCTGTAGATCTGGGAACCCTACAATACAAAATACATGCATCCCTGATGATCTGGGAACCCTACAATACAAAATACAGAAATCACTGTAGATCTGGGAGCCCTACTATACGAAATGCTGAAATTCATGTAGATCTGGGAGCCCTAAAAATACAAAACACAGAAATTCCTGTAGATCTGGCAACCCTACAGTACAAAATACAGAAATCCCTGTAGATCTGGGAACTCTACAATACAAAATACAGAAATCCCTGTAGAGCTGGGAGCCCTACAATACAAAATACAGAAATCCTTGAAGGACTGGGAACCCTAAAATACAAAATAGAGAAATCCCTCTAGATCTGGGAGCCCTACTATACGGAATGCTGAAATTCATGTAGATCTGGGAGCTCTACGAATACAAAATACAGAAATTCCTGTAGATCTGGGAGGCCTATGAATACAAAATACGGAAATCCCTGTACATCTGGGAATGCTGCAATGCTAAATACAGAAATCCCTGTAGATCTGGGAGCACTGCAATACAAAATACAGAAATCCCTGTAGATCTAAGAGCCCTACAGTACAAAATATAGAAACCTCGAGGTCTCGGAACCCTACAATACTAAATAAAGAAATCCATGTAGAGCAGTGAGCCCTGCAATATAAAATAAAGAAATCCTGTAGATCTGGGGCCCTACACTATAAAATAAAGAAATCCCTGTAGATCTGAGAGCCCTGCAATACAAGATACAGAAATCCCTGTAGATCTGGGAGCCCTACAAAGCAAAATAGAAATCTTGTAGATCTGGTGGCCCTATGAATCTATGAATACAAACATTTCTGTAGAACGTGTGCTCTACAATATAAAATACAGAAATTCTTGTAGATCTGGGAGCACTGCATTACAAAAATACAGATATCCGGCAGATCAGAGAGCCCTGTACATAAAATGCAGAACCTAGCAGATCAGGGAGCTCAATGAATACAAAATACAGAAACTTTGTAGAGCTGGGAACCATACAATACAAAATACAGAAATCCTTGTAGACCTGGGAGCCCTACTATATGGAATGCTGAAAATCATGTAGTTCTGGGAGCCCTACAAATACAAAATACAGAAATTCCTGTAGATCTGGGAGCCCTATGAATACAAAATGCAGAAATTCCTGTACATCTGGGAGCACTGCAATATTGAGTACAGAAATCCTGCAGATCTGGGAGCGCTGCAATACAAAATACAGAAATCCCTGTAGATCAGGGAGCCCTGCAGTACACAATACAGAAATTCTGTAGATCTGGGAACCCAACAATACAAAATACAGAAATTCACGTAGAGCAGGGAGCCCTGCAATATAAAATACAGAAATCCCTGTAGATCTGGGAGTCCTACAATACAAAATACAGGAATCCCTTTAGATCTGGGATGCCTAACAATGCAAGATACATAAATCCCTGCCGATCTGGGAGCACTGTAATACAGAATACAGATATCCATATGGATCTGAGAGCCCTGCAATACAAAACACAGAAATCCCTGTAGATCTGGGAGCACTGCAATACAAAATACAGATAACCCGGTAGATCAGAGAGACCTGTAATACAAAATGCAGAAATCTCAGTAGATCAGGGAGCTCTATGAATACAAAATACAGAAATCCTTGTAGTGCTGGGAACCCTACAATACAAAATACAGATATCCTTGTAGACCTGGGAGCCCTACTATACGGAATGCTGAAATTCATGTAGATCTGGGAGGCCTACGAATACAAAATACAGAAATTCCTGTAGATCTGGGAGCCCTATGAATACAAAATGCAGAAATTCCTGTACATCTGGGAGCACTACAATATAAGATACAGAAATCACTGTAGATCTGGGAACCCTGCAGTACGAAATACAGAAATCCCTGTAGATCTGGGAACCCAACAATACAAAATACAGAAATCAATGTAGAGCAGGGAGCCCTGCAATATAAAATACAGAAATCCCTGTAGATCTGGCAGTTCTACAATACAAAATACAGGAATCCCTGAAGATCTGGGATGCCTATGAATACAAGATACATAAATCCCTGTCGATCTGGGAGCACTGTAATACAGAATACAGATATCCATATGGATCTGAGAGCCCTGCAATACAAAACACTGAAATCCCTGCAGATCTGGGAGCACTGCAATACCAAACACAGAAATCCCTGTAGATCTGGGAGCCCTACAAATACAAAATACAGAAATCCCTGTAGATGTGAAAGCCCTTCAGTACAAAATGCAGAAATCTCTGTAGATCTGGGAGCCATACAATACAAAATTCAGAAATCCCTGTAGATCTGGGAACCAAACGAATACTGAATATGGACATCTCTGCAGAACTGGGTGCCCTACAATATAAAATACAGAAATCCCTGTAGATCTTGGAGCACTGCAATACAAAATACAGATATCCCAGTAGATTGGAGAGCTCTGCAATACAAAATACAGAAATCCCTGTAGATCAAGGAGTTCTATGAATACAAAATTCAGAAATGCCTGTAGATGTGAAAGCCCTACAATACAAAATACAGAAATCACTGTAGATCTGGGAGACATACAATGCCAAATACATAAATCCTGTAGATCTGGGAGTGCTGCAATACAAAATACAGAAATCCCTGTATATCTGAGAGCCCTGCAATACAAAATACAGGAATCCCTGTAGATCTGAGAGAACTGCATTACAAAATACAGAAATCCCTGTAGCTCTAGGAGCCCTGCTACAAATACAGAAATCCCTGTAGATCTGGGAGCCAAAAAAAACAAGATGCAGAAATCCCTGTAGATCTTGGAGCCCTAAAAATACAAAACACAGAAATTCCTGGAGAGCTGGGAGCCCTACAGTAAAAATTACAGAAATCTCTGTAGATCTGGGAACTCTACAATACAAAATACAGAACTCTCTATAGATCTGTGAGCACTGCAATACAAAATACAGAAATTCCTGTATATCTGAGAGCCCTACAATACAAAATGCAGAAATCCCTGTAGATATAGGAGCTCTGCTACAAATACAGAATTCCCTGTAGATCTGGGAGCCAAACAAAACAAAATGCAGAAATCCCTGTAGATCGGGGAGCCCTAAAACTACAAAACACAGAAATTCCAGTAGAGCAGGGTGCCCTACATGACAAAATACAGAAATCCTTGTAGAGCTGGGAACCCTACAAAACAAAAGATAGAAATCCCTCTAGATCTGGGAGCACTATTATACAGAATGCTGAGATTCATGTAGATCTGGGAGCCCTACAAATACAAAATACAGAACTTCCTGTAGATCTGGGAGCCCTATGAATACAAAATACATAAATCCCTGTAGAACTGGGATCCGTACGAATACAGATACTTAAATCCCTGTAGATCTGGGAGCACTGCAATATAAAATACAGAAATACCTGTAGATCTGGGAGTCCTACGAATACAGAAATCCCTGTAGCTCCGGGAGGCCTACAATACAAAATACAGAAATCCCTGTAGATCTGGGAGCTAAAAAAAACAAAATGCAGAAATCCCTGTAGATCTGGGAGCCCTACAATACAAAATACATAGATCCCTGATGATCTGGGAACCCTACAATACAAAATACAGAAATCCCTGTAGATCTGGGAGCCCTACTATATGAAATGCTGAAATTCATGTAGAGCTGGGAGCCCTACAATACAAAATACAGAAATCCTTGAAGGACTGGGAACCCTAAAATACAAAATAGAGAAATCCCTCTAGATCTGGGAGCCCTACTATACGGAATGCTGAAATTCATGTAGATCTGGGAGCTCTACGAATACAAAATACAGAAATTCCTGTAGATCTGGGAGGCCTATGAATACAAAATACGGAAATCCCTGTACATCTGGGAATGCTGCAATGCTAAATACAGAAATCCCTGTAGATCTGGGAGCACTGTAATACAAAATACAGAAATCCCTGTAGATCTAAGAGCCCTACAGTACAAAATATAGAAATCCCTGTAGGTCTCGGAACCCTACAATACTAAATAAAGAAATCCATGTAGAGCTGCGAGCCCTGCAATATAAAATACAAGAAATCCCTGTAGATCTGGGAGACCTACACTACAAAATAAAGAAATCCCTGTAGATCTGAGAGCCCTGCAATACAAGATACAGAAATCCCTGTAGATCTGGGAGCCCTACAAAGCAAAATAGAGAAATCCTTGTAGATCTGGTAGCCCTATGAATACGGAATACAAACATTTCTGTAGAACGGTGTGCCCTACAATATAAAATACAGAAATTCCTGTAGATCTGGGAGCACTGCATTACAAAATACAGATATCCCGGCAGATCAGAGAGCCCTGTAATACAAAATGCAGAAATCCCAGTAGATCAGGGAGCTCAATGAATACAAAATACAGAAATCCTTGTAGAGCTGGGAGCCCTACTATATGGAATGCTGAAAATCAAGTAGATCTGGGAGCCCTACAAATACAAAATACAGAAATTCCTGTAGATCTGGGAGCCCTATGAATACAAAATGCAGAAATTCCTGTACATCTGGGAGCACTGCAATATTGAGTACAGAAATCCCTGCAGATCTGGGAGCGCTGCAATACAAAATACAGAAATCCCTGTAGATCAGGGAGCCCTGCAGTACAAAATACAGAAATTCTGTAGATCTGGGAACCCAACAATACAAAATACAGAAATTCACGTAGAGCAGGGAGCCCTGCAATATAAAATACAGAAATCCCTGTAGATCTGGGAGTCCTACAATACAAAATACAGGAATCCCTTTAGATCTGGGATGCCTATGAATGCAAGATACATAAATCCCTGCCGATCTGGGAGCACTGTAATACAGAATACAGATATCCATATGGATCTGAGAGCCCTGCAATACAAAACACTGAAATCCCTGTAGATCTGGGAGCGCTGCAATACCAAACACAGAAATCCCTGTAGATCTGGGAGCCCTACAAATACAAAATACAGAAATCCCCTGTAGATGTGAAAGCCCTTCAGTACAAAATGCAGAAATCTCTGTAGATCTGGGAGCCATACAATACAAAATTCAGAAATCCCTGTAGATCTGGGAACCAAACGAATACTGAATATGGACATCTCTGCAGAACTGGGTGCCCTACAATATAAAATACAGAATTCCCTGTAGATCTTGGAGCACTGCAATACAAAATACAGATATCCCAGTAGATTGGAGAGCTCTGCAATACAAAATACAGAAATCCCTGTAGATCAAGGAGTTCTATGAATACAAAATTCAGAAATGCCTGTAGATGTGAAAGCCTACAATACAAAAATACAGAAATCACTGTAGATCTGGGAGACATACAATGCCAAATACATAAATCCTGTGAGGGAGTGCTGCAATACAAAATACAGAAATCCTGTATATCTGAGAGCCTGCAATACAAAATACAGTAATTCCTGTAGATCTGAGAGAACTGCATTAAAAATACAGAAATCCCTGTAGCTCTAGGAGCCCTGCTACAAATACAGAAATCCCTGTAGATCTGGGAGCCAAAAACAAGATGCAGAAATCCCTGTAGATCTTGGAGCCCTAAAAATACAAAACACAGAAATTCCTGGAGAGCTGGGAGCCCTACAGTAAAATTACAGAAATCTCTGTAGATCTGGGAACTCTACAATACAAAATACAGAACTCTCTATAGATCTGTGAGCACTGCAATACAAAATACAGAAATTCCTGTATATCTGAGAGCCCTACAATACAAAATGCAGAAATCCCCTGTAGATATAGGAGCCCTGCTACAAATACAGAATTCCCTGTAGATCTGGGAGCCAAACAAAACAAAATGCAGAAATCCCTGTAGATCGGGGAGCCCTAAAACTACAAAACACAGAAATTCCAGTAGAGCTGGGAGCCCTACAGTAGAAAATACAGAAATCCCTGTAGATCTGGGAACTCTACAATACAAAATACAGAAATCCATGTAGAGCTGGGTGCCCTACATTACAAAATACAGAAATCCTTGTAGAGCTGGGAACCCTACAATACAAAATACAGAAATCCCCTCTAGATCTGGGAGCACTATTATACAGAATGCTGAGATTCATGTAGATCTGGGAGCCCTACAAATACAAAATACAGAACTTCCTGTAGATCTGGGAGCCCTATGGATACAAAATACATAAATCCCTGTAGACCTGGGATCCGTACGAATACAAGATACTTAAATCCCTGTAGATCTGGGAGCACTGCAATATAAAATACAGAAATACCTGTAGATCTGGGAGTCCTACGAATACAGAAATCCCTGTAGCTCCGGGAGGCCTACAATACAAAATACAGAAAACCCTGTAGATCTGGGAGCTAAAAAAAACAAAATGCAGAAATCCCTGTAGATCTGGGAGCCCTACAATACAAAATACATAGATCCCTGATGATCTGGGAACCCTACAATACAAAATACAGAAATCCCTGTAGATGTGGGAGCCCTACTATACGGAATGTTGAAATTCATGTAGAGCTGGAGCCCTACAATACAAAATACAGAAATCCTTGAAGGACTGGGAACCTAAAATACAAAATAGAGAATCCCTCTAGATCTGGGAGCCCTACTATACGGAATGCTGAAATTCATGTATATCTGAGAGCCCTACGAATACAAAATACAGAAATCTCTGTAGATCCGGGGAGGCCTAAGAATACAAAATAATGGAAATCCCTGTACATCTGGGAATGCTGCAATGCTAAATACAGAAATCCCTGTAGATCTGGGAGCACTGTAATACAAATACAGAAATCCTGTAGATCTAAGAGCCTCACAGTACAAAATATAGAAACTTTGAGGTCTCGGAACCCACAATACTAAATAAAGAACGTCGTAGAGTCGAGCGAGCCCTGCAATATAAAATAAAGAAATCCTCAGATCTGGGAGCCCACAAAGCAAAATAGAGAAAAACCTGTAGATCTGGTAGCCCTATGAATACGGAATACAAACATTTCTGTAGAACGGTGTGCCCTACAATATAAAATACAGAAATTCCTGTAGATCTGGGAGCACTGCATTACAAAATACAGATATCCCGGCAGATCAGAGAGCCCTGTAATACAAAATGCAGAAATCCCAGTAGATCAGGGAGCTCAATGAATACAAAATACAGAAATCCTTGTAGAGCTGGGAGGCCTACTATGTGGAATGCTGAAAATCAAGTAGATCTGGGAGCTCCTACAAATACAAAATACAGAAATTCCTGTAGATCTGGGAGCCCTATGAATACAAAATGCAGAAATTCCTGTACATCTGGGAGCACTGCAATATTGAGTACAGAGATCCCTGCAGATCTTGGAGCACTGCAATACAATACAGAAATCCCTGTAGATCAGGGGAGCTGCAGTACACAATACAGAAATTCTGTAGATCTGGGAACCCAACACAAAAATACAGAATTCATGGAGCAGGGAGCCCTGTAATATAAAATACAGAAATCCCTGTAGATCTGGGAGTCCTACAATACAAAATACAGGAATCCCTTTAGATCTGGGATGCCTATGAATGCAAGATACATAAATCCCTGCTGATCTGGGAGCACTGTAATCACAGAATACAGATATCCATATGGATCTGAGAGCCCGAATACAAAAAACAGAAACTCTTGTAGATCTTCTAGAGCTGCATACTAAATACAGAAATCCTGTAGATCTGGGAGCACTGCAATACAAAATACAGATAATCCGGTAGATCAGAGAGACCTGTAATACAACATGCAGAAATCTCTAGTAGATCAGGGAGCTCTATGAATACAATATACAGAAACTCCTTGTAGTGCTGGGAACCCTACAATACAAAATACAGATATCCTTGTAGACCTGGGAGTCCTACTATATGGAATGCTGAAATTCATGTAGATCTGGGGAGCCCTCATTAATACAAAATACAGAAATTCCTGTAGATCTGGGAGCCCTCTGAATACAAAATGTAGAAATTCCTATACATCTGGGAGCACTGCAATATAAGATACAGAAATCACTGTAGATCTGGGAACCCTGCAGTACGAAATACAGAAATCCCTGTAGATCTGGGAACCCAACAATACAAAATACAGAAATCAATGTAGAGCAGGGAGCCCTGCAATATAAAATACAGAAATCCCTGTAGATCTGGCAGTTCTACAATACAAAATACAGGAATCCCTGAAGATCTGGGATGCCTATGAATACAAGATACATAAATCCCTGTCGATCTGGGAGCACTGAAATACAGAATACAGATATCCATATGGATCTGAGAGCCCTGCAATACAAAACACTGAAATCCCTGTAGATCTGGGAGCGCTTGAATACCAAACACAGAAATCCCTGTAGATCTGGGAGCCCTACAAATACAAAATACAGAAATCCCTGTAGATGTGAAAGCCCTTCAGTACAAAATGCAGAAATCTCTGTAGATCTGGGAGCCATACAATACAAAATTCAGAAATCCCTGTAGATCTGGGAACCAAACGAATACTGAATATGGACATCTCTGCAGAACTGGGTGCCCTACAATATAAAATACAGAAATCCCTGTAGATCTCGGAGCACTGCAATACAAAATACAGATATCCCAGTAGATTGAGAGCTCTGCAATACAAAATACAGAAATCCCTGTAGATCAAGGAGTTCTATAATACATTCTAGAAATGCCTGTAGATGTAAAGCCCTACAATACAAAATACAGAAATCACTGTAGATCTGGGAGACATACAATGCCAAATACATAAATCCTGTAGATCTGGGAGTGCTGCAATATTCAAACATACGAAATCCCTGTATATCTGAGAGCCTGCAATACAAAATACAGTAATTCCTGTAGATCTGAGAGAACTGCACTAAAATATAGAAACCCTGTAGCTCTAGGACCTTCTACAAATACAGAAATCCCTGTGAGATCTGGGAGTCAAAAACAAGATGCAGAAATCCCTGTAGATCTTGGAGCCCTAAAAATACAAACACAGAAATTCCTGGAGAGCTTGGAGTTCTGACAGTAAAAATTACAGAAATCTCTGTAGATCTGGGAACTCTACAATACAAAATACAGAACTCTATAGATCTGTGAGCACTGTAATACAAAATACAGAAATTCCTGTATATCTGAGAGCCCCATATACAAAATGCAGAAATCCCTGTAGATATAGGAGCTCTGCTAAATACAGAATTCCCTGTGATCTGGGAGCCAAACAAAACAAAATGCAGAAATCCCCTGTAGATCGGGAGCCTTAAACTACAAAACAGAAATTCCAGGAGCTGGGAGCCCTACAGTAGAAAATACAGAAATCCCTGTAGATCTGGGAACTCTACAATACAAAATACAGAAATCCATGTAGAGCTAGGTCTCTACATTACAAACATAGAAATCCTTGTAGAGCTGGGAACCCTACAATACAAAATACAGAAATCCTCTAGATCTGGGAGCACTATTATACAGAATGCTGAGATTCATGTAGATCTGGGAGCCCTACAAATACAAAATACAGAACTTCCTGTAGATCTGGGAGCCCTATGGATACAAAATACATAAATCCCTGTAGACCTGGGATCCGCTACGAATACAAGAATACTTAAATCCTCTGTAGATCTGGGAGCACTGCAATATAAAATACAGAAATACCTGTAGATCTGGGAGTCTCACGAATACAGAAATCCCTGTAGCTCGGGAGGCCTACAATACAAAATACAGAAAACCCTGTAGATCTGGGAGCTAAAAAAAACAAAATGCAGAAATCCCTGTAGATCTGGGAGCCCTACAATACAAAATACATAGATCCCTGATGATCTGGGAACCCTACAATACAAAATACAGAAATCCCTGTAGATCTGGGAGCCCTACTATATGAAATGCTGAAATTCATGTAGAGCTGGGAGCCCTACAATACAAAATACAGAAATCCTTGAAGGACTGGGAACCCTAAAATACAAAATACAGAAATCCCTCTAGATCTGGGAGCCCTACTAAATGGAATGCTGAAATTCATGTAGATCTGGGAGCCCTACGAATACAAAATACAGAAATTCCTGTAGATCTGGGAGGCCTATGAATACAAAATACGGAAATCCCTGTACATCTGGGAATGCTGCAATGCTAAATACAGAAATCCCTGTAGATCTGGGAGCACTGTAATACAAAATACAGAAATCCCTGTAGATCTAAGAGCCCTACAGTACAAAATATAGAAATCCCTGTCAGGTCTCGGATCCCTACAATACTAAATAAAGAAATCCTATGTAGAGTCGCGAGCCCTGCAATATAAAATAAAGAAACCTGTAGATCTGGGAGACCTACACTACAAAATAAAGAAACTCTGTAGATCTGAGAGCCCTGCAATACAAGATAAGAAACCCTGTAGATCTGGGAGCTCTACAAAGCAAAATAGAAATCCTTGTAGATCTGGTAGCCCTATGAATACGGAATACAAACATTTCTGTAGAGCGGTGTCCTACAATAATAAAATACAGAAATTCCTGTAGATCTGGGAGCACTGCATTACAAAATACAGATATCCCGGCAGATCAGAGAGCCCTGTAATACAAAATGCAGAAATCCCAGTAGATCAGGGAGCTCAATGAATACAAAATACAGAAATCCTTGTAGAGCTGGGAACCATACAATACAAAATACAGAAATCCTTGTAGACCTGGGAGCCCTACTATATGGAATGCTGAAAATCAAGTAGATCTGGGAGCCCTACAAATACAAAATACAGAAATTCCTGTAGATCTGGGAGCCCTATGAATACAAAATGCAGAAATTCCTGTACATCTGGGAGCACTGCAAGATTGAGTACAGAAATCCCTGCAGATCTGGGAGCACTGCAATACAAAATACAGAAATCCCTGTAGATCAGGGAGCCCTGCAGTACAAAATACAGAAATTCTGTAGATCTGGGAACCCAACAATACAAAATACAGAAATTCACGTAGAGCAGGGAGCCCTGCAATATAAAATACAGAAATCCCTGTAGATCTGGGAGTCCTACAATACAAAATACAGGATTCCCTTTAGATCTGGGATGCCTATGAATGCAAGATACATAAATCCCTGCCGATCTGGGAGCACTGTAATACAGAATACAGATATCCATATGGATCTGAGAGCCCTGCAATACAAAACACAGAAATCCCCGTAGATCTTCGAGAGCTGCAATACCAAATACAGAAATCCCTGTAGATCTGGGAGCACTGCAATACAAAATACAGATAACCTAGTAGATCGGAGAGACCTGTAATACAAAATGCAGAAATCTCAGTAGATCAGGGAGCTCTATGAATACAAAATACAGAAATCCTTGTAGTGCTGGGAACCCCAATGCAAAACAGATATCCCTTGTAGACCTGGGAGCCCTACTATACGGAATGCTGAAATTCATGTAGATCTGGGAGCCCTACGAATACAAAATACAGAAATTCCTGTAGATCTGGGAGCCCTATGAATACAAAATGCAGAAATTCCTATACATCTGGGAGCACTACAATATAAGATACAGAAATCACTGTAGATCTGGGAGCCCTGCAGTACAAAATACAGAAATCCCTGTAGATCTGGGAACCCAACAATACAAAATACAGAAATCAATGTAGAGCAGGGAGCCCTGCAATATAAAATACTAAATCCTGTAGATCTGGCAGTTCTACAATACAAAATACAGGAATCCCTGAAGATCTGGGATGCCTATGAATACAAGATACATAAATCCCTGTCGATCTGGGAGCACTGAAATACAGAATACAGATATCCATATGGACTGAGAGCCCTGCAACACAAAACACTGAAATCCCTTGTAGATCTGGGAGCTCGCAATACCAAACACAGAGAAACTTTGCAGATCTGGGGGTTTCTACAAATACAAAATACAGAAATCCCTGTAGATGTGAAAGCCCTTCAGTACAAAATGCAGAAATCTCTGTAGATCTGGGAGCCATACAATACAAAATTCAGAAATCCTGTAGATCTGGGAACCAAACGAATACTGAATATGGACATCTCTGCAGAACTGGGTGCCCTAATATAAAATACAGAAATCCCTGTAGATCTTGGAGCACTGCAATACAAAATACAGATATCCCAGTAGATTGAGAGCTCTGCAATACAAAATACAGAAATCCTGTAGATCAAGGAGTTCTATGAATACAAAATTCAGAAATGCCTGTAGATGTGAAAGCCCTACAATACAAAATACAGAAATCACTGTAGATCTGGGAGACCTACAATGCCAAATACATAAATCCCTGTAGATCTGGGAGTGCTGCAATACAAAATACAGAAATCCCTGTATATCTGAGAGCTCTGCAATACAAAATACAGGAATCCCTGTAGATCTGAGAGAACTGCATTACAAAATACAGAAATCCCTGTAGCTCTAGGAGCCCTGCTACAAATACAGAAATCCCTGTAGATCTGGGAGCCAAAACAAAATGCAGAAATCCCTGTAGATCTTGGAGCCCTAAAAATACAAAACACAGAAATTCCTGTAGAGCTGGGAGCCCTACAGTAAAATATAGAAATCTCTGTAGATCTGGGAACTCTACAATACAAAATACAGAACTCTCTATAGATCTGTGAGCACTGCAATACAAAATACAGAAATTCCTGTATATCTGAGAGCCCTACAATACAAAATGCAGAAATCCCTGTAGATATAGGAGCTCTGCTACAAATACAGAATTCCCTGTAGATCTGGGAGCCAAACAAAACAAAATGCAGAAATCCCTGTAGATCGGGGAGCCCTAAAACTACAAAACACAGAAATTCCAGTAGAGCTGGGAGCCCTACAGTAGAAAATACAGAAATCCCTGTAGATCTGGGAACTCTACAATACAAAATACAGAAATCCATGTTGAGCTGGGTGCCCTACATTACAAAATACAGAAATCCTTGTAGAGCTGGGAACCTACAATACAAAATACAGAAATCCCTCTAGATCTGGGCACTTATTATACAGAATGCTGAGATTCATGTAGATCTGGGAGCCCTACAAATACAAAATACAGAACTTCCTGTAGATCTGGGAGCCCTATGGATACAAAATACATAAATCCTTGTAGACCTGGGATCCGTCATCAATACAAGATACTTAAATCCCTTAGATCTGGGAGCACTGCAATATAAAATACAGAAATACCTGTAGATCTGGGGAGTCACCACGAATACAGAAATCCTGTAGTCTCGGGAGGCCTACAATACAAACATACAGAAAACCCTGTAGATCTGGGAGCTAAAAAAACAAAATGCAGAAATCCCTGTAGATCTGGGAGCCCTACAATACAAAATACATAGATCCCTGATGATCTGGGAACCCTACAATACAAAATACAGAAATCCCTGTAGATCTGGGAGCCCTACTATACGAAATGCTGAAATTCATGTAGATCTGGGAGCCCTAAAAATACAAAACACAGAAATTCCTGTAGATCTGGCAACCCTACAGTACAAAATACAGAAATCCCTGAAGATCTGGGAACTCTACAATACAAAATACAGAAATCCCTGAAGAGCTGGGAGCCCTACAATACAAAATACAGAAATCCTTGTAGAGCTGGGAACCCTAAAATACAAAATACAGAAATCCTCTAGATCTGGGAGCCCTACTATATGGAATGCTGAAATTCATGTAGATCTGGGAGCCCTACGAATACAAAATACAGAAATTCCTGTAGATCTGGGAGGCCTATGAATACAAAATACGGAAATCCCTGTACATCTGGGAATGCTGCAATGCTGAAATACAGAAACCTGTGCATCTGGGACGCTGCAATACAAAATACAGAAATCCTCGTGATCTAAGAGCCCTACAGTACAAAATATAGAAATCCTGTAGGTCTCGGAATCCTACAATACTAAATAAAGAAATCCATGTAGAGCTGCAGGCCCTGCAATATAAAAATACAGAAATCCCTGTAGATCTGGGAGCCCTGCAATACAAAATAAAGAAATCCCTGTAGATCTGAGAGCCCTGCAATACAAGATACAGAAATCCCTGTAGATCTGGGAGCCCTACAAAGCAAAATAGAGAAATCCTTGTAGATCTGGTAGCCCTATGAATATGGAATACAAACATTTCTGTAGAACGGTGTGCCCTACAATATAAAATACAGAAATTCCTGTAGATCTGGGAGCACTGCATTACAAAATACAGATATCCCGGCAGATCAGAGAGCCCTGTAATACAAAATGCAGAAATCCCAGTAGATCAGGGAGCTCAATGAATACAAAATACAGAAATACTTGTAGAGCTGGGAACCATACAATACAAAATACAGAAATCCTTGTAGACCTGGGAGCCCTACTATATGGAATGCTGAAAATCATGTAGATCTGGGAGCCCTACAAATACAAAATATAGAAATTCCTGTAGATCTGGGAGCCCTATGAATACAAAATGCAGAAATTCCTGTACATCTGGGAGCACTGCAATATTGAGTACAGAACCCTGCTGAATCTGGGATGCTGCAATACAAAATACAGAAACTTGTAGATCAGGGAGCCCTGCAGTACAAAATACAGAAATTCTGTAGATCTGGGAACCAACAATACAAAATACAGAAATTCACGTAGAGCGAGGAGCCCTGCAATATAAAATACAGAAATCCCTGTAGATCTGGGAGTCCTACAATACAAAATACAGGAATCCCAGTAGATCTGGGATGCCTATGAATGCAAGATACATAAATCCCTGCCGATCTGGGAGCACTGTAATACAGAATACAGATATCCATATGGATCTGAGAGCCCTGCAATACAAAACACAGAAATTCCTGTAGATCTTCGAGAGCTGCAATACCAAATACAGAAATCCCTGTAGATATGGGAGCCGACAAATACAAAATACAGAAATCCCTGGAGATGTGAAAGCACTTCAGTACAAAATACAGAAATCCCTGTTGAACTGGGAGCCCTACAATACAAAATACAGAAATCCCTGTAGATCTGGGAGCGCTGCAATAAAATTTACAGAAATCCCTGTAGATCTGGGAGCACTACAATATAAAATACAAAAATCCCTGTAGATCTCGGAGCACTGCAATACAAAATACACAAATCCTGTAGATTGAGAGCCTGCAAAACTAAATAAAAAATCCCTGAAGATCAGGGAGCTCTATGAAAACAAAATTCAGAAATCCTGTAGATGTGAAAAACCTACAATACAAAACATAGAAATCACTGTAGATCTGGAGACTACAATGCAAAATACATAAATCCCTGTAGATCTGGGAATTGCTGCAATACAAAATACAGAAATCCTGTAGATCTGAGAGCCCTGCAATACAAAATACAAGAATCCCTGTAGATCTGAAAGAACTGTATTACAAAATACAGAAATCCCTGTAGATCTGCGAGCCCTGATAACAAAATACAGAAATTCCTGAATATCTGAGAGCCCTACAATACAAAATACAGAAATCCCTGTAGATCTAGGAGCCCTGCTACAAATACAAAATTTCCTGTCGATCTGGGAGCCAAACAACATAAATGCAGAAATCCCTGTAGATCTGGGAGTACTGCAATAAAAAATGCAGAAATCCCTGTAGATCTGGGAGCCCTACGATACAAAATACAGGAATCCCTGTAGATCTGGGATGCCCATGAAAACAAGATAAATAAATCCCTGTAGATCTGGGAGCACTGTAATACAAAATACAGACTTCCCTATGGATCTGAGAGCCCTGCAATACAAAATACAGAAATCCCTGCAGATCTGGGAGCGCTGCAATACCAAACACAGAAATCCCTGTAGATCTGGGAGCCCTACAAATACAAAATACAGAAATCCCTGTAGATGTGAAAGCCCTTCAGTACAAAATGCAGAAATCTCTGTAGATCTGGGAGCCATACAATACAAAATTCAGAAATCCTGTAGATCTGGGAACCACACGAATACTAAATATGGACATCTCTGCAGAACTGGGTGCCTTACAATATAAAATACAGAAATCCTGTAAAATCTCGGAGCACTGCAATACAAAATACAGATATCCCAGTAAATTTTAGAGCTCTGCAATACAAAATACAGAAATCCCTGTAGATCAAGGAGTTCTATGAATACCAAATTCAGAAATGCCTGTAGATGTGAAAGCCCTACAAAACAAAATACAGAAATCACTGTAGATCTGGGAGACCTACAATGCCAAATACATAAATCCCTGTAGATCTGGGAGTGCTGCAATACAAAATACAGAAATCCCTGTAGATCTGAGAGCTCTGCAATACAAAATACAGGAATCCTGTAGATCTGAGAGAACTACTACAAAATACAGAAATCCCTGTAGCTCTAGGAGCCCTGCTACAAATACAGAAATCCCTGTAGTTCTGGGAGCCAATCAAAACAAAATGCAGAAATCCCTGTAGATCTTGGAGCCCTAAAAATACAAAACACAGAAATTCCTGTAGAGCTGGGAGCCCTACAGTAGAAAATAAAGAAATCTCTGTAGATCTGGGAACTCTACAATACAAAATACAGAACTCCCTATAGATCTGCGAGCTCTGCAATACAAAATACAGAAATTCCTGTATATCTGAGAGCCCTACAATACAAAATGCAGAAATCCCTGTAGATATAGGAGCCCTGCTACAAATACAGAATTCCCTGTAGATCTGGGAGCCAACAAAACAAAATGCGAAATTCCTGTGGATCGGGAGCCCTAAAACTACAAAACACAGAAATTCCTGTAGAGGCTGGGGGCCTACAGTAGAAAATACAGAAATCCTGTAGATCTGGGAACTCTACAATACAAAATACAGAAATCCATGTAGAGCTGGGTGCCCTACATTACAAAATACAGAAATCCTTGTAGAGCTGGGAACCCTACAATACAAAATACAGAAATCCCTCTAGATCTGGGAGCACTACTACACAGAATGCTGAAATTCATGTAGATCTGGGACCCTTACGATACAAAATACAGAACTTCCTGTAGGTCTGGGAGCCCTATGAATACAAAATACATAAATCCCTGTAGACCTGGAATCATACTGAATACAAGATGCTTAAATCCTGTAGATCTGGAGCACTGCAATATAAATACAGAAATACCTGTAGATCTGGGAGCCCACAAATACAGAAATCCCTGTAGCTCTGGGAGGCCTACAATACAAAATATAGAAATCCCTGTAGATCTGGGAGCTAAACAAAGCAAAATGCAGAAATCCCTGTAGATCTGGGAGCCCTACAATACAAAATACATAAATCCCTGACGATCTGGGAACCCTGCAATACAAAATACAGAAATCCCTGTAGATCTGGGGGCCCTAATATACGAAATGCTGAAATTCATGTAGATCTGGGAGCACTAAAAATACAAAACACAGAAATTCCTGTAGATCTGGCAACCCTACAGTACAAAATACAGAAATCCCTGTAGATCTGGGAACTCTACAATACAAAATACAGAAATCCCTGTAGAACTGGGAGCCCTACATTACAAAATATAGAAATCCTTGTAGAGCTGGGAACCCTAAAATACAAAATACCGAAATCCTTCTAGATCTGGCAGCCCTACTATATGGAATGCTGAAATTCATGTAGATCTGGGAGCCCTACAAATACAAAATACAGAAATTCCTGTAGATCTGGGAGGCCTATGAATACAAAATGCAGAAATTCCTGTACATCTGGGAGCACTGCAATATTGAGTACGGAATCCCTGCAGATCTGGGAGCGCTGCAATACAAAATACAGAAATCCCTGTAGATCAGGGAGCCCTGCAGTACAAAATACAGAAATTCTGTAGATCTGGGAACCCAACAATACAAAATACAGAAACACACGTAGAGCAGGGAGCCCTGCAATATAAAATACAGAAATCCTGTGAGATCTGGGAGTCCTACAATACAAAATACGGAATCCTGTAGATCTGGGATGCCTATGAATGCAAGATACATAAATCCCTGCCGATCTGGGAGCACTATTAATACAGAATACAGATATCCCTATGGATCTGAGAGCCCTGCAATACAAAACACAGAAATCCATGTAGATCTGGAAGAGCTGCAATACCAAATACAGAAATCCCTGTAGATCTGGGAGCCCTATGAATACAAAATACAGAAATCCCTGTAGATGTGAAAGCCCTTCAGTACAAAATACAGAAATCCCAGTAGATCTGGGAGCCCTACAATACAAAATATAGAAAGCCCTCTAGATATGGGAGCCCTGCGAATATGGAATACAGACATCTCTTTAGAACGGGGTGCCCTACAATATAAAATACAGAAATCCCTGTAGATCTGGGAGCACTGCAATACAAAAAACAGATATCCGGGTAGATTGGAGAGCCCTGCAATACAAAATACAGAAATCTCAGTAGATCAGGGAGCTCTATGAATACAAAATACAGAAATCACTGTAGATGTGAAAGTCTACAATACAAAATACAGAAATCCTCAGATCTGAGAGACCTATAATGCAAAATACATAAATCCCTGTAGATTGGGGAGTGTTGCAATACAAAATACAGAAATTGCTGTAGATCCTGGAGCCCTGCTACAAAATACAGAAATCCCTGTAGATCTGAGAGCGCTGCAATATAAAAGACAGAAATTCCTGTAGATCTGGGAGCTCTAAAGTACAAAATGTAGAAATTCCTGTAGATCTGGGAGCCGCACGAATTCTAAATACATAAATCCCTGTAGACTTGGGATCCATACGAATACAAGAGACATAAATCCCTGTAGATCTGGGAGCGCTGCAATATAAAATACAGAAATCCCTGTAGATCTGTGAGCTCTACAAATACAGAAATCCCTGTAGGTCTGTGAGGCCTATGAATATAGAATACAGAAATCACAGTAGATCTGGCAGCCCTACAATATAAAATATAGAAATCCCTGTAGATCTGGGAGCACTGCAATACAAAATACAGATGTCCCTGTAGATCTGAGAGCTCTGCAATACAAAATACAGGAATCCCTGTAGATCTGAGAGAACTGCAGTACAAAATACAGAAATCCCTCTAGATCTGAGAGCCCTGCAATACAAAATACAGAAATTCCTGTAGATCTGGGAGCCCTACAAATACAGAATTTCCTGTAGATCTGGGAGCCCAACAAAACAAAATGCAGAAACCCCTATAGATATGGGAGCACCGCAATAAAAAAATACAGAAATCCCTGTAGATCTGGGAGCCCTACAATACAACATACATAAATCCCTGTTGATCTGGGAGCCCTATGATACAAAATACAGAAATCCCTGTAGACCTGGGAGCCCAACAAATACAAAATGCAGAAATCCCTATAGATGTAAAAGCCCTGCCGAAACAAAATACAGAAATCCCTGTAGATCTGGGAGCGCAGAAATACAAAATACAGAAATCCCTGTAGATCTGGGAGCCCTACAAATACAGAATACAGAAATCTCTGTATATCTTGCAGCCCTACAATACAAAATACAGAAATCCCTGTATATTTCAGAGCACTGCAATACAAAATACAGATATCCCTGTAGATTGGAGAGCCCCTGCAATACAAAATACAGAAATCTCTGTAGATCCTGGAGCACTGAAATACAAAATACAGAAATCCCTGTAGATCTAGGAGCCCTATGAATACAAAATACAGAAATCCCTGTAGATGTGAAAGCCCAACAGTATGAAATACAGAAATCCCTGTAGATCTGAGAGCCCTGCAATAGAAAATATAGAAAGTTAGGGATGCAAAGGCTGCCTACTACCTGGCCCAGCTCGACTCCTCCTACCATAATACTGCTAGATTTTGGGGCACCATCAAGGGGATGATGGGCCAGGATGTTAACAACCCCCTTCCAACCCATTTATACAGTAACTATGGCCCCATTACTGGCACATTGGAAATCCTGGATGCATTGAACAACCACTTACAATACAGCTGGCCTTGCCTTTGACTCCTCCCCAGCTAACCTATTAAGGGATCATTTAAGCTCCCACTATACTGGTGAACAAAGAGTTGACTCCTCCTTTAGCTTCAAACCAATACTGTTGAAACAAGTTGAGGATCTATTATGGCATCTAGATACCAAAAAAAGTGCAGGAGCAGATCTTCTGGACCCATTCTTTCTAAAGATTGCATGTCATGTGCTTGCAGTCCCCCTAACTCACCTCTTTAACCTTTCCTAAACTCTGGCTCTATCCCCATGCTGTGGAAGACAGCCCAAGTGAGCCCCTTCAAAATCAGGGGACCCTATGGATCTCATAACTACAGGCCCATTTCCATCCTACCTGTAAGTATCAAGATGCTGGAGAAATTAGTGAGTATTCAGTTAAGGGAATATCTGGACAATGCTAATCTATTAAATCCAGCTCAATCTGGATTCAGGGCCAAACATACACTATCACTGCATTAGCTAAGGTCACCAATGATTGGCAAACCAAACTGGATAAAAGAACAATGTCTGTGCAGTATTCCTGGACCTGAGCAAGCATTCGACACTGTGGACCATGAACTGCTACTCTCATCCCTACACTCCATTGGCCTAGATCCATCCTCCCTTAGTGGTTCAGATGCTACCTCTCTGGTAGATCACAG